>OY728130.1:661071643-661692732 GCA_963277665.1 Viscum album | reverse complement strand
AATTCTTTGTTGTTTAATTTCTCTCTCCTCTTAATTGATAAAGAGTGATGTCCTCTTTTTATAATTTCACTATTTTCTCTACAAATATAAAAAATTAATGATATCAGAAACTATGAAAAAATACGAAACAAGTATATATATATATATATATAATTAATACATTATGTAATCATCAACCACACCATAGTTAAATAATACCGGATGATTAGCCATTTCCCACTCATCCCTATTCAAAGTACACAACCTATTTGATCCAGATACCCCCCCCCCCCATTAGGGGTAGTGGTGGAAATGTTGGCTCAATGGGTTGACAATACTCATCTTTAGTTGTCATTGGCCGATTAGATCTCATGGTTACATTAGTTCAATACATTGAACAAAAAAACCATGCATTCCTACACTAAATAACATTTCACAATAGATTCTTCAAGATGATTCTTATTTCTCACATAATATTTGAATGTAAACATAATTCTTTATATTGGATATATCCAGTGAATAGAAATGGGACCACAAAAAAGAACTTTTGTTGGAAGATGCATGGTCAAATGTTACATTCTTGTAAAAAAACGATGGGGGAATGTTTTCTCCAAGTCTCAAAGAATGATTAGTTCATATTTCTATAGTTTTTTCACAACTCTTTTGTTCAATATGTTAGCACAAAGATATCGATAAATGTAACATAATATAATCCACAAAACCCTAACATTATATGAAAGTAAATTTCAAATGGCAATAGGATTCAATTCATCCAATTGGACATGGTAGTCATGGGTTATAAGGGATTTTAGTTTCATATCTCATGCATTCACTCGTTTTGAAATGTTACTAGAATAACCATATGGAACCTTTAAACTTTCCAAGACTTGATGAAATTGTTTTTTCTCAACATTTTTTATCGAAAAATATGCAATAGGGACTTTCCAAACATTCTGACCAATTAACTTAGGATGAAGTGTTGGTTTTATACCCCAATCCATTAAATCACGATGTGAGCGCCAATCATATTTTGTATTTCCCATTAAATTTAAAAGAGTTGAAAGTAACATTTCACACACATTTTTCTCAATATGAATTACATCCAAGCAGTGATGAAGAAAATATGATGACCAGTACAACAACTCATAGAATATAATTTTCTTTCTCCAATTATTATTGGAATTCAATGGAACATTCTTTCAATTATAGTAATTTAATTGATCCTTTATATGAAAAAAAATTTAAATTTTCATGTTCTTTAAGGATATCACCCCTAGAATTCATTGAGGTATTTCATCTATCTCTATGGAATTATCAAACTATCTTCGATTTTTCTTGTATGGATGATCCATTTGTAGAAATCATTGATGGCCTATGAATATGAAAGTTCACTGATACTTTAATCTTCTAGAACGTGTATTTTTCATACATATAGGGAAAGATAATATCCCCTTGTTACTCTAACTATATATCATTCCATATGAAGGGATAACATTTATTGTACATAATAATGTTGCACGACACATAAAGTAATCCTTCTTGAATGCATCATATGCCTGCACCCCAAAGGTCCAAATCTCTTTAAACTCATCTATTAATGGTTGAAAATATATGATGATATCATTTCCAAGATCATTGGGTCCAGAAATCATTATAATCATTATATTAACTGGATTTTTTATACACATCTATGATGGAAAATTATATACATTAATGAAAATTGGCACAGTACTATGTGCAGTATGCATCTTTTTAAATGGGATGAAACCATCTCATGACAATCCCAATCTAACATTCAGTGGGTCTAATGAAAAATCAGGATGTAACCAATCAAATTTTTTCTATGCAATCTCATCAGCAGAATTAACGATATTATCATTATCCTTATTTCTTTCATCTTCATGCCATCTCATATTCTTATCCATTTGTTCTGACATAAAAAGTTTCTCAAATCTGGGAATCAATGGAAAGTGCCACATCCCTTTCTCTAGTACATGTGATTAAGTTCCATTTTTATTAGTCTTCCATTTCGATATAACACATTTTTTCAATCATTTAACTCAACACTATCCTTATATAATAGACACAAATCTTTAGGGCATGTGTGGATTTTAGTACTTGAAAATATAAATTTTTCAACCAACTTCGATGCCATATAATCATTTTCAGAAATACATGCATCATCGGGAAGAAAGTACTTAAAAAGTGTAAGTATATAGTTGATCCCAATATTAATAAGTCCCTACAATATTTTCTTATGATACATTCGCATTAAAAAACTCTATTTTGGTCATTATTCGACATGATTGGTATAATGGGGTATCCTCATCTTCTAACAACTTTCTCACATGCTCAACATCTTCATTCTTATCATTAAATGAAAATTATATTCCCATATTAATTTCCTCTTCCACTTCTCTACATGAAGTTTTTTACTTGAGAAGAAAATGGAAACCGATCGGAAATCAAATTTTACATTCTGGTCTTTTTAGCTGAATCAATTTCATTTTTTGTTTGAACTTTTTCTACATTGTGATACCAACGATGATATATTTTCAGAAAAACTTTTTTTGTGATGTTGTAACTTACTTCCTCATGTGTTAACTCAAGTATTCCAATTCAATAAAAACATGGGAATCAAATCTATCCACCATCTGAACCGTTTTTGAATGCAAAATCCAAAAAAAATCCAACTCCTTTTGAAACTCCTCAGTGATCCGATCAACATTATACATCTAGATTTTATCCATTATAATATGAATAAACAAAAAGTTATTAAAATTGTTTATTTAAAATAACATCATTGAAACTCATTCATTATTAATAAAAGTAGTATATGGACTCATTAATAGGACCTTTTTCCTTAAATTCTTCTTGAGAAACATAAGTAAATGTTCAATCTTAATGCATCAACTATAACATGATCATTTAATAAAGTATATGATATCTCTAAATTATAATCATATAAGAAGTATACCCATATAAACTAATTAATATTTATGTCATGTTAAGAGAATACATAATGAAATATCTTACTAAAAATCATTACACCATGACATGTCATCCTTGGGTTTCTAGCAAGTTTCAAGATTTCGAGATATTGGTAAATACTCTAAATGAATTAATCATTATCATCAGTGATTTACATTATCTGAAATTAAGGTACTAAAATACATGAGATACTAAATACAATATATACAAGTGGATGTAACATTTTATATCCTAATTAAATATAATAATTCACATAGAGGGTATCATTATTTGATACTTATATAGTGGAAAAGGATTCAAATGTTGGATTAGTGTGCAATTCATTAAATTAGAATGAAACAATTAGAGTGTACCATAGGGTTTATATATTAAGGACTGTTTTTCTAAGAATATTTGGTTGTAATATGTGTATAAGAGAGGGGATGGTGTGTATAGAGGGGGAGGGGCTGGGCAGGGGGAGGGGAGGGGGAAGAGCTTGGTAGGGGGAGGGGCTAGTGTGGGGGAGGGGGAGGGGAGGGGCTCTAAAGGGGGGAGGGTGGGGCTAGATAGGGGTGAGGGCATTGGTGGGGGAGGGGGAGGGGGGTGGGTAGGGGGGCTGGTGGGGTGGATGAGTAGGGGACGAGGTTGATAGGGGGAGGGGCTGGGCATGGGGGAGGGGTTCCATCGCGAAAGAGGTAGGGAAATGGGTAGGGGTTAGATTGCGACAGAGGTAGGGAAAGGAGAATGCGGAAGGGGTTAAGTCACAAGAGGTAGGTTTAGATCGCAAGAGCAGATAAAAGTTTATTTGGAGTCTTTGGAGATGAGTTGAGGTGAATTGAATATATTTTATGTTTTATTAAAGATATCTATAAATTATATTTGGAAGATAAAAGTTGGCTTAGTCCTGAAACTTTCAGGACTACTTATGGTAATATCATAAAACTTATAGAGTTTTTGTAAGTATTATTGTGATTTCATAAACTATAGCGGTATATGTGTGGAACTAGGAGAACAAGAGCAATGACATTCAGCTATAGTATGTTCTTTCAGGAAATTCATGGAGTTAGGACAGACAAATAGAAACTAACAAAATATTTAATCAAGAAATGCATCGAGCTATCGACCCCTGCACACTACCCCCCCCCCCATCACCCTTCACCCCCAGCCCCCTTTGGCCCCTTTCCTCCCCCCCAGTCTCATTCACCCCTTCCCCCCAGCCCCCTTCACCCCCACCCTGATCCCCTTCACCCCCACTACCCCCACACTTCACCAGAACTCTGACCCCACACTTTCACCACCATGCCCTCACCCTTCACCCCAACTCCCTTGAACCACCCCCCATTTAACCCCCACTACCCCCCTGCACACTCCCCTCATCCCCCTTGACCCCCCAGCCCCCTTCACCCCCACCCCCCTTCACCCATTACCCCACCTATATACCCCTTTACACTACCCATCCCCCCAACCCTGTTCACCACCCCCCCCCCCATCCCCCTTCACCCCCCCTATCGACCCCGGCACCCCCCCCCCCCCCCCCCGCCACCCCCCTTCACTCCATCCCCCTTCACCCCCAACTCCCCCACATCCCCCTTCACCCCCAACCCCCTTCACTGCAACTCCCCCCCCCCCACTTTCACCACCTTTTCCACCCCACCCTTCACCCCAACACCATTGAACCCCCACCCTTTCACCCCCACCCCCCCCCCCCCCCCTGCACACTCGCCCCCTACACACTTCCCCCCCCCCCACCTACACACTGCACCACCACCCTTCACCCCAACTCCTTGGACCCCCCCCCCCCACTATCATAGATTGATAAAGGATGAAGATCACAATATTTCTATATGTCCACATAATATTATTACATATAGTTATCTGATGGTTATGAATATATAGAGTGTGAAATGATAAATCATGTATTTTAGGGATATTTGAATACAAAATATTCATTTGGTTTAGTGAATTTTGAAAAAGAAGAAATTAGTGCTACTATATTTGATATATATTCCTGCAGTTCAAAATTGAGACATGTGAAATTTTGAAACTATTATTCAATGTAGAATAATTTATATGAACTATGTAAAAGAGTGATAAGACCCAAAACAAATTATTATAACTATATAGAGTGGGAAATTCTACATCCATTAATTCAGGAAGATTTGAATCCAAATTATTCATGTGGTTTAGTGAATGCTAAAAAAGAACAAACTGATGCTGCTATATTTTATGTATATTCAAGAAGTTATAAATATATCCAAGTGGAATCTTGGTATTATTATTTAAAATATAATAATTTCTATACACTATTAAAGAGAGTGATAAGACCCAATATAGTTTCGATTATGAAGAACCACTATGTGTCAATGTTAAAAATAAGGGGAAGATTTAGTGCTCTTTGTCTTTAAAAAAATAAAAGAAAAAGGTGGGAAGAGGTAGAAGAATAAGAAACCAAGTAGTTCATGAAGATTATAAGAAGAAGATATAGGTTCCCATAGTTCACACATGACTGTATGGGAGAGATGAAGAGTTATGTGTATTTTAGTTTATATAGGAAGGATTATAAAGAATAAGTTATAGAATATCAGTTTGATACTATGAAGAAGAAGAGTATAAAAATAAAATAAGTGACTTTGTATTGTGAAATGGAAGAACAAGAATAAAGGAGTAATATATGAACCATAAAGAAGTATTCTAAATTGGTGTTAAAATATTTTGTTGTTAGGCCTATATTTATTATAAATATAGGAGATGTACCTAAGTGTGGGAAACACCAAATAAGTGTGTAGTATACACACTCTATACAGTCATTAGACTATAGTTTAAAGCCCAGAGGTATTTAATAATAGGTTTTGTGACCTTAGGTGTTACCAGATCACAATAAGGATTAGACTTATCATACTGAGAGTTGAATCTTATAAATTAATATTTCACTTGTGTGTGTATTTTTGATAATGATATAAGAAATAATGGAGAAGAAAATATATAATAAAAGAACCACTCACCTAATAGTCATATACGTAAAAATAATAGGGATAAAAATTTAAAAGTACAAAAAAGGTAATTAAATGTCACCAAAATTAATTCATCCCCCAGTCAATGTGGTTAATATCCTAGCCATTCACCTTTTGTTGGTATTAGAGAAAAATTCAACTCCGATTGGATTCTATAGATTTTAAGTTATTCTATTTTAATGAATTATTTTATTTATTCCTAGTCTATAATGAGGTTCATTATTAGTAAAGATTTATCTATCTTATATTCAAATTATATTTCTACCAAGACTAAGCTAAACAGAAGGAAAAAAATAAAAAAAGTATGAATAAGTTGTCCCTATTGGATAAATAATAATAAAGATTAGTTTCTATATTATAGGTTACTAAAGAAGTTATACCTATCTAACAAGGTGAATAAATAGTGTTTGAGATAACTACCAAGGTATTTGACAGTTCTACAACCTCTATTGATTCAACGGATCCATGTGAAAATCAGGTAAGTGAAGATTATTTCTAAAACTATCCTAATAAAGATCCAAGAATAATTGGGAGTGATTATACATTTTTTGATTAAGAAGATATAACTTTTGTAACATTAAAAGATATATGCTATTGTTTTCTCAAAGAAATTTTTGGTTTTATTTGTGAAATTTAGGAAATTCCATAGGAAGAGATCACTCAGTTTAAAGGTGAGGCAAATAATTTAGAAAAATATTTAGGACAAAATCTCTAACTTGCATAAATATCTCCAAAAAAGATAATTTCAAATAAGATATGAATTAGGAACTTAAAGAAAGATACTCAAAATTTGAATAAGAGTGGCTCAAAACTATACATGAAAAACGATGATCTCACTGAAGAATTTGAGAATAAATTTGATGAATTTGAAGAATATCTTTCCACCAAGAATGCTCAAATTGATGTTAAGGCCAAAATAATCGAGTATTATGACACTTTGTTAAATTATAAGATAAAAACTCAGGATTAAGAAGTTATAAGAATAAGAAAACACTATGAAAATAGATTGTGATTAATTAAATACCTAAAGAATTCTCTCAATATGATGTTTTTATAATTGAAAAAAACTATCCATTCTAGAAATGAAACATATTGAGTGTTCACAGTTTATAATGAAAGAATATACTACCATGAATTGTTCTAATGAGGAAACTGGTGTTGAAAGGATTCTATTGTATTAAAATAAGATCATTGTGTCATCTAATGGTAATTCTCATGTAGACCTTAATAAAAAGGTGTCATCCATACCTTAATGTAATAATTTTTCTAAATCTATTTTTATAGAAAGTTATGGTTTGAAAATAAAAACATTAAAAGTATGAGTAAATCAAAATGAATATAATATATACACCATGTCTATAGTGGATAGAGGAATGAGTGTGGAATCTTGTTTTGTATGAAGAAATCAATGTGTTATACAAGAATCCCGAAAACAACATGATTTAAAATCTAAGAATTCTAAACAACATGTTGTAAAGAATAAAATATTTAGGTTTGTTGGAAAATTATGGTAGTGTAATAGGTTTGGGAATTTTTTATTGGATTTTCATTACAATCCATCAATACTGGAAGCACAAAGGAATAAAATTTCAAGGGGGGTCATGCTAGAGAAAAAGAAACATCTATAGTTTGAAAATAATTTGCCTACATCAAACCTACTTGGAAATATTGAATAAATCTATGATTTTTTAATTGGTTGTGGTCACATAAGTGATGCATGTTCATATAAAACTTTTAAATTCTGTAAATTTTGGAAATACAAAGTGAATTACACCAAACACTTAGAAATAAATTAATAATTCCAGAATAGTAAATAGAAACATAATAATTCCAAATCAGTAAATAGATAACAAAATAGTAAACAAATTAAAAAAAGAAATACCAGAATACCAGATTAATTATGAGAATGAGATTGAAATATAATTTAGGAACTGCCTATGAATAATAGTTGATAGAATATCAGTCAACAAATAGGAGCCTCAAAACAGTTGACAATAAACAAAAACTCCTTCTGTGAACTCCTTCAACAATTGAATACTCCCATATTAGAATAAACACTGCAAAAAATATTCAAATAAAACACAAAACAGGATCCACAAAAAAGAAATGCACCAAAACACAAAAAAAAATGAATACTGCAAACTAGGATCCAGGAAACACAAACTCCTCCCAAAAACTCAAATAGAATGAATACTGAAAAATCCTCCTAAAAACAAAAGGGAACCACAAAATAGGTTAACAATACTTCAATTATAAGGAATAATGAAAATTGGATCCACAAAACAGAATGAAGTAAAACTATTTTTCCAACACACCAAATGGCGGAGTAGTGCTCGAAAAAGGGTATGGAGGAGGGGAAGAATGCTTCGGCCGATGCACCAAATGAAGGAGGAATGATCGAAGAAGGGTATGGAGGAAGGAAGGAGTTAAAGAGGGATGGTGTAACTCCAGATGGAGATGTGGGTAAGGGAAGAAGGAACCATGAATGGACAGGCCGCAAATGGAGAAGTTGCGCCATGAATGAAGGAACTACGTTGAGGGATAGAGGAACCAAAGACAGCGAGGAAGAACGAGAGAGAATTTGTTGGCTGGGTGATGATCAAGTGAATTCCACGAGGAAGAGGATAATGGTTTCGAATGTGATTTGGTGAGCTAGAGAAGAAATCTATGTGGGAGGATGAATTTCTGTGGTATATCTCATTTGAATGAACTATTCTTTAATAATTGTGGTTGTATCATAGGATGTATCCATGGTTTTTTTAAACCATGTATATATAAGTGTCACTATATACTTAATATCTAGTAGTGTTAATATGAGATCATTTTTGTGTTGATCTCTTGTTTAGGGTATAATTTTGGTTCATGTGTGGTGCAATTGGTATGCGATTGAAAATTTCACACAAGTTATGGGGTTTTTGATGTCGAGGTAAGTGGTTCCATTCCCTATAATTATTTGATGAATTTAATTTTCATGTTCAAATTTATAAGTGTTCTATGATTTAATTGTATGGTGAGAATGGGATTTGTGGAATAATTGGATATGTCATTGATGCTAAAATGGGTTTTTTCATGAGAAATTGGGTGAGGCTTTTGTGTAAACTTGTGATGGGTCACTTATTGTCATTTTTATAGATTGTGTAAATAATTTATTATTTAGTTTATGTGAAATTAATCATGTTATGGAAAGGTTATGATGTGTGTGTGGCTTCAAAGGGGGTATTTTATGTATATTTTTTTGTAAATACTTCTTGGTTTTTCTTGAAATGACTTAATAAATAGTTTAAATGATTTATTGAATTATTTAGTTCTTAAGAAAGTAGTATTTTAGAAGAGTTTAATATGAGTTTGATTTTAAAGTAGTATGTTTATTTGGCATGAGATATGTTTTTGGTGTAAACCCACATTGCATCACATAGTAGTGTTTTATAAGTGGTTAAAATAGTTTATTTAGTTGTGAAAGTGGTGCAAAAAAAGTTTTAAGAAGAATTTATTAAGCAAGTGGGTTGAAAATGGATTTCCTACATGTAATTGGGTATATTTATAGTTTAATCCCCTTTTTGATATTTAATAATTTTTTCTATGTTGTGAAAATGATTTATTTAATTACCTGGGGCGTGTGGAATTTTTTTTGAATTTTTTTTTTGTGTGATTTCTTTGTTGTGAAGTTTTGGAATGTATTTCCAATGGTTTATAATTGGGGAAGAATGCCTTGAAAACAAAATTTGTTTTATGTGTGGAATTAAATATTGGTTTAGACAAAGGGTTGGGATAAAATTTATTAGGTTATTCATTATGTGTTTCTAAATGGGAATTTGTGAAATGATTAAGTAACAACAAATGTTTTTTGAAAGGTTCTTTGGGGTGCATTTGATTTCAAAATGAGACTTAGGTATGCAAGTGGTAGCTTTTTTGTGTTTAATTCCTTGTTTGGCTATTGAAATGTAAACATTATGTATTATGTGAATGTAAAACTTTATTGAGAATAAAAAGGGAACCACACGTACCTAGGTTGGCGGATTAGGACTAGTACGCAAGATGATACGTGAGTGGTTCATCCTGGTTTCTTCTAGTAGGATTGACATTATAACCCTAACTTAAATTTTTTGATGATTGAAGACCACTAGGTTATGGATGTGTTTCCCTACTAGTGGCTCATTCACAAGAACATAGATTTTTGTTGTTCATATTCTACATTTACACCAAGTTATGATGTCCCTAGTGTCCCACACATGCTAGATACCTTAGGGGATTTACCTGCAGTGATCTATTATTCATGATGTGGGGCCCTCTATCGGTATACTCAGGACCACATGGGTGTGTGTGTGTTCTTTATGAATTTTTCTATTCCACATTAAAATAGTTTTTTTGAAATGTTTTTTCTTCAAGCATTCCTTTTTATATTTTTTCTTGTAAATATTTTCCATAAAATCATTTTAAAAATATGATTTTGAATAGTCATATTAAATTATATTTTGATTTTGTATCATGGAAACTTTTTATTGGGTTGTATCGTACTACGATCCTGGCTCAAACCCTTAATACAGCTTTGGGTGTATGTAGACCTTAGTCTTTGTGTATTCCTGGTTGAGGAATCATTACTAGTGATGGTAGTTCAGGTTTTTGATGGTCTTGTCATGCAGGATGGTGTTGATAGTTTGGGGATGTGGCATCTCTTATTGCATAGAGGTGTGAGTTGGAATTTTAGTTCTTCCTTTGTTGTCAATTCTTTTAGGTTGTTGGTTCATGTTACAAACCTTTAAATTTTGAAATGTGTTAAGGGATTGTTTGTTTGTATAAATTCAATTTATTTCCATCAAATTAGTTAGTTTTTTATGTTTATTATTTTGGTTAAATCATTCCATCTTGTCTTATTTGATACCTGGGAACTTGTTCCAACCCGTGGGGATTGGGAACGCCCTTCGGGCCTTATCGTGGATTGGGTCGGGTGTCGTGTCGGATGGAAACCTGGCTTGGTTCATGAAAAATTTGTATCAAAGGTATGTTGTCTCTCTCTGGTCATGTTCCTTCAAAAAGAGTCAGGGTAGACCGGAGTTAAGGGTGTCAGAACTCAACATTCTTTCTACGAGTAAGGTTTCTGGCCAGCACACCTTGTAGCGGGACTCGAGTTACCTGGGGAAGTTGAGGTTTGTCTGAGTCTTTGTTCCTTGTGGTTAATCTTTTTTCAGGGTAAATGAAAAAGGAGTAGGTTCAATGGTCTCATCGAGCTTGCGGGGCATGGAAAGCCATGTGTAGCTGGGCACATTGTCAAAGAATACTCGATATGATGGTGGAGTGACTATCATATGGCCGCCAACCATATGTCGGAGTCAACCTTCAACACTATTTTCCTATTGCACTCTCTTATGCCTTATTGTGTCCTAAAAATTCATTTGAAATCCTTTGATTGAAAATTTATGAAATCTTAATTTAAAAGTGGAAATAGCTTGATTTTCAAAGTGATGGAAAAATGGGTTTTTGAACTGTTTTGAATGAGGATTAGGAAAGTTGGATTTTCATGAAATGTTTTTTTCATCAAATGAAAATGGGTTTTTATAATTGAAACTTGTGTATTTAAACACCTAATGGTTAGGAAAAAATGGGTGATTTTAAGGTCGGTTTTGAAATTTTTTTTTAATGAAATTTTTTAAACTGATTATAAGTATTTTTAATTGGATGAAATGTTTTGGGAATTGACATGTAGGATTTGAAAATAAAATTATTGATTGGTTGATTGGTGTTTTTCTAAAATGCCTTGTGAAATTTAAAATGGGTTTTATATGAAGATTCATGGGTTTTACGAAGTGGGATTTGTTTCCTTTGGTATTTTCAAGGATGGCCATATGTATGGGTTATGTATGGAAGGTAAATTGGTGCCCAGTTGACATGAGAACATGCATGTGTAAAGCCCGTGAGGTTCCATTGGTGAATTCATAGCCCACCCTACTGTTTTTAAATTTGAATGTATTTTTTTTAAGAAAGGAGGGAGTGGTTGATGTTCCGTAGTTGTGTGGTGTGTCTTTTTTGTGTTTTTGGAATCTTATAGTGGGGTGTTATGAGTTTTGAAAACCTTTCTTGTTTTGACGATGTTCCAAGTTTGTGTTTCCTTGGTAATTTGATTTGAGGTGTGGGTTATAGGTCTTTTTTGAGAACTTGTTTGTGAGGCCTTGGCAATGGTTTCCCAATTCCTTTTAATGTCTTCTCATAGTATGTTTGACCAATAGACCAGTTTGTTTGGGTCATTGTTCTTACCTCTTGGCTAGTGTACACCCCAATAAAGTGTTAATGCTTGAATAAATTTCGACCATGGATAGTTCACCACTCACCGAACCTCCATCTGATCCAAGTATGGACATTCCCTTTTTGAGTGTCAGTACTAAGTATATCCCTTTTTCCTTTTCGGTTAAGAGAATCCTTTATGAGAGGGATGAAATATTGGAGAGGAGTTGAGGAAGTTTTGGTCTCTTTAAATTGTGTGAGTTGTTGGGTATGAAGTTTGACACCATTGTGTTTGAAGGTCCCACATAGAAATGTTGAAATTAATTATAGCAGGGAAGAGTGAAGGTGATTCATAGTTATTGATGTTGATCAGTGTCTGGAAAGACTTTGTAGTGCTTTCATCGACCGTGAGGGTCATGTTTGGTGATGTCTTGAAGTGTGTTTCCCCTTTGAAGTGCAAGGGTGGATCACATAGAATCCTATGGGAATAGTTGTTTTCACAGGAGTGTGTCCTCCTCTTGGGTAGTTAAAATATTTCTTTCCAAAGGATAGTGTTTTCCGTGCATCTTTCCTTAAGGTGTTTCTTGGTCAATGTGAAGAGGTGATGCACGTGCATCATCTAAAACCCTATTTCAATGGATGTGCAGCGAGGGAATATTTGGATGTCAAGGTGTGTTTGGTTTATTGGTGTTGTCTTGGTTGCAGTGTGGTTGTGTGTTAAACCAAAAGGAGAATCTATGTTTGGTAGTTTTCAATGCCTGACTGTGAGGCCGGAGATTCTTCAAACATCAAGGCTCCAGCCATAGGCCTAAGAGTGAAGTTGGCGCATGGTCAAGAACCCCAGGAGTGTATGGGACCCTAGCCTTATTTATGTCATCGGTGCTGAAGGTGAAGGCAGTTTAAATCTTTTCATGTTGTTGTTCCATTCTGAATGACCCTTTTGGGTGCGTGAGTCTTCTGGTGGCTATGAGGTGGCGTGGCCATCTCGTTACCTTAATGTCCTGGTGGTTGTGTCCCACCAAATGTAATCTCTTTTAGTGGTCCTTATGGGGTCTGTTTGGGTAAATTGGTCTCAATTTTTATTATTTCTCATACAGGGATGTGAAAAAGTTGGTTGGTCTTTGGATGGGGGTTTGATGCCCTAATAGTTGGGCCCTTCCCTCCTTGCCCCTTCTGGTGGGGTGTTTGGTCAGTATTGGGAAAGTTTGATGTTTTTTTGTATCTTCTATCAGTTCTAATGGTGGGGAGATCCATAGTGGGTCTCATTCAAAAGTCTCTAGAATGAATCAATGTTGGCCTTTTCCATAATGGTAGGGAGTCGTTCGGGCCTCCCTTTGTTGGTCAGTTACTTATTGTCTCAGGGGTTGGTTGGTTTATAATGGCGGGGAGTCCATTCGGGCCTCCCCATGTCCATCCATTGGTTTTGTTCCTGGAAATGGTTATGTTCTACTTGTTTACTTTAGACAAGTGGTGTGATTTCAGTTTAGCAGTGTTGGACGTGTTTGAGTTTAAAGGATTGGATTATGTGGATGTGAAAATTTTGATCTTTGATCGATCAACTGGAGGTGTTCAATCTCTTTGGGGCAGGTGACACTTAGCGGAAACACTTTTAATGAGTGTTTTGAGGCTGTCATTTAATTCACTTTCTCTGATCATGGTGTGTTTTCCTCTTTTCTCTGGTTTTTCGTAGGGATCCTCTTTGAACCTTAAGGGAGTGTCGTTTTCTACTTTAGGGTTCAGCCTTAGTCGTGGCTCTATAGGGATGGAAAGCGCTATACTGGGGAGAATTATCACACCCTATCATTTTCAAATAAATTCTGTTTACTTTTTTCCAGCCTAGTAACTTTTCTTCAGTATTTAGGTGAGCCCATGTTTTTGATTTTTGAGTTTTGTTTAGAAAAACGTGTGTTTTGGGTTTAGTGGCATTGGGCGCACGTGCAGGGCTTTGGTTCGGACACCGTGCATCCTTCCTGGTTTTTAAAATAAATTAAAACTTAAAACAATAATGAAATAACGATAGAGTAAAATAGGAAGAATAATAAAATGCAAAAAATTAAAAATTAAAAAAATTAAAAAGTGTAATGAAAATTGAGGGAATTGTTTTAATAATACTAATAATAATAATTTTTTTTGATATTATTATTATTATTATTGTTAAGAATATAAATTTTATTAAGTTATTGTTTATATTATTATTATTGTTATTGTTAATGGTTTATTAAGTTATTATCATTTTTATTATTATTCTTATTATAAAATTATCAATGTCATTAATGTAATTATTATTATCACCGTAAATTATTATTATTATCATCTTTAATTATTATTATTAGAATTTCTAATCTTTTAACTAACAAAATTTTCATTATAATTTCCATTAGGGTTATAATTTTCATTAATCTATTATTATTATTGAGTATTATTATTATTATTATTACAACTAATATTAATTTTATCATTAATATTATTAATCCTATAATTTTTTGTGTTAAGAATTTTGTTTTTATTAGACTAACTAAATTGTTATTATTATGATTATAAATATTGTTATTATTTTATGTTAGTTTTATTTTTATCTTTATTTTTAGGGTTTTGTTTACCCTCTCCATCCCTCTCCCGTCTCTCCCACGAAGCACCAACCTACACGTTGCACCTTTTGGCCGGCGCCCCCTCCTGCACACTGCTCCACTTGGAGGCCCCTGTCCTACGCATTGCTTCTCCTGACCGAGCGCCCCACCGCATGCTGCTTCTCCTGGAAGAGCAACCCTCTCGTCGCACCCCTGCTCCCCCTTTTCCAGCCTCCATCGCAACCTACCCCTCTCCCCTTGGCTTCCTCCTGCTCAGCGGTGCAGCACCCCTTGCCTCCTTCGCACGACCCGCGTCCGGGACCTCGCCCCTCTCAGGCAAAACCTGGTCCACTGGCATCCCCCGCTTCTCTAGCTGGTTCTGCTCCGGCTCTCCCATCGACGCTATCTTTCCTTCTACGCGTGTAGCATACCTCCGGGAAGCCCAATTCCTCCTTTCTTACAGTGTTGATCCATGCTATTTGGTGGTTTGGTTTCCATCAGGTTAAGTTGTGTTTTAGGGTTTAATCCAAGAGCATTTTGTGTTTGATCTCTTGGTTAGGGTCCAATTTTGGTTCCCTTATGGTGCAATTGGTACGTGATTCCCTATCATTATTTGATGAATTTAATATGTATGTTTAAATTTATAAAGGTGTTCTATGATTTCATTTCATGGTGAAAATTTGATTTGTGGAAGAATTTGATGTCTTCGCTGCTAAAATGGGATTTTCTTGAGAAATTGGGTGAGGTTTTTGTGTAAACCTCTAATAGGTCACTTATTGTCATTTCTATGAATTGTGTAAATAATGTATTATTTACTATAGGTGAAATGAATCATGTTTCGGAAAGGTTATGATGTTCTTTTTGTTTCAAAAAGTGGATTTTAGGTATATTTTGGTGTAAAGTCTTCTAGTTTTTTTCTTGAAATGATTTAATAAATAATTTAAATGACTTATTTAATTATTTATTTGGCGTGAAAGTAGTGTTTTGGAAGAGTCGAATATGCATTTGATATTAAAATTTTATGTTTATTTGAAATGGGACAAGTTTTCGGTGTAAACCCACATTGCCTTTGTAGTATTTTATAAGTGGTGCAAATGGTTCATTTAAATGAGAAAGTGGTGCGAAACTAGTTTTAAGATGAATTTATTAAGAAAGTGGGTAGAAAATTGCTTTCCTATATGAAATTTGGTATATTTATAGTGTAGGCCCTTTTGTGGTTTTTAATAATGTTTTCTAAGTTGTGAAAATTATTTATTAAATTATGCGAGGGGTATGGAACTTGTTTTGAATTTTTTTCATGTGCTTTCATTATTGTGAACTTTTATCATGCAATACAAATGGTTTAAGTATTGGGATGCAAGCCTTGAAAAAAAAATTATTTTATGTGTGGAATTAAAAAGTGTCTTGGCCCAATGGTTTGGATGAAATTTATTATGTTCTTCTTTGAGTGTAGCCAAATGGGGATTTGTGAAATGATTAAGCAACAACAAATGTATTTAGAAAGGTGCTTTGGTGTGCATTTGATTTCAAAAGGAGACTTGGGTATGAAAGTGGTAGATTTTTTGTGTGTAATTCCTTGTTTGACTTGTGAAATGTAAAAGTGATGTATTATGTGAACATGTAATATGATTGAGCACAAAAAAGGGAACCCCGGGTACCTAGGTTAGTGGATTAGGACTAGTACGCTAGACAATACGTAAGTGGTTTGTCCCAGTTTTGTCTAGCAGGATTGACGTTACAACACTAACTAAACTTTTGTGATGACTTGATAACACTAGGTTATGGATGTATTTCTCTACTAGTGTCTCATGTATGAGAACATAGATCATTGTGGTTTATATTCCACATTTACACTGAGGTACGATGCCTCTAGCGTCCCACGTGTTCTAACTACCTTATGGGATTTACCTGTAGTGTTCTACTATTCATGATGTGGTTTCCTCTATCAGTATATGGAGGACCACTTGGGTGTGTGTGTTCTTTATGAATTTGTATATTCCACTGTGAAATAGTGTTTTTGAAATGGTTTTTCTTTAGGTGTTTGTTTTTAACTTTTAGCTTGTAATTGTTTTACTTAAAATAATATTAAAATTATGATTTTGAATAGGCATATTAAATTATCGTTTGATGATGTGGAATGGAATCTGTTTATTGGGTGGTATCCTACTGGGATCCTTGATCACACCGTACATATACCTTTGGCTGTATGTAGACCTTGTTATTTTTGTATTCTAGGTTGAGACATCATGCCTATCGATGGTTTTTTGGGTTGTTGATGGTATTGTCATGTAGGTTGGTGTTGATAGCTTGGGGATGTCGATTCTCTTATTTATTGGAGGTTTGAGTTGGAATTTTAGTTCATCCTTTATTGTCATCTTTTTGGGTTGTTGGTTCAAGGTATAATCCTTTAAATTTTGAAATGTGTTAAGTGCCTGTTTGGTTGTATAAAATCATTTTCTTTTTGTTAAAGTAGTTAGTTGTTTTTTGTTTATTGTTTTCAGTGAATCGTTCCCCCTTTTAATATTTTTTACCTAAGCACTTGTGCCAACCTATGGGGATCAGGAATGCCCTTCGGGACTTGTCGTAGTCTTGGTCAGGCGCCAGGTCGGATGGCGACCTGGATTGGATCATGATAATATGACTTCCCTATCAAATGGGAGTGTCCTGACTTGAGCTCACCTTGGATTCCTTAACAAATGCCATGAACACTTGGGATACCCATTCTGGTTCAAGGATGCATCTTTCTTTGGTTGAGACCCACCTGGAACCCAATCCTTGTCTAACATTGGATACCCGATATGACACCATAGGATCTACTCTATATTATAAAAGGATTCCTTGGATACTCTAATTAGATCCAACATTGACAAGTAGGTTCCATGGTAAAATCTCATTAGGCCCAATAATTTCCTAGCCCAATTTTACATTGAATGAAATCCTTAGGCTTGGTGTGTGTCATATTGTGGAATGATAAGGACTTTTCTCTTTGTATTACACTCTAACCCTTTATCCAGGAAATAATCATTTTTGAGTTGGTGACCCTTGAGGTCTATGTTGCCTTGGTTATTACCTTGGAACTTCATTATTAAATATCATTATAGGTTGGATCATTAGGTCGCATGACCTTCCCTATGGCTATAATGTGAATTATTTATAAACTATTATTGATCAAATAATGAACTGATTACAAATTTCGACACTAGATGAGGGTTGAAGCAAGTAATTGGGTATTTAGTTACATTGTACTACTTTACTTTATATATGCATGCTTCTACACTATTGCATTTCTATTAGACAGGTCGGAAGTTATAGAAACCATTGTTGATGGCACACTAAGATTTATCTAACACACTATCTATATTCTATTAGTACCTCAGTAGACTAAATGAATGAAAATGTTGTTAAAGCGAAGAACACATCTTCATGAACTTGATTGATTTCAATATTAGTATGGAGCTTGTGGTAGAGGATCGAGGTGGAGCTCCAGATTCTTGGGCTAGTTTTTGTATATCATTTTATGCTAACTTGGTTTAGCTTTTATTTATGATGCTTTGTATCCATGTTTTCTAGCTTTCTAGTGACATGACATATATCCTCGTCTATTATAGTATGTTATTCTAATTGAATTGGTTATTTTTACTATTGTCTCAATTTTACATTGGGCCTTATATTTCTAATATTTCATCTTATATTTACCTATTGTTACTATCTATTCTGTTGCTATACACTCTGGTAGTGAGGGAATAGTCTACCCACATACACACCCTAGGTCCTCGCTGCTCGTCAGAAGCCTTTGGCATTTGAAGAGATACACTTGAGTTCATGTGGCCCACCAAGCTCAAGGAACCTATTAAGTAGAATTTGGGCTTGGGACATCACTGAAGCATAAAATAAATAATAAAGTATCAATAGATCATGGTAGAATAGGAAATGTGGCACTATTATGAAAAATTATATAAACTTGATTCAGGGATAACTCCCTAGATAAAATCACATGGAAAAAATTATCTAATATTGGATTAGGTTTACTCCCTAATCACATACATTATGTCTCATGAGACTAAATAATTACCCATAGAATTGAAGTGAAATCTATGTGGAACCATCATAATATGTTCATAATCTATGTGTACCACATAAATGAAATCAATCACAATGCATAAAATAATTCCCATGTAAATAAAATTGGTTGTGTAACCATGCATCATATCATATTCAATGTAAATTTAATAAATAAGTAATTTGAGAAATGATAATAAAAAATGTATTTCCACATCAAAGGATGTGAAAATAAAATGGGTATATATGTGAGAGTCATATACCTACCATCTAGGAGAGAAACATATCATTAAAGGTTATTGTTTTTTGATTAAAATAATGTTAAAACTGTTAATTAAATTCTTCAAGAAGATAACCTTTTCACTTTGAGTAACATTAATGGATGTCATATTAAATGGAAAATTATTTTTAAAGGTCACTTTGAACATTTCTTTGAGAAAGTATCCTTTCAATTATGAAAAAACTTATTTAAAATTTAAATATTTTTCAAACATTGAAAAAAATTATTTTTGAAAATAACATTTGAGATATAAAAATGTTACTTAAAAACACTGAGTGGTCATGATGGCATAAGATTTCCATTCATGTCGAATACGATAAAATAGATATTCCTTTCAAATATTTCTACGAAATGTTAAAAAGAAATTTTTTTGGAAAAATAAGGGAATATTCCTTTTCAAACATTTTGTAAAAATCCAAATAAGGTTACAAATGTCTTTAAAAAATAATTGTAAAACATTTTTTAAAAAAATTATAGAAAATTTGAATTTGGATGAAATAGTATTTCTAATTGAAGAGATGAATAATGTCGTATTTTATTAAAAATATTTTCTTAAAAATATTAAGTTCTAAAGATAGTAAAATGATAAAATTACATGAAATAATCATAAATAACTAGTTCGTAATAAAATTTTGGGTTTTACTAGGCACTGATCAAAAAAATTATATATATGGAAATTCATGAAAAAATAATCTCGATTAAAATAATATTGAAATATAAACCCTTACCGCTTTGATAATTTATGATTCAATACTTCCCATGAATGAATTTGATCAATTTTCAATTAAAATATCATTAATTAAGAGATATTAATGATATATTAGGTAAATTTCTTGTATATACATCACTTAAAAGACATTTGGTGTGTAAAAGAACATGTTTCTCAAAGAATGGTGTTTTGAGATGAAGACTTTAAAAGTTTGTATCATTAATGTGAGATTTAATTAATGATTTTATTATGTATAAAAATGTAAATACATATAAATAAAACTCTAAATACAATCATAAACAAAAAAAAATTAATTTTATTGATAATATTTCGATGATATAATAAGAAAGTCGACATTTAACCAAATGGATATAAATTGAGAAAAGAAGCCCCTTACCTCAAGATTCCATTTAGTTGAACGCTCTTTAAACTCTTATAAAGTGGTTTTAGTAATGTTATTATCATATAATAGAATCATATCATTATTTATATTATCATGTATGATCCATTTATAATATCTTGTTACCCATTCGTTAATAATCTTTCATTATCATTACTATTTTGGGTGTTAAAGTCCTTATTTTCTACAGCATGTTTTTTCATGAACTTTTTGGATGTTGAAAATAAGTTTTAGTTATATAATATGAATAATGATATTAATGTTATAAATATAATTTTTTTCATTAGGTACATATTTAGATTCATTATTTAATTTTTAATATATATAATGAATCACATTGTTTCGGGGAGATGGAAGGTTGTACGTACGCACGAGCGATGTTATCATTTTCCTAATGAGTAAAAGGATAAGGAATTGAAGTGAGTATTAATTTTAAATAAAAAAATATAATGTAATATATATAATATATATTAATTAAAATGACCATTATTCACCTTCTAATTAATGAGTTATTGAAAAACGGATCACATCACTTCGTGAGGCGGTAGTCCACCATACACATGAGCAACAATATTGTATTACCTATGGAATGTAAAGTAAGAAGGTATACAAGGTATTATAGATATATAGATATAATTATATAATTAATATCAAATATAAAAATTAAATAAATCATTATATCTATACATGAGAAACGTTTATGGGAAATGAATTGCATCGGTTCCTCAATCAGTAGTTCAATGTACACACGATCAAAGGTTGTGTTTCCCATTTGAGATAAAAAGATATGGTTTTAGGTCATTACCATAACATGAAAAATATAATTTTATGGAAGAATTGTATTTTATTACATAATAATGGTTTATTAATATTTTAAGTAGATGTAGGAATAAATAAAATGAAACACTCAGTTAATGATATTACCACATTTTCTGACAACTTCATTTGGTTAACACTAAAAGAATTTTGAGGTTGTAATTTTAACAAAATAAAGGATTATAATATTTGGGGAGGTAATTAAGGAATTTATTTGGGTATGTATTTTCCAAAAAATTGGGTTTTGAATGTGTGAAAATCAGGTGAGAGGGGTGTCCTAGTTGAGGGAGAGGATACACTTTGAATTTTTCAAAAGAAAGAATTCTACCCATGTTTTTATCATGAAAAAATGCTAAAAACAATTTACCATTTTGAAAACCATGGAATATATAATGTCCAAATATAACTATAAAATACTAATTAGACATTTTTTGGTCATTTTAAACATTATCTTTTGAGTTTACCCCCCCCCCCCCATGGTATACCAATTTTTACCTTAACCATGGTAAATAATTTTTTCATTTTTCACTATTCATTAAAGTAATAAATTAATTTCACCTTATTATATATTATAAATTATTATGATCCAAATTATGAAGTTTATTTTTCCAAATTCAAATCATAGAAGTGGAAGAATTATATTTAAATTTAATCCCACAAATGTGTCAAAAAATTATTTTTCAAGAAATGTATTTTTTTAGGAAAACATGGTCTCAAATTAATTATATGAAAAGTAATCATAATTATATGAAATTAAATTAATATTTATATATATTTAATCTACAAATTTAATTTAATTAATTTCTGATTATATGTCATTTTAATTATTTAAAATGGATAAATATTATACACTTTAATGCAATTTTCAGAAAAAAATTATTAAAAACCAAGAAAACTTATACTAAAATCAATTATAAATTTGATTTAAATGTAATTATTTTTATTTCATATAACTAAATGATCCTTATGTTAATTTTAAATCAAATTTTAATAACAATGGGAAATAATTTATTAAAAATGACAATTTTATATAAATGTTATTTTCACTATTCAACAAAAAATTATTATTTTTGAATACCAAAATATATCAATATGTTAATATAGATATTTTGATTTATAAAATTATTTTTTTTTAAAATACATTTTATAAAAGTGATAAAAATGAATTTTTAATATATGTGTGTAAATCATGACTAAACTTCCTTTTAGAAAAATGTTATTTTTTCAGAAAAAATTTCTTATTTTCTTTCAAAAGGTCATTATTTTATTTATAATAAATATATATAACCATTGAATTTATTTTATACAAGTTTAAACCATAATATTTTCACAATTTAGTTATTCTTAATCAAAACTTCTAAATTAACAGCTAGGTTTTAATGGGAACGTTTAAATAATAATATTTTTATGGAGTATCACATTTCATTTAAGCTCGATGTTGCATTCATCATAATCTAATAATGAGTTTAATTTTATTTGAAAAGAAATATATTTTAAAGTCTTACGATGTTACTTTCTCATTCAAGCTTGGTTTTGTGTTTCACATATGTTATTGGAAATTATGTTCCTCTTTGAAAATATCAGGGTGTTACAACTACCCTGTTAAATTAATTGTGTCCTCTAAATTTAATCTTGATCTTAGCAATTAAGGGATAAACATTTGAAAAAACTATTTATGGGAACCTAAATCATTTAAGGGTTAATAAAACATTGTAATGATAATAGAAAAATGGTGTTATAAGGTCTTCCATTAGTGTAAAGTGAAGATATGGAAATAAAAGAAAAGAATAATTGATTATAGAGAGGAATGGAGATCATTAATCAAAAGAATGTGAACCATCAATGGAAAATTAAGGGCATAAAACTGTAAGTATATGATGATTTAAAAGACCATTTCATTCATTATTTATAAATATAATATGATAAAATTTTGGTTTCAATATCATTTTCCTAATGTTGAGGTGTTATTTTACTATATATGAATATAATGAAATATTATTAATTGATATATTTATATTTCATGAGCATAATTTCAGCCCTTGGTTGTTCTTCTATCAATTTCGACTTTAGCTCTTACTCCAAACAATGTATATCCAAAAAATGAATGATTTATTCATTAATAACTAAAATTAACATTTAACAAATCATAATATCCATAAAAGGATAGAAATATATTACTCCTATATTTATTAAAACAAACGATTACCACAAATTAAGATAGTATACAAAATTAATGTGAACCTTTTAAAATAAAAAAATTAATATTGACAACAAAGGTTTGGCATATAATATTCCTTAAATAAATGACCCTATATCCCAAATAACCACAATTTATTATATAGGAAGGATAGTTTTAACATCCAATGTTATATCACACCCTTTCAAATTACATCTAAAACCCATAATAAAATTCATCTCAAATTATCCTTTACATTGAACAAAATGATTATATATACTTCAACCTAATAAAAAATCTCCCGAAATATCATTAGTAACCCCAAGATCAAATAACACAATCCTATAATATGTTTCTAAAAAATAAAATTAATATTTAACATTCAAACCTTATAGGTAAAAACAATATTATACTAACCAATACATCATGTAGTCCAGTGGTGGGAACTTCTCCCTTATCACCCTTCAGTTTTGGGTTCAAGCCCTATGGCCTTTTCAGATGTGATGGTTTTTCTCATGGCTTATGGGTTATCCTGTTTCTAAAATTATGGAAAAACTTATGTGATGATCATATTTCTAATTATACATTATCCTATAACATTATCATGAATATAATGGTCATCCTAAAAAACATTAGCCATCAAATCTCTTTTTTTTACCACTAAAGTTTTCTATACATGTCATTCTTTTCCCTAAAATCATCTAATTACCTCAACATCAAGCACATATCTAATATTATATTTTCCTCAAGTCTTTTTTTTCTATAGACAATCATATTACCATTAAATAACCTTTCTAGATAATTATTACTCTTCAATATATTCTTGGAAATCCTTAACAAAAAACCACTACATAAAAATCCTTATATTTCTTGATTCACATATTTCTTCGATTCCAGTAAAAAAACATTTCCATTATTCAACTTCATTATTAAACAATTTACATGGATTCATTATATTTCTCCTCAATACCGCCTTACTATAATAAGTCATTTGTTGTACCTTCATCATTTATAGTAAAACCATTACTTGTAAAACCATGTAGATCGTCTTCTTGAGATTTCCCCTAAAGTATATCTATTTTCGTAATGTCTATTTTTCCCACATTTATATAAATAAACAATTGATGATGCATTAAGAAAACCATTATTCTAATCCATTTCATTTACATTACTAAATGGACTTAAGACCTTCAATTGTTATTCATTTTTTTGATAATACCCTTTTAAAGGTTGAAGGAGAACCCTTACATGGACTGTTCGAATTTTTTGACATTATAGGAGTCGAAGGTCTTAGAGGAATTCATATAGACTAGAACTACTTGAATCCACCTCTCCCTAGCAATTACATCATGATAATCTCTCCACATTCACATGTATTTTCATCTAGATATACTATGAAAATATGAATTGGCCTAGTAACGATGGAAATTATCATACCCTCTTATTCTTCTAAATCTGATTGCTCTTCTCTGGTAAATGCGCCAACTCTGAATCCTCCTCTAGAGCTTGTTCCTTGTAGATTCTGTCTAGCTTTCATCGACATATCATGTGGCCCAAAGGTCTTGAGGTGGCCCAATGGCCTTGAGGTTTTCTGAAGCCCTTGAGGTGGATCGAAGCCTTGAGGTCGACTAAAGGCCTTAAGGTGGACTGATATCCTGACTGACCCGAAGGCCTGGGAGGCCTGAAGGCCTGATGTACTCCAGGACCAAACTGGTGGCCTGAAGGTGAATAGTTATTGCTATTACAGTACCAAACATAAACTGCTATTATGCTGCTATAATAACTCGAAAATATGCCTTCTCCTGAATTCTATCATGGGTCTCATGGTTTCTCATAGAGAGTCCTCACCTACCAGGCTGAGGCTCATGTGCCCATTTCATTTACATAACATAGAATTTCTTTTCTCATAAAATAATTACTTTGTTCATATCTTATCCAAGCATAAAACATCTTCACATTACTTTGAGACATTCCATTGAGATATTATTCCTGCATTCTCAAATTATATGAAACTGAATCTTCTTTTCCCCATGATCTCCAACACATGAACCCTCATATAGTTATATACTGCTATTATATGGAAGGTTTGAGAGTTGGTTAATGTGAGTTTTATTAATTATATATCATGATAACTGGTTAAAAATAATCTTTGTATCCTTTAATCCAATAATCATATCATTTTTCTTCTCTTGAAAACTTTATCTATCACATTCAATGTTAACCTTGTTTCTTATGGTTCTCACCATTAACTATAACCGAAAATCATATTGTGAGAAAGATTATTCATAGTGGGAAAAAACATAATCAAGAAAAGTAACTCATTATATGTATAAATAAAAACACCTTCATTTCTGTCTAAGACACCTTAAATTTAATCGATGTCATCTATTATCAGCATCTATTCAAATCCTTAATGATGGTTTATAAAGAATTTTTTAATTTCCAAATCATTTCCACAGAAATTGTAAAACCACAACCACAGTAAGGACCATTTTTGTGTACTAGGTAATTTTTGAGTCAAGTGGGACACACCTTTTTTAGAGTAATTACGCCAAGGTACATATTTTCCAAAACTATATCCAAATGTAATATCTCAATAGGGATTTAATTGATCAAAACATTCTCTCTCAATACTTCACCAATATTCTAAGATATTTTTATATACTTAGTCTTATACTTATACCATTCCCTAGGGTTTTCACTAAATTATTATCATACATGTTTCTAAATAATTACTAAACATTTGATCAAATGCCAACTATGAATACCCAACCCTTTCACTCATATTATTACTAGATTTGTAAACATAAAAATCCATTAATACAACACAATTATTTTAAAGATGTAGTTTCTTTGGAATATTAGGTTTATAAAACATAAAAGTTAGAATAAAAAATAAAACATTTTAATTTATTATCTATAATGACCTACAAAATACTTTCTATCTCTTAAACCTCATGGGATAACCTGGGAAATACATAGAAAAAAGGGGCATCATGAAAATCATAGAAAGGGAATAAACATGATAAGGAAACATAAGATTTGAGTCAAAATAACAACATGATTTCACAAATATTGGTATCATGAGTAATCACATGGAATTATAATATAAAGAACATGGTTCCAATAGATCATGGTAGTATATGAAATATTTCAGAAATAAAAAACTTGACATAAACATTAATCAAGGATAACTGTCTAGAAAAATTAGAGGGTGAAAATGTACCATAATTTATTAGGCTAACTCCCTAACACCATACATGGAATCATATAAGACTAAAGGTTTCCCAATGAATTATGATGCTATCTAGGAACACCCATCTAAACATGTTCATGATATATGTTCTCCACCTAAAGGAATCAAATCATAATGCATAACATAAAAATTACCCATAGAATGAAAATGAGTATCACAATCTGGCTTCATATCATATTCAATTGAAATTTATTAATAAATTAATCTTTAAAATGATCATAAGGCATGTATATTCCCATAAAAGGAAAGGATAATAAACTAGGAACATATATGAGAGGCATATATACACAATTTAGAAGCAATCCATAACATAAAAGGTTGATGTTGTTGATATAAATACTTTTAAAAATATTATAAACATTCTCTAGTAAAATAACCTTTTTACTTTGAGTAACATCCAAGGTTATAATTTTTGATGGAAAATGACTTTGGATGATAACTTTGAACATGTCTTGAGGAAAATAAGATTCTCCTTTTGAATATAATTAATTAAAATCTTTGACTTTATAAAATATTAAAAACACATTTTTTTGAAATATCCTTTGAATCCTTAAAGGGAAACATAAAACATAAAACATTCAGTGTTCATGATAGTGGAAGAGTTCAATTCATTCCAAATAAATTAAAAAACAAAGATTTCTCTAAAATATTTAATAAAAAAGGTCAAAAGAATCCATGTTAGTAAAATGATGGTAATATTCCTTTTAAATCATTTTTCAAAAATCCAATTAAGGTTAAAAATAAATTTAAACAATCCTAGTAAATATTTTTGAAAATTATTTTTGAAAATACTGATTTTTATGAAAATGTATTTTCAACTGAAGAGAGAAATGAAGTTGTATTTTCTTTAAAACATTACCTCAATAATTTTATGTACCAACGAGTTGAAAATGGATCCATTAATTGCTAAAATCATGAAGAACTAGACTATAATAATATATAATCGTTTTATCATGAAATAATCAAATAATTTCTGTAAATGGAAATTCTATCATAAACAATATCAACTGAAATAACATTGAAATGTAAACGCTTACCACTTTGGTAACATTTTAATCAAAACATCACATGATTGATGTTGATTAATTATAATATAAAATGTCATGAATTATAAAGGATTTATGATATAGTATATAGATGGGAATTATATACACCATTTAAAAGTGATTTGGTGTGTAAAAGAACATGTGTCTCAAAGAAGGATGCCTTGAGATAAAACCTTTAAATTGTTAATATCATTGAAGTGTGGGTTAAACAATGATTTTATTATGATAAAAAAACTTAAATACACATAGAAAAAGTATAAATATAATCATAAATCAATCAAAGGTCATTTTATACATAATCTTGGAAAAATATTTTCAATGAAGTGGACATATAACCTAATGAATGGAAATTCAGTCTAGAAACACCTTAAATCATGCTTCTATTTAGTTGATATCTCTCTAAATTAATATATAGTAGATTTAATCAAGTTATTAACTTATAAAATAATCATATTATTATTTATAATATCATATATTATCCTTTTATAACTTCTTATTTCCCTTTCATTAATAATCATATATTATTATTATTATTTCAAATGTTAATGGTCTTATTTTATATGGAAAATTTCATAGTGAAAGTTCAAAATATTGAACATAGGATACAGTTCCATCATCTCAAAAAGTATAATAATGTTATAAATATCATTTTTTTAAATTATACACATCTTTAAAGTTATTATTTAATTTTTAACAAGTACAATGAATCACATCACTTCGTAGAGATGGTAGGTCATTCGTACGCACGAGCGACATTATAATCTTCATAATGGATGAAAGGGTAGTTAAGTTTATTTTATATTAATTATATATATATATAAATATAATTTCAGACATATATTATATATTCATTAAATCCATCATCTCTTACCATTCATGTAAACTGTTAGTGAAAAACGAATAATATAGCTTTTTGAGGCAATAGTTCATTGTACACATGAGAGACGTTATCATATTCTCTATGGAATGGAATGTAAAAAGGTATATGTGATATCATAATTATACAGGTATAATTATTTCATAAATTTCATATATAAACATTAAATACCTCAACATATCTATCCATGAAAAGTAGTGATGGGAAATGAATTACGTCGGTTCGTGAGGCGGTAGTTTGTCATACACACGATCTATGGGTTCATTCCCCATATTAGATACAAGGATATGGTTTTAGGTCATTAAATTATCATAAAACAATATAATTATATTTAATATTATAATTTTACTATAACATCATGGCTAATGGTGTTGCCTCTTCTTCAGACAACTTTTTTTGGTTTTCCCTAAAAGCCTTCCTAGGATGGATTTGTGACCAAAATAAGGATTTGAGAATGAGGAGGTAGATGTTAGGAAGATATTTTGGTAGGTATTGGATAAATAAATTGGTTTTTTATTTTTTTTAAAGTAGAGTATTTGGGATGTCCTTTTACAAGGGGGGGACACAGAATAAATTTTTTAAAAAATTAAATTTCACCCACATTTTTCTCATGCCATAAGGATTCAAACCCTGGAAGATATAAGGTCAATAAATGAATATATAAGGTAAATATATGAATATATTATAGAAATTAGCCATGTTTTTAGTTATTTTAAACCCTTAGCTTTTGAGTTTAACCCTCAGTAAACCCATTTTACCTTAACCATGGTAAATAATTTATATTAATTTCATAATTCATTGTAATAAAAAATTATGTTAAACATATTAGATAGTATAAATTATGATGATTTGAATAATTTAATCCTTTTTTCCATATTAAAATAAAAAAATTTCATAACTTAATATAAAATTAAACCCCTAGACGCGTCGAAAAAATGGTTTTTAAATAAATGGATTTTCCAATGAAAAGATGATATCATATTAATTATAAGAAAATTAATCATAATTCAATGGATTTAAATTATAATATATAGATATATAATATATAAATTTCATTTAAACCATTTTTAATTAGGTGTTATATCAATTATTTAAAATGGATAAAAATTTTACACTCTAAATTAGTTTTAAGAAAAGGGTGTTTAACATCCAAAAAATAGTCTTATATTAAAACTAGTTATAAATATTATTTAAATGTAATTATTTTGATTTAATATAACTATATAATACTTATTATTACTTTTAATAAAATTTAAATAATGGGACATAATTTATTAAAAATAAATGACACTTTTATAAAATCAGTATTTTCACTATTCATAAAAAAGGTATTGTTTCTCAAACAAATAAAAAAATGTCACCATATGATAATAGAGATATAATTAATTAATTTTTATTTCAAATAAATTTTCTATAATTTTTTAAAAATTAATTTTAAATTATGTATGCAAAGCGCGACTGAACCACCTTCTAGAAAGACAATTTTTCAGAAAACATATCATTTTATTTCAAATTGTTCTTATTTTATTTCTAATGAATAGATAAAAATTTAATTTATTTTATATATGTTTAAACCATGTATGTTTCATAATTTAGTTAGTCATATTCATACCCTCCAACTTAATGTCTATGTTATAATGAAAATGTTTACATAATAATATTTTAATAGAGTATCATGTTGCATTTAATCATTATGTTGCATGCATTGCAAGCTATCGAAGAGAATGAATTTATTTAAAATGAAATATATCTCAATATCTTGGTGTGTTTAATTTTCTGAAAATCTTGGTGTTTCATGTCATATATTCTATTAAACATGATGTTCCTCTTTAACAATCTCAGGGTGTTACACTAGCCTCCCTTGATGCCTTGCGATTGATTCCTTGTGAATTTTTACTTATACCACGGTTAATTGAGTGATATTATTCGAGGTCACATTCCTTTCTTCTTCTCATTTTCTTTCATAATATTTTTATGTTTCTAGTGGTAAAACTAGATATTTTGGGTGTTTTTATCATTTTTGTGTGTCTTATTGATGTTTGGTTTTAGTTTGTCCTTCTTTGTCATTATGGGTATTCATCCTGTGGTGGTTGAAACTCAATTGTCTATTCTGGTGAGAATAATGTTGAAATTCTAAATTTAGGTAGGTGATTCGTTTACTCACTTATTTTACATGAAATTGTTACTTTTTCATGATTTATCTCATTGAGTGATGATGGAGTTTACATTAATGAATATTAAATTGAATTAATGAATGAAACTTGGTTTTTGGTTTTAGTGATCTGAAACGTGTGGCAGATTGTCGCCTATTGACCGGTCAAGGTTCCGGTGCTCTGCTAATGTGTATAGCAGCGCTCGGGTCGAATCCTCGGTGATGGTACGTTGTAATAGTCAATTGTTTTTAGTTGATTGTATTTTTATTGGGGGGGGGGGTTTGTTTGCAGAGATTAATTGAAATGTTTAATGGATGATGTTTAATTTAACAAGTTGATAAAGATTGGGGTGAGTTCATCAATAGGGAGTTAAGCATGTGATATCCTTGAGCTTTGCTTTATATTGCATTAAATTAACGCCCACATCAAAAGTTGACGTTGATTGGAATTCCCAAGTGTTAAGCCTTTAATCCAAGCCTTAAAATTACATAGGGTTTCAATCTCAATCAGTTCTTGATTGTGGAAGTGTATTTATGGTTCCAATAATCCATGGAAACCACACGTTGAACATAATATGTCAATAATCCGTGACATGTTAAGTCCAACATACACAATGTTAAATTAAAGAATACTCATCGAGCAAAACCTCTCAATCACTTAACATCCCTAAATTATAACTCACCCCAATAAGATATTTACTCATCCATTTAAATTATTAGTAATCTGGTCTATTATGTTTAAGGTGATGAATTACAAAGAGAAGAAAAATAAAGGGATAAGAAAAGAGTTGTGCGCCGAACACACACACGAACGATGATGAGAGTAAAACAAACCAGACTTTTTATTGAATAATAAATTAAAATAAGATGATGGATTTCATATTTATTTAAACTACAATAAGAACATTAATATTGAACTACAGAAGGTGGATGAGAATAAGAAATTAAGAAGAACAAAATTGCATTAAAACAGAATTACAAAGACAAACACTTGCAAAATTACAACGAAGAAAAATGCAAAAGTAAATGAAAACAAAAAGAGGATGAAGGGATTATCAAGTGAAAACTTGAGTTTGGAAGATCCTCCCAAGCCCTTTTCAGGGTCTTGGTACTGCCAATCAATCCTCCTTTTCTCTGAAATTCCAACCCTTTCGAAAGGAGAGGAGGGGATGTATTTATAGCCCAAGGTGGTGGACTGTTTACATTCCAGAAATACCCCTCCACTTGGCTCATAGATATGGACATCAAGACAGTCGAATCTTGAGCAATATCCTTCTTCAAAGTTGTAGATAGTAAATTTGGGCGACTACGATCAAAATTTAGAGTCATTTGGACTTAAGGATCAAAAGTTATGGCCGGTTGATTAAAAAAAGTAAAATTGTCCATTTTAATCCAGTCTTTTTGATGTCCAGAATGTGAAAGAGTTTTTGAAAATGAATATGCCTTCAAATCCGAATGGGTTCTTAAACAAAGTCTGCCACCTATATATCCTCTTTCTCACTACAAATGCTCAGATCTATTTGATCCTTACATCATGAGATATGTCATGCATACTATACTGATTTTAATTCTCGGCCAGAATGGTGGGCTGGACTTCAAAGCATCATTTGGGCCCCTTGTACTTAGATTTGGGCGTTGAAATTTTATCTAAGATTACATGTAGTTTCCCCAGAATTATTGTGGAGAGTTAATGTTTTTGGACTTCTGGATTGAGCCCAGTAAATCAATCTTCAATGCTGGTCCAGTTTGTTCACAGATTCTTTGGTCTTGTTTGTGAGGACCATATGACCCTTCAAATGGAAGAATTGGCTCATGGTTCCTTCTAATGAAATGTTTTATTTTGAAAGTATAATCCTACAAAACAAGAACCACAAAATTTGGATCAGTATAGTGATAGGTATTATTAAAACATTAAACTGACTCAATTGGACTACTTCTAAAAATGTTCAAAAATTATACTTAATATTAAAACATTAATATTTCACACAAATTATGAACATTTCATATAAAATAAGTAAAGGTAGTATATAATAAGACATGAAAATATTAACAATATCAACTCCCCCACACTTAGTTTTGTGCATGTACTCATGTGCAACAAATATAAAAACATGACAAAATCATTTTTACTCACCAACAGATATTAAAATTTTGTTTTCTCCAATAAGGGGAAGTTTAGACTATTTCACTCATCCATTCTAAATTAAACCATAAGTTTTTATAGAAACAATGTGCCAAAACTAATTCATTTTTTCTTGCTAAAATTTAGAAATAGAAAATGTGGACACTCAAAACTCACACCTCTCAAGATGATAAAATTCATTTGTGTAGGTTCACTCTTTCACCAACAAAAAGTGAAAATCATAGAGTTTGTAAGAGGTCTAAGATTCCTCTCCCTATCCAAAGTGCTCAAAAATCAAGAGGTCTTTTGAAGGGGTTTTTTTTGTGGCTATGGGACAGTAGGAATATAATGTCCAAGAGAGAGAAGAAGAGGGTTAAAATACCAACATAGAAAAAGCAATGCACATTTTTTTGAAATAAAACACGGAAGGAAATGAAAACACATATTTACAAGGAATGATTGTGTAAAGAAAGACACAATAGAGGAGTAAAATATGAAGGTAATGAGAAGATGAAATATTTACAAAACACAAAACTTCTCCCAAAAAGAATATAATGCAAGTGTTCCTTTTTTTCATTTATTTCATTTTTTTTTGAAAGTTGAACTTGGAAAAGATCACACACTCATAACGCAACCCATGATTGATCTCCTCACGACACCAATTGTAGAAGTTATAACAAGATCAAAGGTTGAGGAAGAGTGATTTTTGACCTACCCAAGACACAACCCATTTTTTCATCATTTTTTATATGTTTTTTGATTTTTTTTTCATTATTTGTTTTTGAACACTTGTCAATAACATTTAAAAAATTACATAAATGGAAGTTCATTACATTCCCCAAAACACACTTAATGACAACATCTCCCCCACACTGAAATGGATGCTTGTCCTTAAGCAGATGATAACACACTGGAAAGTAAAGAAATGATACCCACAAATGAAATCCATTTCCCCCCACACTTAATTTTCAAAAACTTATTCAATGAAAATCCATGTTGATATTGGGTGGGATAAGGTATTGGGATTGTAATGTGGCTATCAAAGAAAATTTTTTCATAGGCTTGAAGGGGATTTCAAAAGGAGGATTAATGTAAGGGAAATGGGAGGATATTTGGCTATTGTGATTCTCATGTGGTTCAGAAAATGCCTCTATCATATTAATACACACTAAGGTAGGAAATTCAGCTCGAAGGTCCACAAACTCAAGACTCACAAATGGGGGTGAAAACACACATTTTGAAAAGATGGCCATAGGTGGCCTTAGCATGAAAGCAAATGTTGTTCCTCACGGTTTGGGAAAACCATTTTCCAAATAAAAAATAGAGCATTCAGAATTTTTTGGTTTTGACACAAGATTCTTTATCCAATTTTATGATGAAAAAACAATATTTTTGAAATGAAACATACCTATTGACTCCCCAAAATGGTTGGACAAAATTTAAAAATTAAATGGTGAGTAATTATGAGTCTTTTTTTTTGTTTTTTTGTTTTTTTATGTTTTTTTTTATTTTTTTATAAAGACACACCCACACAAAAGAGAATGAGTAAAAAGGAAAAAAAATTATGAGGAAAGTGGTAAGAAAAACAAAATGAGAATGAGGGAGGAAGAAGAAATAAAGAGATAGGGAGAGAGGGAGAAGAAGAGTCAAAGGGAAAGAGGTGCCCCCTGGTTTGGATTTGGTGGGTTGCCATCTCCATCTAGTGGTGGGTCTACTGTGGATCCAATGGAAGTTGATGTTGTTCCAGGATTGCATGTCCTCTCATGGTGATGTTTCAACCAATGTCCATTTACCTTGAATGTGTTTTTGGAAGAGGGGTCTTGGACTTGCACTGCACCAAATGGGTAAACGTTAGTAATACAAAAAGGACCTTCCTAACGAGAATTAAGCTTACCTGGGTGAAGTCAAAATCGAGAATTGAAGAGCATTAACTTTTCACCTTCATGAAATACCTTTCTCAGAATGTGTTTGTCATGGGGTACCTTATCCTTCTCTTTTTATATATTGGAATTCTCATAGGATTCAAGTCGAAGCTCCTCCAGTTCATCCAACTGCAACAATCTTTCTTCACCCGATTTTTCACAATAAAAATTTCAGGTTTTCACAGCCCAAAAAGACTTATGTTGGATATCAACTGGTAAGTGACATGCTTTACCAAAAACTAGCCTAAAAGGAGACATCCCAATGGGTGTTTTATGGGAAGTTCGATAAGCCCAAAGTGCTTCACCAAGTCTTTCAGGCAAGTATTTTCTGGTGGGTTTTACAATTCTCTCAAGCACTCTTTTCACTTATCTATTAGAAAGTTCAGCCATGCCATTTGTTTGGGGGTGATATTCAGTTGAAGTTTTATGTACAACCCCATTATTTTTTAGAAGAGATTCCATGGTTCTATTACAAAAATGGGTTCCTAAGTCACTGATCAAGGCACGTGGTGTGCCAAATCTTTGGAAGATGTGGGTCTTTAGGAACTCACTACTAGTATGAGCATCATCCTTCCTAGTGGGTTTGGCCTCAACCCACCTTGAAACATAATCGACCCCAAGAATAATGTATTAGAATCCATTGGAAGGGGGAAATGGTCCCATGAAATCGATGCCCCAAACATCGAAGTTTTCACAAAATATTAAAGGATTTTGGGGAATTTCATTTCTTTTGGAGATTGTGCCGAACTTTTGGCAAGTGGGACATGATTGACAGAACTCATGTGAGTCCTTGAAGAGTGAAGGCCAGAAGAATCCAGAGTCTAAGACCTTTCGGGAGTTCCTTTGTGGTCCAAAGTGGCCACCTTCGGAAAGTGAGTGACATAATTCTAATATGGAAGAATGTTCATTTTCATCGACACATCTCCTTATTACCATGTCAGCCCCCAGTTTTCCAAAGTTTATTTTCTTCCCAAAAATGGTATTTTGAATCACTTTTCAACTTCATTTTTTGTTCTTTTTAATCATTTTTAGGAAAAACACCAGAAACCAAGTAATTTACAATTGGGGCATACCTAGTATTTTTGGAGTGAGAGATGAAAGGTGCTCAGTGGGGAATTCAGGATCGATGATTTCAGATTGAGAAGAATTAGAAATTCTACTCAAGTGATCAGCCACAAGGTTTTCTTTTCCTGGTCTATCTTTTATTTCAAGGTCAAATTCTTGGAGCATTAGGATCCATCTTATTAGCCTCAGATTGGAATCACTTTTCTTGAGTAAGAACTTTATAGCAGAATGGTCTGTGAAGACGATGATTTTGGCACCTAAGAGATAGGACCGGAATTTATCTAAGGCAAAAACCACTGCTAGAAGTTCCTTTTAAGTGACAGTGTAGTGATATTGAGTTTCATCCAATGTTTTTGAGGCATTATAGATGACATGAGGAATTCTTTCTCTTCTTTGACCAAGAACAGCCCCAACAGCTCTATCAGAAGCATCACACATCAATTCAAAGGGTAAGGACCAATTAGGGGTTTGGATTATCGGGGCAGATGTGAGAGCAGTTTTGAGTTTAATGAAGTCTCTCTTGAAAACCTCATCGAAATGGAAAGGGACATCATTTTTGAGCAAACAAGTGAGTGGGAGGGAAATTTTACTGATGTTATGGATGAATCTCCGATAGAAACCAGCATGACCGAGAGATGAACGGATGTCCCGAACAGAAGCGGGTTCAGGAAGTGATTGGATGACTTCAATTTTGGTAGGATCAACTTCAATACCATCTTTTGTAACTATGTTCCCTAGAATAATCCCATTTGCAACCATGAAGTGACATTTTTCAAAATTTATTACAAGGTTACACTGGACACACTTTTGAAGGACTAGAGAGAGTGAATGCAAGCACGACTCAAATGACTCACCATAAATGGTGAAGTCATCCATGAAGACTTTCATGCAGTGTTCAATGAATTATGAAAAGATACTCATCATATACCTTTGGAATGTTGCAGGAGCATTGTAAAGTCTAAAAGGCATTCTTTTATATGCATATGTTCCCAAGGGGCATGTGAAAGTTGTCTTTTCTTGATCTTGAGGTGCGATTGGGATTTTAAAATAGCCGGTGTATCCATCAAGAAAGCAATAATGTGACTTTCCGGCCAATCTTTCTAGCATTTGACCAAGGAATGGAAGAGGGTAGTGATCTTTTTGGGTTTCAACATTCAATTTCCTATAGTCAATGCACACACACCATTTGTTCTTCACTCGAGTTGTGACTACCTCTCCATGTTCATTTGTGGCAACAGTTATCCCACCCTTCTTTGGTACAACCTGAATTGGACTAACCCATTCACTATCAGAAATTGGGTAGATAATACCAGCTTTAAGAATCTTGGTGATCTCTTCCCTAACTACCTCAAGGATGAGTGGATTGAGTCTTATTTGTGGCTGTCTAATTTGTTTGGATGACTCTTTAAGATGGATGTGATGCATGCAAAGGGCAGGTTTGATTCCTAGTATGTCATCTAGGGTCCAACCTAAGGCCTTTTTGTTTTCCTCTAACACTTGAACAAGTTTGGAATCCTCAGTTTCAGTAAGTGTGGCAGAGATAATGACAGGATATGAGTGATCATGGAAGAGGAATGCATATTTCAGGTGGGTAGGAAGAGGTTTCAGATCAGTCTTATCTTTCACTTTTGGGTTCGACAACTCAAGAATGGAATAAGGGACTTCAGTTGATTTAGGTTCATTTTCCTTAATACTATCCAAGGTGGATCAGTATAGATTAGAGTTGAGATGGGATTCAAGAGAGTTTTCAAGTTCCTCTAGATTGATGGAGTCTATGAATGAGAGGTCCACATCAAAATCATCATTTATGACTTGGTTAATCATAGTGAAGATTTCACAAGATCCTTTGTCATTAGAACATGAAGAAAATGGTGTATTGGGGTTCAATTGAATCTTAGAAGTGTCCTCAGAAGCATGGATTGAGAATGCAGAGTGATCCTTAGATGGGTATCGCATGGCTTGGAAAATGTTGAACTTGACCAGTTGGTCACCGAATTCCATGTATAGGATGCCTAAATGGACATAAATCTTGGGCCTCACAGTCATGAGGAATGGTCTTCCTAGAATTAGGGGAGATCGGGAAGATTTCATCACACCTTCTATGTCAAGAACATAGAAATAAGAAGGGAAGATAAGATCCTTGACTCGGACAAGGACGTCCTCAATTATTCCCTCAGGACTGGCTGTGCTTCGATTGGCTAACTGAATGACAACACCTGTTGGGTGCAAGGGACCTCTACCAAGGTTGGAGAAGATGGATTTGGGCATGACATTAATTGAGGCTCCTAGGTCTATGAGTGCATCATCAAAGTTTTAACTTCCAATTTGGCATGGAATCATAAAGGTACCTGGATCTTTGCACTTAATGGGTATGGAATGCTGGGTGGAAACATTTTCAAAGGTCTTAAGTTGCATCTTGTGGGTACACAAATCCTTGAGAAACTTGGCATACTTAGGAATTTGTTTTATGGAATTTAAGAGGGGAATGTTGACTTCAACACGTCTAAACATGTCAAGCATTTCAGGAGCAGGTTCAAAGGACTTCCTTGGTTTAGAGATAGCTTGAGGAAAATGAATTGGGTTCCTAAGTGGAATGGAAGGAGGTGATGGAATGGATTCATATTCCTTTTCAATTTTCTTTTTCTTTTCATTTTCTAGGTCAACATTCAAAGGAGGGTTTGAGGATTTATCTTGAGGCATAGCAAGTTTCTTTCCTGATCTAAGTGCAATTGCACTTACATTACCCTTGGGGTTGGGTAATGGTTGAGCTGGGAGTTGGGATGAATTTGATTTTTGTTGCTGAATCAGGTAAGATGCAAGTTGACCTATTTGAGTTTCAATGTTTTTAAGGATAGAACGGGTGAAGGAGGCAAGATATTCCACTGCACTTTCTCATGGTTGATTGGAAGAAGAGGCTTGTCCCGGATTGGGATTGCCTTGATTTTGGTTCTTGGGAAATCGATTGTATTGGTTTTGGAATTGGGAAGGCTCACTAGGATGCTGGAATCCAGGAGGAGGATTGTTCCTTTGAGGTTGAGGAACAAAAGGATAAGGTTGGTGGAAGTTACCAACACCTTGACCATATTGAAACTGGTTTGGGTTTTGAGGAGGGAATTGAGGGGGATGAGATATGGTATTACCATACCTAAGGCCTTGGTTATAGGAAGAAGAGAAGGGCTCAAAGTGAGTTTGGTTGAAGTTTCTAACAAACTGACCTGATATTTGAGGGTTGGTGTTCCGTTGAGCATATGTTGCATTGAGCTCCATTGGTCTAGATGAATTGGATTGATCCTCTTGAAGTTGTGGACATGTGTCAGTTGTATGAGATGGAGAGTTGTAGATTCCGCAGTTTTTGACAGGACCAGGAAACATTGATTGTGGAGAAGACGAGGTTGGGGATTTTGTAGGCATAGCTAGTTGTCGCACAAGACCTGTGAGTTCACTCATCCACTCGGTCATCTTGTTCGGCTCAATTGATTGATTATCTTGGGCTTGTTTAACTTGATCATGTTCTCGAGTATGAAATTGTTGTGTGTTTGCAGCTATGTTACTTATGAGATCTCTTGCAGCTGCGGGAGTTTTATCAACAAGAGCACTGCCACTTGCAGCATCAATGAGAGTTCTCTCCATATCCAATAACCCCTCATAGAAGTATTGGATCAAGAGTTGGTCAGGAATTTGGTGGTGTGGGTAGGTTGCAACAAGATTTTTGAACCTCTCCCAGTACTCATGAAGTGATTCACTTGGGAACTGACAGATACCACTTATTTCCTTTCGGATAGAAGCAGTACGAGAAGCAGGAAAGAATTTCTCTAAGAAGAGTTGCTTCATGTCATTCCATGTAGTTATGGAACCAGGAGGAAGGTAGTAGAGCCATGACTTAGTAGTGTCAGGTAGGGAGAAAGGGAATGCTCGAAGTTTGATTTGTTCTTCAGAAACCCCTTGAGGCTTCATGGTAGAGCACACCACTTGGAACTCTTTAAAGTGGAGATGTGGATCCTCACCAGCTAGCCCATGGAAATGAGGAAGAAGATGAATCAAACCCGATTTGAGTTCGAAGTCAGCCTCTATGTTTGGATATTGAATACCAAGAGGTTGGTAATTCATATCAGTGGCAGCAAGTTCCTTAAGGGTTTGCTCCCTAGGATTGGCCATATCTAATTTAATTGGTTGGATGAGGACTGGTTCTTGAATGAGTAGATTATCTCTTATGTTCCTCCTAATTTTGCAAAGTGTTCACTCAATTTTAGGGTCAAACAAATCCGAGGGATTGTTTGGGAGGCTACGGGGCATTCAGAGAGATTTTGGAAGAAAGAGGAAGGTGGGTTTTTCTTTGTGTTTTTTTCAGTGTATGATTTTTAAGAGGAAGATGGGTTTTTCTTTGTGATTTTTTTTCAATTTTTTTTTAAAATTTTGTTTTTTTTTTGTTTTTTTGACAATAACAAAAAACTAATGACTACTTAAAGCACCATCCCCAGCAATGGCTCCATTTGAAATGCGCGGATGACTGTCACCTATCGACCGGTTAAGGTTCCGATGCTCTGCTAATGTGTATAGCAGCACTCGGGTCGAATCCTCAACGATGGTACTTCGTAATAGTCGATTGTTTTCAGTTGATTGTATTTTGATTAGGGGGGTTTTTTTGCAGAGCTTAATTGAAATGTTTAATGGATGATGTTTAATTTAACAAGTTGATAAAGATTGGGGTGATTTCTTCATTAGGGAGTTAAGCATGTGATATCCTTGAGCTTTGCTTTATATTGCATTAAATTAACACCCACATCAAAAGTTTATGTTGATTGGAATTACCAAGTGTTAAGCCTTTAATCCAAGCCTTAACATTACATAGGGTTCTAATATCAATTAGTGCTTGATTTTGGAAGTGTATTTATGGCTCCAATAATCCATGTAAACCACACGTTGAACATAATATGTCAATAATCCAGGACATGTTAAGTCCAACATACACAATGTTAAATTAAAGAATACTTATCGAGCAAAACCTCTCAATCACTTAACATACCTAAATTATAACTCACCCCCATAAGATGTTTACTCAGCCATTTAAATTATTAGTAATCTGGTCTGTTATGTTTAAGGTGATGAATTACAAAGAGAAGAAAAATAAAGGGATAAGAAAAGAGTTGTGTGCCGAACACACACACGAACGATGATGAGAGTAAAACAAACTGTAATTTTTATTGAATAATAAAGTAAAAGAAGATGATGGATTTCAGATTGATTTAAACTAAAATAAGAACATTAATATTGAACTACAGAAGGTGTATGAGAATAAGAAATTAATAAGAAGAAAATTGCATTAAAACAGAATTACAAAGACAAACACCTGCAAAATTACAACGAAGAAAAATGCAAAAGTAAATGAAAACAAAGAGAGGAGGAAGGGATTATCAACTGAAAACGTGAGTTTGGCAGAACCTCCCAAGCCTTTTTCAGGGCCTTGGTACTGCCAATAAATCCTCCTTTGCTCTGAAATGCCAACCCTTTTGAAAGGAGAGGAGGGGATGTATTTATAGCCCAAGGTGGTGGACTGTTTAAAGTCTAGAAATACCCCTCCACTTGGATCACATATATGGACATTAAGACAGCCTAATCTCAAGAAATATCTTTCTTCAAAGTTTTAGATAATAAAGTTGGGCGACTACTCGCAACATTTGGAGTCATTTGGACTTAAGGATCAAAAGTTATGGTCGATTGATTAAACAAAGTAAAACTGTCCATTTCAATCCTGTCTTTTTGAAGTCCAGAATGTGAAAGAGTTTTTGAATATGAAGATGCCTTCAAATACGAATGAGTTCTTCAAAAAAGTATTCCAGATATATCTCCTCTTTCACACTGAAAAATATCAGCTCGATTTGATGCTTACAACATGAGATATGTCATGCATACTATACTGATTTTAATTCTCGGCCAGAATGGTGGGCTGGATTTCAAAGCTTCATTTGGGACCCTTGTAGATAGATTTGGGCCTTGAAATTTTTATCCAATATTACATGTAGTATCTCCCGAATTATTGGGGAGATTTAATATTTTTGGACTTCTGGATTGATCCCAGTAAATCAATCTTCAAAGCTGGTCCAGTTTGTTCACAGATTCTTTGGTCTTGTTTGTGAGGACCATATGACCCTTCAAATGGAAGAATTGGCTCATGGTACCTTCTAATGAAATGTTGTATATTTAATGTAGAATCCTAAAAAACAAGAACCAAACAATTAGGATCAGTATAGAAATATTTATTATTAAAACATTAAACTTACTCAATTGGACTACTTTTAAAATGCTCAAAAACTATACTTAATATTAAAACATTAATATTTCACAAAAATTATGCACATTTCATATAAAATAAGTAAATGAAGTACATAATAAGACATGATAATATTAAAAATATCATTATCACACATGATTTCATTATGTCAATGATTTAACTTTTCTTTAGATATTATGTTATTTATGTCTATTCTATTGTTTAGTATTATTTTTATGTTAAAATTTGGACATCTAATGTAAATCCATGAATTCTTTTTGTATAAATAATAAAAAGGCCTGTTAAACTTGAAATTATTATTCTTGATAATTTGACATAAACAAAATTATTATTGAATAATGTTTAAATGAAATATTTCTTCCATAATGTTTTTTTTTGAAACTGAATGTAATGGTTGAAGAATGTTTAAATAATTCAAAATTTTTTATATCTAATTTCTTAGGTTTTCTATAATTTTACCCTATGATAAATGGATTAGTTAATTCCATATTATAAAGAGTATGTTCATTAATAAATATAAATTATTAGGGATGAGCGATCACATTTTTTCATGAATAATGGATACCTTAGTTTTTGGGGAATAAATTTCCTATTGGTCGTTTTTTTCATTACATCCTTTTTGATTTATCTTGAAGTGATCATTTCTATAAAATATGATGTGAGCATGGGATGGTTAATGGTTGATAACACAAGGGAATGGAGTCCAAGGTTTGGGGAATAAGTTGGATTTTGGGTCGAAAGGAAGGATGTCTGGTTGTAATCATAGTTTAAACATGGATGGAACTTGGATTGATGGAACATGTTGAAGATTGTATTTCGAACAGTTGTACTAGATGATGGGATACTTTTTTTAATGAAACCAATTTAAAGGTCAGATGTTCAAATTTCTTGTTTTTTCTTTCCATTCCCCACTTTGTGATGTAGATGAAATTTTTTGGTTGATATATCTATTTATGGTATTATAGGATAAGTCCTAGAGTACCTGGAATTATGTAATGATAATAAATGTTAAATTTTTTAACCCATGGGTTTGATGGCTTATTGGAATGAAAATGATGATAAATCTTGAAAACCCATGATATCATTTGGATTATGTCTGGCGGGAAGGAAAATTAGTTGATAATCAGGTTAAGGTATTGATTAATGGTGAATAGAAAGAGTTAATATAATGTAAGAATATAAATGGAAAATATATAATTGGGAGTATTATTGAATTCTTTTGTTCATATGGAATATCTTTTCCTTAGCAGTGGTAGTCAATAGTCTGAGTTACGATAGTTGAAGTTGATCCAATTACTAGTATGATTCTGATAGAGTGGTTTTTATCTGTATATATATAACAACCCTAATTTTTATTACACAATAATACAATATTTAATTAAATAAAATTATATTTAATATAACCCAAAAGATAGATGTTTCTAGTGTTTGGGAATTAGGTACATTGCCTAACAACTATCACCATGAATTATAACATGGATATTAATTAAATTGTTTTTCGTAAAAAGGACTCCATGGAATCAACTTGTGAGAACACGCCTCACGCACCACCGATGGTTTCAAATTTTGTAATCAGTGCTCGCTCGCCCTACCACTCACCGTCCTCTCTCACTGGATCACCCTTCGACCCTGGTCGCGCTTCAACTTCCTGATCCCTCCAGTTTATTTATCTCCACCATGCCCGTGTCTTCCTAGAAGAAGGGCCTTGGAGGTTTCCCTTCCCTCCCCTCCCCCAGTTCCTTGCCCACCTCTCCCAGCCTCTCGGCCCATCTCCTTCGAAGATTCCATGTGCAGCCAGTAGCTAGTTCCCCCGAGATCTTTCCTCCCATATGTATGTGTGTTGCCTCTGAAGGTCTCAAGGGAGGAGGTGTGTCTGTCCCTAGAGTTCCCAGAGTTTGCCTTCTTAAAGTCAAAGGAATGCTTGGAGTGGATGCAGGTGGTTCTCTTCAAGGTAAAGAAACCTTCTCTTAGGGTATTTTAGAGCTTTATCCTCTCCTGGGGTCTTCATTCACTAGTGAAAATATCAGTGGTGAACCGTAATTCCTTTTGTTAGGACCATAAATGACTGGCCCATGGTGCAACAATAATCACGAGATAAAAATAAAGTGCAAATGTGGAAATAAATGGGACACCATATGTAACATGGAAAAACCCCCAAAATGAAAGGGTTAAAAAACCACGGACCAATAGAAGGATCACTATGGGGTAAAAGTGGGTACACACTCCCTCACTATTACAAGGAGAAAACCCTCATAATATTCTCTCTTGAATAAAGGGGGAAACTGCCTCACTAAATACCGCTCACAAATGGAATAACTGATGATGAGAAAGCCGGTGAAGGTATGATCAAAGTTGTAGGAGGCTTCTTCCTTTTATAGGCTTCTGCCAGACCTGCCCAGCCTTCCTGCTGCCTTCTCCCGCTAGTGGGTTTGGTGGGGTTAGCCACCCACTGCCCACCACCATGCCTACCCTCCCTTTTGTCAGTCAAGGGGGGCGACCACCTGTCTGTGGAAAATAGCTGCTGCCGAAACATATCCCACTTGGAGATTTTATTGAGAACCAATCACATCTCCACACATCCTTTCTATCTATCCAAACATGTTGCTCACGTATTTGCGAGGCCACTCGAGGATATGCCCCATCTGAACTTATCAGATTTAATTTCCTTCATCAGAAAATCTGCCAGATTTTCTTTAGTATGAATCTTCTGCATATCCACACTTCCTTCCTCCACCACATCTCGGACAAAGTGATACTGTACCCCAATGTGCTTCGTCCTGGAATGAAAAGATGGATTCCATGCAATGTTCAAGGCGCTCTGACTGTCACAAAATAATGGAATCTGCTCCTGTCTGTGCCCTAGATCCTCCAACAACCTTCTCATCCAAATATCCTCTTTGCAAGCCTGTGTAGCTTCCATGTACTCTAATTTCGTCGTGGATAAAGCCACAACTGATTGTAACTTCAAAATCCAGCTCACAGCCCCTTCTACAAGAGTAAACACATAACTAGTAGTGGATTTCCTCTGGTCAGAATCACCTGAAAAATCTGAATCAACATAGCCTCTGATAGTAAAATCTTATCCTCCATAACATAATGCAGCATTTGAGGTCTCCTTGATGTATCTCAAGATCCTCTTCATTGTGTTCTAATGCTCCCATCCTGGATTCGTAATGTACCGACTAACTGATCCCACTGCATGTGCAATGTATGGTCTAGTAAAAACCATAGAGAACAATAGACTACCCACTGCCGATGCATACGGTACTTGAGACATTTCCATCCTCTCTACTTCACTGCTAGGACTCATCGTGGAGGATAACATGAAATTAATAGGAAAGGGGGTAGAGATTGGCTTACAGTCTTACATGTTGAAGCGTTTCAAGAATCTCTGTAACTCTTCTGTGATAGCCAAATCTTCCAATTATTTCTCTCTCGGTAAATCTGCATCCCAAGAATCTTGTTTTCTGGTCCCAATTCCTTCATATAAAACTCTCTAGCCAAATGTGCCTTCGTCTCCTGGATCTGATCATTGTTGGGGCCTACAACCAACATGTCATCCACATACAACAGAATAATGATGAAATCATTACCATCTGAACCCTTGAAATATGCACAAGGATATGAATGAAGTCTTTCATACCAAGGCTCATGATATACGAATCAAATCTCTTGTACCAACACCTCGGCACCTGTTTGAGACCATACAAATATTTTTTCAACCTGCAAAACAAGTTCTCTTTGTCTTCTTCTAAAAAACCTTTCAGTTGGAGCATATAGATCTCTTCATCAATATCACCATGGAGAAAAGCAGTTTTCACATCTAACTACTCTAGATGTAAGCTGTATGTAGCACACATCACCAGAACTATCCGAATAGTCATCGGTCTGACAATAGGAGAAAATATTTCATTTAAATCAATACCTTCCTTCTGAGCAAATCCTTTGACCACCAATCTTGCACGATATCTTTCCACATAGTCTTTTCCATCCCGCTTGATCTTAAAGACCCATTTGTTTTGGATTGCCTTCCTTCCATGAGGTAAATGAACAAGATCCCAAGTGTTGTTCCTATGCAGGGATTCAAGTTCCTCCTGCATCACTGCCATCCATGAGGATACATCTGGACTCTGGGTCGCCTCCACAAAAGAAGATGGCTCTCCATCCTCTTTCAATAAGAAATATGAAATATTGCTTTCAGTGACATAGTCTGAGTTCCATACTGGTGCTCTTTTCTCCCGAGTTGACCGTCGTGGTCCAGACTCAACTGGTACTTGATCATCATGCTCTAGTAATGACTCAGAGGAAACTGGTTCTTCCTTGGATTTGTCCTCTACTTCGACTATTGTAGTTTCTGTATTCTATTTCTCTGTGTCTCGATGAGTTGTCATTTTCACCTTATCTTCTAAAAAAATGACATCTCTGCTGATGATAATTTTGTGGTCAGTGGGATCCCACAAAAGATACCCCTTCACACCATCAGCGTACCCTAAGAAGATACATTTCCTGGATCTCGAATCCTACTTCGATCATTCCTGGTCATTAAACATTGCATATACAGGACTTCTAAAAGTATGTAACTGTGAATAGTCAGCAGGTTTACCAGTCCACATCTCCATCAGTGTCTTCAGCTCAATCGCCATTGAAGTAGATCGATTGATCACATAACAGGCGGTATTCATAGCTTCTGCCCAAAATGTTTTGGCAATACCTGCAGTCTTTAGCATCGCCCTTATTCAATCCAGCATGGTTCTGTTCATCCGCTATTCCACTCCATTCTGCTGAGGAGTGTACGCCACTGTGAACTGTCTATTGATCCCTTCTTGTTGACAAAAAGTATCAAACTCCTCACTTATATATTCTCCACCATTGTCTGTCCTCAGAGACTTGATCTTCTTTCCAGAGTCAAGCTCCTTCCGTGCTTTGAATGTTTTGAACACTTCAAAAAAATCTGCCTTCCTCCTGATTGGGTACACCCAACATCTTCTGGAATAATCATCAATGAATGATACAAAGTACCTTGCTCCTCCCAGGGATATAACTGGTTCTTGCCAAACATCGGAATAGATCAACTCCAAGATCCCATGACTTCTCTCTATTGACGTCCCGAACTTTAAGCTGTGTTTGTTGCTCAAAACACAATGCTCACAAAATGGTAAGGATACCTTTGTCAGCCCAGGAAGAAACTTCTGATCTGAAAGAATCTTTAGGCCTCATTCTGACATATGGCCAAGCTTCCGATGCCATAACGTTGTCAACGCTTCCGTCGAGGTAGTTGATGCAACAACTATCTACGCCTCCTTGTACGTTTCACCCATAAGCACGTACATGTTCCTTGAGATCTTCTCCGCCTTCATTACCACAAGCGTTCCCTACACGATTCTCATCACTCCATTCTCGGTGTGAGTCTTGAATCCGATGTCATCAAATTGTCCCAAAGACAATATGTTCTTCTTCAGGCCCTTCACATGACGTACTCCTTGGATGGTCTGTACTATGCCATCATGCATCTTCAGTTTGATGGTACCGAATCCAATGATCTTCAGTGTGTGATCGTTCCCCATGTACACAAGTCCTTCCGGGATGGTTTCATATTGGTCAAACCATTCTCGCTGAGACGTCATATGCCATGTTTCTCCTGAGTCGATAATCCATGCATCGTCGAGATGCTGCCTACTTCCAGTAGTAGTCGCCGCTTCACTGACTAGTATATCTCCACTTCCAGAAGTACTTTCCATATTCCCCTGAGAGTTCTTTTCACCACTCTTCTTATTCCAACAATCCTTCTTGATGTGCCCCGTCTTGCCACAATTGAAACATGTGAAATTATTCTTCTTACTTCTTGATTTGGACCTGCCATGATTTTGGCTCCCATTGGAACCACACTCCATCATCCTTCCTCTCTCCATTGACAGAGCTTCTTCTTGTTGCGAATTTGTCTGTCTGTCCTCCTTGTTCTTATGAGAACTTTCTTCTTCTAGAAATGTGGCTGAAACATCATTAAAGAGTAGCATATCTGTCAGGATATTATTGGTGAGGTTGATGATGAGTTGGTCATATGAATCTGGTAAACTCTGGAGTAGAATCTCCGCACGTTCAGTATCCACAATTTTATAGCCCAACGTCATGAGCTGAGCAAACAGGGTATTGAGGTTGTTGATGTGGTCAGTCACCGAAGATGACTCCACCATCCAAGGAGTGTACAATTTTCTCTTCAGGAAAATTTTATTGTGCAGTGACTTGGCCTCGTATAGCTTTGTCAGAGTATCCCATATTTCTTTTGACGTATTTTTCTCCGCAATGCTCGATAGGACCCCATCTACCAAATCCAAATGGATGTTGGCAATATCATTCTCATCCATATCATTCCATTTCTCCTCCGTTATACCTTCCAGCTTTTCTCCAATTTCCAGTAGGAAATTATCCTTCCACAGCACTGCCTGAATCTTTATTTTCCACAACGAAAAATTATTCTCATTGAATTTTTCGATCTCGAATTTCGCTTCCATCTGGACACACTGTTAGTCCATAACCTCCTCCATTTCACGAAGGTGTATTTAATAATCTTAATAAAATTTTTCTGATGTGACTGATAAACCAGAGTTGCAATCACTGAGCATACTCAAATTTACGAGAATTATTAATACCTGAAAATGTGAGTTGTAACAGGCCAGAACCTTGCCTATGATACCACTTGTTAGGACCATAAATGACTGGCCCATAGTGAAAAAATAACCACGAGATAAAAATAAAGTGAAAATGCAGAAATAAATGGGACACCAGATGTAACGTGGAAAAACCCCCAATTAAAAGGATCATTATGGGGTAAAAGTGGGTACACACTCCCTCACTATTACAAGGAGAAAACCCTCATAATATTATCTCTTGAATAAATGGGAAAACTGCCTCACTAAAAAACCACGGACAAATAGAAGGATCACTATGGGGTAAAAGTGGGTACACACTCCCTCACTATTACAAAGAGACAACCCTCATAATATTCTCTCTTGAATAAATGGGAAAACTGCCTCACTAAATAATTCTTACAAATCGAATAACTGATGATGAGAAAGATGGTGAAGGTATGATCAAAGTGGGAGGAGGATTTTGGATTTTATAGGCTTCTGCCAGACCTTCCCAACCCTCCTACTGCCTTCTCCTGCTGGTGGGTTTGGTGGGGTTGGCCACCCACTGCCCACCACCATGCCTACCCTCCCTTTTGTCAATCAAGGGGGGCAGCCACCTATCCATGGAAAACAGCTACTGCCGAAACCTTTTTCATCATCCTTGTCTCAGAGGAGGATTTCATTGAACCGTGGTGCAGGTCCGACCATTCTTTCTCCCGATGGCGGTTCAGCCTCTCACGATGGTCGATGGACTCCCATAGTGGAAGGGAGAGTCCTTTGGTTGCGGTGTGGATCGACCTCCTAGGCCTTCCTCTTCTGTTTCAAAAGAGAGGCTTCCAGAAAGCAATCAGTTATTCCCTTGGGGCTTTTCTCTGCTCGGATGCAAAGACCAATAGTGTTGTAGATGCATTAGTGGCTCACATTTGTGTGGATCTTGATCTCTCACTCCCTTTGCCAGAGAAGTTAGCTCTTCAGGTGAAAGACTCTTTCAGCTGGAGCCAAGACATTTGTTTCCCCATCTTCCCCAAATTCATCTCTCATTGCCTACATCAAGGGCACTATATTTAGGTTGGTAGAGGTAGATAATAGGGCATCTATTGCCATCCTCTCAATATCACAGGCCCAAGAATCTGGTCAGGGTCTTTTCTGAAGAACCCCTATCCTGATGTTATCTCGGTGTCACATCGGGAGTCCTCAGAGGCCTCTGTGGTGGATCATCCAGACTCCCCATAATTGTTTCTCTTTTTCCCTTCCCCCCTTCAGTCTAAAGATGTTGTGGCTGTCTAGTAGAGCTTTTTTCTCTTGACCCCATGGTGCTTTTCAGGTCATTTTTTGGGCAGGAGCTTCCCCCTCTTCTCAGCTCTCTATTTCTTCAGAATCGTAGCCCAGAGTGTTGAATATGTCTGCATGCATTCTGTTTCAATTAAATTAATTCAATTCATTCCATTTATTTATTTGTTCTGCATGTTTTTCATGAAATCCTTTACGCGGGTCTTTGCAGATTCAAGCTTAGTTTTTTTCCTCCGATTCACTGTTTTTTAAAACCCGTTTTATTGGCTTTCTTACCTTTTAGCGTGGACCATTGATTGCTGATGATCCAACAACCAGGATTTCGCTCATAGTGTTTCTTCTTGCAGGCTTCGATCCACTTCACTTCGCACCTCTCCTCTAAGATGTTGCCACATGTCTGATGTGTTGGCCTTACCTCGGTAACTCGAACCGTCCTAATGATTTTCGCCGTACACGTGGCTTTGATCCCATTGATCCGTTGAAACCGTCTGACTCCTATCTAATGTGAATTCATTTGCCTTGATCCTCTCGGTGCGATAGAGAGACTCTCTCAGGTTTTCATCCTCTGGGATCTGTGAGTTCTCCCCGACGAAGCTCAGCTCTGTTTTGACTCAGTGACGAAGGAGGGAAAGATGTCCAGGAGCTGTCCGACACTAGCACTCCCCACTACCATAGGAAAAACTACCTCATGTAACTAGATTTCTCTTCTGGTGGAGATTTAGTGGTGATCGTCCCAGTATTTGGGTTCGTCGACGGTTACTCTTCAAGTGGGTAACATCATTTACATTCCTTACAACCGTATCCACGATCTAGTTTGTAGATCTTGGCCCTATCACGGTTTATCCTTTCTTTGATATGTATGCTACTGTATCCTTCTTGCGTGCGTGCGTGAGTCCGTCCAGAAGTGGATGGGGCTGACTCTTCATGAGAGACTTGATTGCTACCACCTAGTTCAGCAAGCTCGGCCTCCTCGAATAGTTTCTTTGGTCATTTTCTTCTGCATTTGAGTCTATATTTTGTGAATGTGTTCTTTCTTGCTTTCTTAAAAAAATATTTACCCTGGGTGGTGTTCTCGTCGTGCACGTAGGTCCCCTTGGGACTGAAGCACGTTATATATGTTGTTCTTTAAATTCTTACACCGATTTGTTTATCTTCGTCTGGGTGGAGGTTATCATTTTGAACATATCACGACTCAGACTAATCTGTTAATAACTTTTACTCAAAATGTTATCCATTTTATAAAATAGTTAATATTGGCCTTTCCTGGGTTTGTATATCAAACCCCCAACAAGTGGTATCAGAGCCTTCTATTTTATCACTATGGGTTCGACTAAGTTTGATATTGATAAGTTTGAGGGGGAGAATGATTTTAATCTGTGGAGAATTAAGATGAAAACCCTGTTAGATCATAATGACCTTATTGATGCCCTTTATGGTACTAGGAAAAAGGTCACCACCACTGCCCCTGATGGGTAGGCCACCACCTCCTTTATAGATGTTCATGAGGAAACCTTTAAGAAAGACCGTAGTTTAATCCTTTTGTCCTTAGGAGACAAAGTTTTGAGAGAAGTTGCATATGAGTCCTCTGCTGTTGGTATATAGTCTAAATTGGAATCCCTTTATATGATAAAATCTCTTGTTTGTAGACTATATATGAAAATGAGATTGAATACTTTTAAAATGCACCCTGGAACTGCAATCAGGATACCCATTAATGAATTTGATAAAATCTTATTAGACCTAGCCAACATTTATATTAAGCTGGATGATGAGGACCAAGCCATTATATTGTTAACATCATTAGATGATTCATTTAACTCTGTTAAAGACTCTATGATGTACGGTAAAGACACATTAACTCTTGGGGAAGTTAAATCTGATTTTCTCTCCAAAGATTTGCAAAGAAAGGGTATTGTGAAAAGTGAGGGTGAGGGGTTAAATGTTAGGGACAGAGGTGAGTCTAGAGGCCGAAGTCAGTCAAGGGGTAGGAGTAAAGATAGGGGTCGGTTTAAGAAACATAGAATCAATTCTAAAAGCAAGAAAATCAAGTGTTTCCAATGTAAAAAACCTGGGAACATTAAGAGGAACTGTCCTAATAGGAAGGGTGACTATAAAGATAGTAATAATGACCATTACCTATTAGTTGAACAAGACTTTGACACTACTGATGTGTTGAATGTCACTGACACTACCATCTCAAATGATTTGATTCTAGATTCAGGATTCTCATTCTACATGTGTCCTAGGAAGGAGTTCTTTACTGAGTTAAGGGAAGTCAAGTCTGGTGAGGTTTTTCTAGGGAACAACAGGAGCTTCCACATTATGGGAATAAGCTCAATATCTCTTGAGCTTCATGATGGGTCTGTTAAGTCTCTTGAGGAGGTTAGGTGGGTACCTGAACTGAAAAGAAACCTAATATCCCTAGGAATACTTGACCAGAAAGGGTATAGCTTCAGGTCCAGATCTGGAAGCCTTAGAATAGCCCGAGGATCCCTCACAATTATGAAAGGAACCATTCATAATTTCCTATATGTGTTAGATGGTAAGGTTTATAGAGATCAGTTGAATGCCTCTTCTAGTTCAGGAATTGATTCCACTACTTTGTGGCATAGGAGACTAGGGCATGTTAGTGCCAAGGCTCTTAGTGAGCTCTAGAAATAGGGGCTTTTAAGTAACATCACTCCTAACAATCTCCCCTTTTGTGAAGACTGTGTGTATGGGAAATCTTGGAGAGTGAGTTTCAGTAGGTCCTTGTATAAGGCTAAAGAGCCTCTCGAATGTGTACATTCTGATTTGTGGGGTCCTTCTAGAGTCACCTCCCATGGTGGAAGCTTATACTTTGTCACCTTTATTGATGATTTCTATAGGAAAGTATGGAATTATATACTCAAACATAAATCTGACACCTTTCAAATATTTAAGAAATGGAAAGCTTCTATAGAGAGTGAAAGTAACAAGAAACTTAAGGCCTTAAGGATCAATAATGGTTTAGAATATCTATCCAATGAATTCATAGAACATTGTAAATCAGAAGGAATTAAAAGGCACCGAACTGTTGTGGAAACCCCACAACAGAATGGGTTAGCTGAAAGAATGAATAGGACTATTCTTGAGAGAGTGAGGTGTATGTTGTCCCACTCAAAACTCTCTAGGTCCTTTTGGGCCGAGGCTTCTTCAATAGCAGTGTATCTCACTAACTATTTCCTATCTTCTGCTAACTCTTTTAAGACACCTGAAGAACTCTGGAAGGGCATACCCCCAAATCTTGCTCACCTTAGGATTCTTGGATCCATAGCTTATGCACATTCACGGAATGATAAGCTTTCTCCTAGGGCTGTTAAGTGTATATTCGTGGGATATCCAGAAGGTGTTAAGGGGTATCGTTTATGGGTAGATAAACCAGGTTACCAAAAATGCATCATCAGCCACGATGTTGTCTTCCATGAATTAGGTATGCCCACTAATAAAGAGCTCGAACTTTTGGATCTTCTGAAGAAGATACTGAACCCACACGGGTTTCAACCCCTTTAGGTGTTGAAGTCCCTTTAAGAACTAGTGACCAACCATGATCCAGTGTTGGTCCTACTCCCATGGTCACGCAAACCCAACTAGAACCATATTACAGTTCAGAATCAGAACTCGAGGGCCAAGAACCTAATGACCTGAGCAACTATCAGCTTACTCGAGATAGAGAGAGGAGGGTTATTAGACCCCCAAACCACTTCAATCAGGATGACATTTCTGCCTACGCTTTTAATGTGGCTCAGGACCTACTCAATGATGAGCCCCAAACCTACAAGAAAGCTATTATGTCCAAAGAATCCCATAGTTGGCTGAGAGCAATGCATGAAGGGATGAATTCCCTCCTTAAGAACAACATCTGGGTTGTTTTCCCTAGACCCAACAACCAGAAATTTATAGGTTGTATATGGATTTATAAGAAAAAGGAAGACAATGTAGGAGAATCTAAAATCAAATTTAAAGCCCGAATGGTAGCTAAGGGATTTATACATCGTGAAGGCATTGATTATAGTGAGATTTTCTCTCCTGTTGTTAAGCATTCATCCATTCAAATTTTACTTGCATTTGCTGCCAAACTTGATATGCATGTTGAACAACTTGATGTAAAAACTTCTATTTTACATGGTAGCCTTGATGAGAATATTTATATGACCCCTCCTGAAGGATTTTCAATATTGTTCGAACCTAACCATGTTTTCCTTTTACAAAAGTCCTTGTATGGACTTAAGCAATCTTCAAGACAATGGTAAAAAAGTTCGGATTCCTTTATGCTTGAAAATCAGTTTTCTAGAAGCATATTTGATGCATTTGTATATTTTAAAACTGTTAAACACAAGCATGTTTACCTTCTTTTATTCGTTGATGACATGTTGTTAATCTGCAAAAACATGAGGCTTATAAATACTGTTAATCAAAAATTGAATTGTTCTTTTGAAATGAAAGACTTAGGGCATGCAAATCAAATCCTTTTCATGGATATAATTAGGGACAGGAAGGCCAGAACCTTGTACTTATCCCAGTTCACCTATATTAGGAAGGTACTAGAAAGATACCTATTCAAACATGTTAAACCTGTTAACATTACCTTGGGACAACACTTTATGTTGTCCCTAAATCAATCCCCTTGAAATGAAGTTGAGACTGACTTTATGAATAAGATCCCATATGAAAATGTTGTAGGAAGTCTTATGTATGTAACGTATGTTCTAGACTAGATTTAGCCTTTGATATTTTTTTACTTTGAGTTGGTTTATGGGGAAACCTGGTAAGCCACACTAGCATGATTTAAAATGGTTATTAAGGTATGTTTCTGTGTCTGATAAACTGTGTATTCGATATGGCTTAAATACAAATTTTGATGATGACATAGTTGGCTTTGTTGATTCTGACTATGCTGCAAATATTGATAACCGAAAGTCTATCACTGGTTTTGTTTTTCTTGCATATGGAGGACCAGTCTCTTGGAAATGCAACATGCAATCAGTGGTTGCACTTTCCACCACCGAGGTAGAATATATTGCCTTGACAGAAGCTATTAAGGAAGCCATTTGTCTTAAAGGTTTTCTTTCTAGGTTGTCATTGTCTGCTGATAGTATAGTAGTTCACTGTGATATCCAGTCTGCTTTGAATCTGTCTAAAAATTATGTATTCCATGGTAGATCGAAGCACATAGACATTAGGTTGCATTTTTTAGGGATATTATAGATTCAGGGAAAGTGAGTGTCACAAAGATACCCACTGGTGATAACCTGGCCGATAGTTTGACTAAGGTTGTTCCGTTATCCAAATTCATGCATTATCTCCGGCTTATGAATTTAGTCCCTATTCTATAATGTAGGTTGTGAGAACATCATCCTTGAATCACTGAATTTTATTTGATTGCAAGGTGGAGATTTGTTGAATATGTCTGCATGCATTCTGATTTAATGAAATTAATTCAATTAATTCAATTTATTTATTTGTTCTGCATGTTTTGCATGACATCCTTTACGCAGGTCTTTACGGATTCCCTCTTAGTTTTTTTCCTCCGGTTCATTGTTTTTTGGAACCTAGTTTATTGGATTTCTTACCTTTTAGAGTGGACCGTTGATTGTCGATGATCCAATGGCCTGGATTTCACCCATTGTGTTTGTTCTGGGAGGCTTCGATCCGCTTCACTCCGCGCCTCTCCTCTAAGATGTTTCCACATGTCTGATGCGCTGGCCTTGCCTCGATTACCCAAACCGTCCCGATGATCTCCACCATACATGCGGCTTCTATCCCGTTGATCTGCTGAAACCGTCTGACACCTGCCTAATGTGCATTCATTTGCCTTGATACTCTCAGTGTGATAGAGCGACTCTCTCGGGTTTTCATCCTCTGGGTTCTGTGAGTTCTCCCTGGTGAAGCTCGGCTCTGTTTCGAGTCAGTGGCGAAGGAGGGAAAGATGTCCAGGAGCTTTCGGCCACCAGCACTCCCCACTACCGCAACACAAACCACCTCCTATAACCGGATTTCGCTTCCGATGGAGATTCAGTGGTTATTGTCCCGGAATTTGGGTTCTTCGGTGGCTACACTTCAATGGGGTAACAGTATTTACATTCCTTACAACCGTATCCACGATCTGGTTTGTAGATCTTGGATCTGTCGTGGTTTATCCTTCATTTGATATGTATGATACTGTATCCTTCTTGCATGCGTGCATGAGTCTGTCCAGGAGTGGACGAGGATGAATCTTCATGACAGACTTGATCGGTGCCACCTAGTTCAGCAAGCTCGGCCTCCTCAGATAGTTTCTCCGGAACCTTACTTCTACATTCGAGTCTATATTGTGTGCCTATTTTTTTATTGATTTCTTGATAAAATAGTTACCCTGGGTGGTGTTCTCTCCATGCATGTAGGTCCCCTTGGGACTGAAGCACGTTATATCTGTTGTTCTTTAAATTCTTGCACCGATTTGTTTATCTTCGTCTCGGTGGAGGTTATCATTCTGAATGTATCACGGCTCAAACTAATCTGTTAATAACCTTAACTCAAATTGTTGCCCATTTTATAAAACAGTTGATCGTGGTTTTCTTGGGTTTGTATATCAAACCCCCAACACGGAGGAAATCCAGTCCTTGTTCCTACCCACCTTATTAGGCCCCCTGGTCGTACCCTCCCTCCCTCCAATCCTTCCTTGCAGCCCCCTAAAGATTCATATTTTCCCAAAGATGATCCTTTGCCTCTCTGGTATTTCTCTCCTGGTGGGTGCCCAGCTAAACCTCAGTTCTTTACCCCCTCTGAGTCCCCCTTGTAATCGCCGACTCTCCTCACCCCCATTGATCCAAGACATTTAGTGGTTCCCTCTAGAGATAATTTCCAATAACTCAGATATTCCCTTGTCATCTTGGGTTTTCCTTCTTCCATGATGTCTCCCAAAACAGATGGAGTGTTCACCCATTCTCAATCCAGGAGCCTCAAGGAGAGCCCATCATCCTTCTTCAAAAAGATCTCTAGTTTTGGAGCTCGTTCCAGAAATCTCTCCTTCAAATGATTCCAATTCTCATCTAGAATGCCTGAGGACTCAGGGCCCGAGCCAAGATGTATTTTCTAGCCGTAGAAGTTAGAAGACAAGAGGTTGCGATCGTTGAAATTCTAGAGCATAAATAAAGCTTGTCAAAGCTCAGTGATTAGGCGTGGATGATCCGCATGCATGGATCCATTCATGATGACCCTTCTATACACCATATTTTGATCTTTTGGGATGAAATCCTTTCCATCGACCTAGTGGAGGCGGGAAACTAGCACATCACAACCAAGTTGACTAAAGGGGGCTCTGTATTCTTTAGTTCTGTTGTTTAAGGGAGATGTGACAAAAAAATGATATCTGGAGAGAACTCTCTGCGTCTGATCATGCCAATACCCCTTGGATCATCGGTGGCGATTTCAATGTCTTTTCTATCCTAGAGGAAAATAAAGGTAGGGGTCCCTTCCAGAGGGAAACCAGTATGGTGTTCACTCAAATACAGGTTGGGAAAGATCTCATCGACCTTGGATTATCAGGGAACTAATTCACCAGTTGCAACAACCAATAGAGAACCCATCGCTCGAAGAGCTTCCTATATAGGTGCATTTCCAAACTCCAAGCCTCCATCCTGTTCTCCAACTCTAAAGTGATTCATCTTGTTCAGATCCTTTAAAAACACTCCCCTCTTCTAGTTATACTCTCTTCCATTCAGGGAAGCACCAAACCGTTTTGGTTTTTATAACACTGGGCCAATTCTCCGGCATATCATGCGATGGTTAGTGAATTCTGGAATGAACCTTCTCTGGGGAACCTATAGGTTTCCATTAACAACAAGCTTTGTCAAATTAAATATCACCTTTAGTTGTAGGGAAAGGATTACCTCCTCAGTGATAAAGAGGTTGAACATTCCATGCAAAAATTATAAAGGCTAGATGGAGATATAGAGGAGGTTTGGGATAATCATGTATTTGAGGTCATCACACATAAGATAGAGGTCTTAGCAGAAATGTTGTTGAGATAGGAATGTCTTATTAGGGATAAATCGAGTGTCAAGTGGCACAAAGGTAGAAAATAACACCACATTTTTTCATGTGTTCATCAAAGAGAATAAAATACCAATCCAGCCCAATCTTATTTTATAAGACAACTCATACTCTAATGACAGGGCCGTGTTGGGGAACCATGCTCATTCCTTCTTCCAAGAGCTACATGTGGGTCCTAATCTTCTATTTCCCAGCGATTACCTGAGTGGTGAAACAGGTTTCTTTGAATTGACCCCAGCCATATTCTATGCCCAAGATAATGAGAGGCTGAGTGTGATGCCCGAAGAAAAGGAATTTCATGAGGCCATGCTAAGCCAAAAACCCAACAGTGTCCCAGGTCTTGGTGGTTTTCTGGGCTCCTTTTAAAGGACCTCGTGGGGGGGGGGGGGGGTGAAGAAGGAGATCATGTTATCCATTCAAGATTTTATCCATGAGGGTAGCCTTACAAGGGTTTTTATAGACACATCTCTAGTGCTTCTTCCAAAAATAAGAAATCCAACCTCTATTCTACACTACTGTTTGGTAAGCCTGTGCAACTTCCCATATAAAATATTGGCCAGTGTGATCAATTCTCATTTGTCCAGGAATCTCCCTTGGTGGATCTCAATGGAGTAACACAGTTTTTTCAAGGACCAATCAATCCAAGGCACTATATCTCTCACTGTGGAGATGATCATAGACATGAATACCAAGACCCATGGTTCCAATACGACCATCAAGTTGTACATGAACAAATATTAAGACCAGGTGGAGTGGAGCTCCAATAACTAAATCTTGGAAGGTATGGGTCTCACCTTAGAGAATATTGATCTTCTTTTCAGGTGTTTTAGCTCTTCGTGGCTGGCAGTTACCTTCATCGGAAAGTCCTATGGCTTCTTCAAATCCACCTAGGGGCTCAGACAAGGATATCTGATTTCCCCAAGTCTCTTTGTTCTCCCTCAAGATGTCCTTAGTCACCACATCAACATAGGATTCAACAATTGAGAGTTTATTTCCTTCAAAACAATCACAAGATCAAAGTCGATCTCCCACCCTATGTTTGTGGATCATTTATGCATCTTCATTAATGCTGGGATCAAATCTTCTAAGGTCCTCAAGAAGGTACTGGAGGAATATACCCACTAGAGTGGCCAAGTGATCTACGAGGGAAAAAGCACCTTCTATATCTCTAACACATCCACCTCCGTCCAGATCACAGTGATACAACAGACCCTTGGAATGAATAGAGGAGAATTTCCCATGGATTATTTCGGAGCCCTTATTTCTCCGAGAAGACTTTGTATTTGATATTTCGATTTTCTTACTGGAAAGATCCCAGTTGGCATTCTGAACTAGAAGAACAAGTACCTCTCTTTTGGAGGTAGAATTGTAAATATTAATAATGTGTTGCTTGCAACCCCAGTCCATGTTCTTTATTCTATCACTATACTAAAGGGGTTATCCTTATCATTGACAAGATTATGGAAAGATTCATCTGGGACCACACTTTAAAAGGGAAACACCACTGGGCTTCATGGAAAAATGTTGCTCGTCCAACCAAGGAAGGGGGCATCAACGTCCTCTCCCTTGAAGACACCACACTCTACATTCATGAAAAACTTTCCTGGGAAATCCTTAATCAACCCACGTTGTGGGGTAAAACCATGCCCCACTCCTATCTTCATAACCCGCCTTCAGAGTTCTGCAAAGGATCTCCACTCTGGTGATCCATTCACCCACTCCTTAATAACCTTAAACCGCACTCTCGATGGATCGTGGGGGGAGGGATAGTTTTCTTTCTAGCACAAAAACTGGGTTGGAGAGTATATTGGGTTCCTAATATGACCAGCTCCCAGTATCTCCTTTAGAGAAGAAAAATACTATCCTACCTTCACCAAAGTTGTGTTGGATGATGAAAAAAAAGACACCTTTTATCTCATCTAACTCTCCCTAGACCGTGACTGTTGAATCTTTACTCCATCCTCCAAAGGGTCCTTCTCCACTCGGGACATCCACATCACTCTTTCCCCTCAAGAGGACTCAATCCCCATGGAAAAAACCCTATGTCCCAAGGTTCTCCCCTCAAAATATAACTTCTTATCATGAGGTATCTGAAATATAGCAATCCTGATGGATAAAAACATCAAATATGGTGGGATCTCTTTGGATTCCTGATGTCATTGCTTCAGAATCAAAAAATAAGAAACTATTGAACACCTCTTCATTCGGGGAGACTGGGCATGTGCTATTTGGAGTGCCCATATAGAATTCACATCCCTTGGTGTCCCCAGCATGGCTGACGCATCATTTTTGGAGTGGAAGTTGCACAGATCGAAAGATAGGGGTCCGAAGAGGGAGGTATGTATCACTATTCTACACATAGGGTTCTGGTGTATTTGTAAAGCATGAAACAAGGAAAGTCATGAGGGGGTCTCCTCATCTGGTAGAACCATCATCACCAAGACCAAAAACCATCAGCTGGATTTAGCTCTTATTTTCAAAAGATGGTTGAAAGTGACATCTCTTTGTTTTCATCAAATGAATTCCCGTGAACCCCATCCAGAATCAAGCATCATCAGAGGACACTAGGTCTGATGGACCCCCCCTCTTGGGGTATCAAGCTCAACATGGATGGTTTCTACTGTATGATGATCCTCTAGGGTGGAGGCATGGTCTGAGATAATAAGGGGTCTGTCATACTAGCTTTCTCCTCCTGCCTTGGCTGAGGTTCTTCCCTTCCACCGGAGGCCAAGGCTCTGGTCCAGGGTAGCAGTCTATGCCATCAGAAGAACACTGAGTTATACGAACATGAAACCGACCCCAAAATTCTATATGATGATTTTCTAGCTCATATACCCTCTCAATGGTCGATCCTTTACTCTATCAGAAATTGTGGGGGTATTCTCGATAGCAATACTAATCTATTACACACTGGGCGAGAGGAAACCCATGTCATGGACTACCTTACTTCCTTACACGTTATTGGCCCTGACCTTTTTGTCCTCCACAATGTGATGTCCTTGAAACCCAAATGGGTCAACTTGATCTGAGGGGATTCCCTCATTCTACACTACTGTAGGCCTCTATGAGCCTTGTTCACTTGTGGCCCTTGTGCCTCTTTCTTTTAATAAAAATATACACTTGATTATGAATTAAAAAATCTTTATTGAAAACTTCTTTGACATGCTTGAGCTTAAAACTGCATTGGATAACCGAGGGAAATACATAAGAAAGGGGTGACCCATAAATCCCAACACGGTTATAAAATGGCATAAAATGAATATAATATTAAATTTTAGAAAAGGCACATCAAGGAGGTATAAATAAACCTTACGAATAAGGAATTTTATAACATGATAATGATAAAAAGGGAAATGTGGAAACAACTAAAAACATTGTATCATAAACATAGGTTAAGGAAATATTTCCAAGACTTCATGGTGGAAAAATTCACATAAAGGAATCAGGTACACCCCTATCCCAACAAGACGTATCATGATAGTAAACATTGCCCAATGCATTGGAGCGCTATATAATTCTGGGTGCACCTGTCACTTTCATTTTAGTCTCATGCTTAATTGTGTCACATAGATCATATAACAAGGATTAATTCATCATCATAATTTATTACAATAACAAGGAGTGTGGAATAAATATAGTTAATTACCCAATAAAAATTTATATGTACATAAAAGTGAAAACCCTTTATAAGAAATTAGTATGGTATTCAATGCACATTTGGTTTGAAAAGAAAAATTGTGGTGAAAATTCATATGCTTAACGATGTCACTTAGAAGTTCATAAAATGGGTTTATGAGAAAGAAATGGGTCTCCAATAATTTTAAAAATAATTATAAATTAATAAGTACATTAAAGGATAATTCCACAAATTTATAATTAGAAACAAAATAAGGCATACAATAATAAATAAGCTTCAAGAAAATTGGAAAGGAAGGGATGCTTATGAAATTTTGGCATGGTAACAGGTGTACATGGGAGAGACTAACAAAAGTGAAAGGGGTATCTCATAATTTATACATAATAATTTAATTCTATTGGAGGTTCAAATTCATACCTCGTCATTAGTAATTGAAAATAAAATGGCGTAACAAGATAATGAATCTTTGATAAAAATGAGAATGGAAATAACCCTTATGAAATTTCAGCAAGGAACGAGTGTTCTTAGGAAGAATTAAGGAGAGATAAAGTAGTATATAATAATTTATAAATAACAAGGGAATTAAGGTAATGGTTTGAAAAAATAACCCATCATTAGGAAATTAAAAATAAAAGGGAATAACATAGGAGTGATTCTTGAATAAATGTGATAAAGAGAGGGTCCCTTACCTTAAGAGTATGATAGCAATAGCTTGAAAGGGGCTTCATAAGAGATTGGGGGATCATTTGGAGGATTATAGAGAGATGAGGGCATATTAAGATCATGGTCCATGTATTTTTAGTGAATGGAGGTGCGATCATCAATGGGTGTATATAGGAAAATAGACATATTTATTTAATATTTAGGTTTTGGACACTACAGAATAAAATATTCCAAACCAAAAACCTTTCCATGGTTTTTTCCCAAGGTTTTCTAAAAATTGTGAAATTTTTAATTATTTTATTAAGAAAAGGGATTATCTTTTAAAAATATTGCCCTTTCTTATGTGGAGGTGAGTCATATTTTTAATGTAATGAATTTAAAATCCTAAAATACAATATATGTTTTAGAGGATTCATAATGGCTTAATAAAATTAATCAAATTAACATAAAAGAACCTTATTTTAAGAGTAAAAATTATATTTATCTTAATATACCCATTATTTTATTTATTACATCATATTTTGGTCATTATGAGGTCATAAAAACACAATATATTTAGACAGTATTTAATTTTTACCCAAATATTCGACTGTCTGAAAACAATTATGAAAAATTCAGCATTGGATAATTTATACAACTAGATTCAAAAAATAATATTATATTTATCTAAATATTATTTAAATATTATTTTTTACTTTTAAAATAAGATTCGACATTTATTGAAAAAATATCAGGTTATAGAAAATAATAGTTTTTGAACCCTTATGAAAAGTACACATCCCTTCATAAAACTTATTTGAAAATTTATAATTAATAATACTTATTTAATAATAAATTTTTGTTAAAATATTATTTATTTAAAAATCCATTAATTCATCAATATAAATCCTTTAATTGAATTTGAATATTACCTAGAAATAAAATTTTTGTTTAATTGAATAAAATCAAAATCATTTATAAAGTAAAAAATGAAAACAAATTAATTATTCTATAAAATTTAAATATTAATTTTATTATGTTCTTGATACATATCACTTTATTACATCAGTGTATACCTACGAGTAAGGTGTCTGACGGTGAGACTTTCATGGGATCATTTGGAGAACATGGATTGGGTCGTAATCTTGATGATCTTAAACTTATCCAATAAAAAGTTTCGATCGTGCTTAAGTTTCTAGATCTTATATTTAGATTGGTCAAGTTCAAATCCTAGTGATGTTGTCTCCTTCAGAATCATAAATAAATGGGCTTCATAGGGTATGATCCTATTATATGAGGCTATCACTTCTCTTTTCTGTGTTAATTGGTTTTGTTAAAGCCCTATATTAATAATAATCATATGATAATTGTTTAATGGATATATTAGCAATGTTAATATTCATAATTGTATTTTAAATCCAATGATATAACCAAGGAATTTCATGTGTTTTCTATAACCATATTACATAATAAAAATTTTAATTGAATCGCAATGGGAACCTTTATTTATAATAGTTTTGGTCGTTACAATCTTCCCCCCCCCCTTGAGAAATTTCACCCTCAAAATATTCATTTCACCCCCTTAAAATAGATGAGGGTAATTCTATCTCATCACATCCTCTGGTTCCCACATTACTTCTTCAAACATATGTTTTCTCCATAGCACATTAAGAAGGTTCATTGTCTTATTTTCTAGAACATTTTCACTATAATCAAAGATCTTCACTGGATGCTCCTCATATGAAGTATCATTCTCCAATGGTACCACCTAAGAATTGAGTACATGTGATGGGCCAGGAATGTAAATTTTCAAGAGTGATACATGGAATACATCATGAACTCATTATAAGTTAGGTTGGAGTGCAATTCGATACACCACCTCTCTGATGAGATCAAGGATCTCCAAGGGATGATGTATCATGGACTAAGATTTCCCTTATTCCCAAACATCATCCCCTTATTATATAGAGATATGTAAAGTAATACCATGTCTCCAACATCAAAATCTTGGTCTCATAAGCAATTTCCATCATAGGTCTTCTATCTACTCTAAGAAGCTTTGATGTGCTACTGAATGGTCATAATATTTTTCACCATTTCCCCGACCATTTCCGAACCATCCATTTTTCATTCCCCATCCCCATCTCAGCCTGTAGGTTTCCTACACCTCTTCCCTTAAAGGGCTTCATAGGGAGAGATTTCAATACTCATGTGGGATCTGTTATTTTAAGAGAACTCGACAGGAGGAATTCATTGATTCCATCCTCCTTTAAAGTCCATTGAATAAGATCTCAACATATCCTCAAGGGTTTGGAAATTCCACTCATATTGTCCATCAATTTGAGGGTGATAGTTCGTACTGATTTTAATTTTAGTATTCATAGCATGATAGAAACTCTTTCATAACACAGTGGTGAATCTTGGATATCAATCGGATAAAATCGATAGTGGTACTAGATGAATAGTGTCCACTTTCCTGATGTATATCCATGAAAGTAGATCTAGTGAGAATTTATCTCATTTCACAATGAAGTGTAATGTACTTGTAAGATGATCCAACAGAACCCATATATCATAGTTCCCTCTTGATGTCTTTGTAAGATCAATGGCAATGTCCAGGGTGATTTTCCCCATTTCCATGTTTGTATGAGTAGTGGTTTCATCTTCCACTTGGATTTTCCCTTATTATTTCACTTGAGGATATAAAATAAATCTTTATTTATATTCTGTGATAAAATTATTCATATTGTCCCACCAATAAGGTTTTAGATATCTAAATACATCCTTTTTCTTTCTGGGTGGATGGATAAGGTTGATATATGTGCAACATATAACATCTCCTTATTTAACTTAGGATTTGATGGTACACATATTCGTGATCCAAATCTAATAACACATTCATCATTAAAATTGATATCTTATTATTTCCCTTTCATTATATCTCTCACTTTCTTCTAAATTCCTATATCAAATCTTTGACCATCCTTTAACCTCTCTATAAGTTATGATTGAAAAATCATTTTTGAAAGTATTGATGATGTTCCTTCTTTATAAGTCCTAGGTTCGTCCTTTCCAAATAATTAAAAATCATATCCCTCTCAATTCACATTAATGAAAAAAATTGGATCAATTCTAGTTAGAGCATTTGCAACTTCATTCTCCATCCCAAAATTGCAGTAGATGGAGCAGTTAAAGTCTTTGACCAGCTCAAACCATCTTCATTTGTGAATATTAATATCTTTTTGTCAAAATATATATTTGAGGATTTTTTGATCTATACATATTTCACAATTCTCTCCAAAAAGATAATGATTCCAAATATTTAATGAAAAAATAACTGAATCCAACTCCTGATCATGTGTTGGGTAGTTCTATTCATGAACTTTTAACTCCCATCAAGCATAGGTGTTTCAAAGATCCTCCAAAAATGTGTTTTATTTATGAATCACTGCTTCTAGGTGGTTTCTATTGGATTTATTTATGGAACTGGAAACATCAAATGGTTCTTTATCCAAAAAGACCATCTTTCCAAAGGTAGTCATTTTTTATGTTAGAACTTATGATACTTAATAACATGCATTAGTTGAAAGGATGGGAGGTTGGACAAATCACACCCTTTTGGGGGGAATTATGGCCTGCTCTGGGACCCTCTTATAGATTTGTGACATTTTAATGAATCCTTATTAATTCACCATGTATAACATTGGTTTCCCTTGGAATATTCAATCAATTATTAGCATGTGTGAAATTTTGAATCATTAGTATGTATTCGAGGTTCTTCATTGATGGAAACATCCATATGCATTCGAGGTTCTCCATAAATGGTATCCTCTAATATAATATTTATAGATTCTTTTAACCATCATTATTATGATACTATTTTTAAATCCACTCAGTGGGGAACTCTTGAATTTATTAACATATTGGGAGATGAAATTTAGTTTTCATGTTGGGACCATACCCATAAATGGGCAACCTACTTATCCATGTGAATGGAATCAGAACCCTCGTAGTTCATTTCTGCTTAATGGGACACACCATACCTTTTATGGTCATCTGATATGGACCTAGACATACATTTTAATGTCATGTAGTAAGGAAATCTAAGCGAAAGGTTCTTAGTCAAGGTTTTTCATGGTACTTATTCCTAAGAGGCCCAAGGAACATAGAAAAGATATGGGTTTCAATGTTAGTTTAGACCATGTTTGGAATATGGCCCAGGATGAACAAGGTTGATTTGCATTTCTCATTTTGAACCACATAGAGGCTTCTTACATATCCCATTCAGATAGGAATCAAAGCACACGTAGTTCGATGGGTCTCATAGGAGAGTATGCTCTTTTGAGAGAAATGAGTTGGGGATAAATTTCTGAAAAGGATGCCTTGATGATTTGGGGGGTTTAATTTGGGGATTAATCCTAAAAAGGATTCCCATTTATGGATGAAATGTGATGAATCTCTAGCCTTAGGAAGTCTTTTTACATATCCCAATTATAGTGGGAATCAGCGATCTCATAATTCAAGAGTTTATGGGGGCTCAATTTTGGGCTTACTCTTAAGGAGGATTATTGAAATAGGGGAATTGAGGTTGGATTCATGAATAGGATATCCAATGAGATCAGGACCTCATGAAGGCTTCTTATGTATCCCAATTATGCTGAGAATCAGAGTTCTCATAGTTCATTCAGAGTGGTGTTTGTGAAAATGTTGTGATCATTACAAATCCTTAAGTCCACAAGATCCATGCTCGGTGTGAGAAACAAGAGGATGTAAATGATTCAACAAAGGCACTAACAATTTTCCACCTCCGGTGGTGGAAGGGGATGCTCCTATGGCGGTGATGGTGGAAGAAGCTGAGGCGACCAGGGAAGAAAGAGAGGAGAAGAGCCTTCCCTTTGTTCAATTTAAATTGGACAAGGGTCCAATGTAAATAAGGAGTGAAGGTGAAGGAAGTAGAGAGGAGAAAACTGAAACCTCCTACTTGAAAGGGTAGGGGAATACACCAGGATGGCTTCCCTAAAATTGGTCCTGGTAGTTGAGGCAGACATTTAATTTTTTTCAAAAGGAAAAGTAGGTGTGAATCATACCTTCCCTACCAGTGACCCGATTTTATGGGTTTTAGAGACCAAAAGGGGAGGACATAACCCAAAACCTAATCCCCCCAACTATAAACTCCCCAAAATTTTTCCAAGGAAAATGTTCCTTGTGACTATTTATATACAAATCCACAAATAGTTATTGAATCCTAACCCCATTGAAAAGAAAATTTAAGAAACCTCTAACTGTGGGAATAAAAACCCAAATAGAAGACATGCTAATGTGCATTTCCCAAAGGATTGATGAGTCAAGAGGTTTTGGTGGTGGTTTCAACATAATCCCTTTCATAAAAAGGAGCCAATGAAGAATAATCCTTGCCATTAATGGATTTGAAGAAGGCTTGATGAAAGGATTATAGACTAAAGGGATTAGGTGAATCAAAGAAGGGCACCCAAGTAAGTATCTGGGATGAATGTATGGATTCACAAGTAGGCTTGGGCGACATGATGTTCACTTAAGTAAAAAATAACCTGGATATGTTAATACTTGGGCCAGACTTGACTCAATCCTTCATGAGTATTCACCGGTATTCCAAGAAGTGGGGAACTCAAATTCCTTTTAGCGGAATGGGTGGCACACAAGTGCTTCTTATTTAGGGAGTATGGGAACTTTTGGCACACAAGTGTTATGGATTTCAAACACTAAAGGGACATAATTCCTATAATCTTCCTTCAAATCCTCCACTCTAGGTGTTAAATAGCTACCATGAAGGTTTCAAAAGACTTGGGTGAAGCACTAGGGAGACCAGAGCAGCAAATATGAATTACGGAAATTCATTTGTACAAATGAATTATACAAGGGTCTACTTATTGAAAAATAAGTGCCCTAGGAGAAATGGTGGTGGGGTACACAAGTGGGTTTTGTGCCAGAACTGGGCATGCTAGTACCTTGTGTGGAAATAGATCCATGGATTGACTAGGGAAATCTAATTTTCAAGACTTTTCAAATATTGACTTACTTCATGTGTTTTCTCCTATTTTTTACCAAGGAATTCTCCATTATAACTTTTTATAATCTGCGATGGAATGAAGTTTCATCAAGAGCCCCCCCCCCCTCAGAATTGGATCCAAAATGAAAAGAGGGTCATAAACTAAGTTACAGCTATGAAAAAGAAAAAAAGAGATTGATGTGGCACACCAATGGTAGTGTGTGAGGAAATGGGTGCCTAAGGCGATGGAACATACGGTAATTGGAATCTCTTATATATTGTGGATTCACTTCATTAAAAATTACAAAGAATTCCAGAAATCATACTCTCGGTGCGCAAGTATATTTGGTCAGATGCTCTTGTCAGTCACACTTATTCTATATGTTTTTTTATTTGCGCACCAGAACTAGGGCATCATACAATCATGCCAGATTTATAATTCTATTCCATGTTCATACTTTCACTCATTATTTCCTTCATTAATTTTTTCTTAATTCCATTTTCAAAAACATCCAAAATGAGCTTACTTTAAAAATGAATTTTGATCTCTTTTGTAGGTTCAATGGCTAAAAAAAGAATCAGAACCACTGATAAATTGTCCAGTAAGATAATTGATGATATGATGAAGATTTTCAATCATTATTACTTTGATTTCTACGATACTACTCTCCTAGAATTGGCATAGTATCTAAGGAAATATCACTTCAATTTTCATAAGAGAATTTATTTTACTTTATATGGTCATGGCCATCTACAGGATGTCAACATGCTAGACCCAAAGAATTATATCCCAAATTCATGGTTTCAAAACCATACCAATTTCTTGTCTGAAAATGTTTCTTTTGTGGGATCATATATCAACGCTGGGATAATAACTAAGTCCCATTTCAGGCTTCATAGCTTCTATGATCTATATTTGAAAGCGCATTCACTCAATCTGAAACCACACTGTTATTCTTACATCATTCGAGATTCTCAAATAGATCATAAAAAAGGCTGGAAAAAGTTGGTATTTCCACCCAGGAGGTGGTGTTATCCACGTGTGGATGTGGGTGTCTTGCGAGTACAATACATGTGCGGAATTTATAGATTACTTAAAAGGTTTTGAGATTTATGAGGTTGTGTGGGTTGGTCAAAACTATATATATAGTAATGAATTTTTTTTCTAGATCTTCTAAGCTGATGGACTCTAGATACTAATTACTTCCATTTGACACATGGAGAAGTAGGCATCAGTTTGTGGGATGTCTACATGATATTTGGAGCTCAAATCCTTGGAGATAGGTATGATCTGTTTATTCATCCCAAGGTGACATAGAATGAATCAGAAAAGACACTAGCCTTGATTTTTGAGTTAACGAAGATTTTTCACAAACTCAAGAATATGAACAAAAAAAAGTCCCACACAAGAAGGGATATTCACCCAGAGTAATGGACGGAAATATTTTTAGTGAATAAGAAAGAGAAGGGTCCCACATACACTCATCCAAAAAGTTGTCCAAAGGCAGAAAAGAGAGGTACACCCCACACTTTCTAGCTAACATTAGAGAATAGAGAGTTTGAAAAGTGGTGGTATGATGCAAAATCCAAAATTCCTATGAAGACATGTCTTTTAGGTTTTTCTTTCTATGTGGATTAGTGTGTATCTATTTCCTGTTCAAGATTCCAAGGGAGGTGTAAGGCCAGGAACTTTTGTTATCGTGGCCAAGATGGCCGAGAAGAGGACAGTAGGATTATCTACCCTTATTTGGGAAAATATTCATAGGATCTTACTATATATCTACAGTGGGAAGTGTTATTTCATAATAGTAGGACCCTTATAGGTTTTATGGGGGTAGATCTCCACACATTTCAGAACTTATGTGGTGAAAAGTGGGGTAGAGGCCTTTAAAACTTTGTTCCAAAAAATCTGTTTTGGATTTCTACATTATTTCACCATTCTATTTGAATTATTATGATAATAAGGCTATGCTGAGTATGTACAATGATTTTTATTTTTTATTTTTGGGGAATATTCTTATGGTGTGATTTTTTGATGATGGTATGGATAGGTTAGTACTGAGGGCATATATGTTATCTTTTAGGGATGGCGTGTTGGCCACCAGGATTGAAAGGAAAATCATATGTGAGGCCTATTATCCTTATAGATTTTCAAATCAATTCATATGTCTAAGAAAAATTATTGTATCTTCTCTAGTTCATATCATATTAGAGAAACATCTAATGGTATCCCAATAACTATGGTTGTGGACAACTCTAGAGAAAATTTGGGAAATAATCAAATTACCTTCCACTGATGCACTAAGATGATTAACTATGTGGTATTATGATAACTAGGTCACATCATACCTTTAAGGGGTGTTAAACTAGGTTTTACCTCATGTAGGGATAAAGAGGTGCAGTATTAAGGGACCTTCTCACTAGGAAGGCAATTCTTCATCATTATGGGCTGATTCATTAGAGTCAGGGGGTGGAGGTGACAGGGATCCAAAATCACCGAAGAATCCTCATTCCAGATATAATCCACCTTCTAGAGTCAAGAGAGCCACATAATAAATCTATAATGAGCCTTTACTAAGGAAGTCTAGTCTCCATTGTTCAGAAGAGAAACAAGTACCATTTTCTCATCGACCATATTGGACTACAGGAATTGGGAAGAAAATAAAATCTAAAACTACAGGAAACTCTTCACAAACCTATGAAATGAACTCTAAATATATTCGACCAGAGGTGGTTCAAACATTGAAAAGTATTCATTATGATGATAAAACCACGTGGATAGATTTATGTGAAGGGTTAGGTATTCTGGTGATAGGGGATGTATGATCTTCTTCTAATATTCTTTTTAATAACAACCATGATGAGGTGAGAACATATATTTGAGAACTAGAAATGATCATATACGCAACTGGTGGATCAATTCCTACCACAAAGTGAGTCAATGAAATGATAGATTGTTTTACCACTAAAGGGGTTGACCTTTCATTAGTCGAAGAGTTTCATGACTTTGCTGATCCTCAAGATGTAAGATTCATTTTTCTCGTGTTCTTTTCTACTATGCAATTTTATTTTAATCGAATTACTGTTACTTTGGGGAAATAACATTTTAACTTGAAGCTAGATAAAGGAATATTGACTGAAGTTCTATTACCACAATATATCCCTGGTGTTACTTCTCTTAGAGCTATTGGATCACCCCGTGAATCGGGATAATCATATCTAGGTTAACATGCCATGGATGATGATATAGAAAGGGTCTTGTAGTCTTAAATACCTGTTTTTTGAGATGATAATGAATTTCCACCTGGGAAGGAGAAGAAACAAAAAAACTGAAGAAAGAAAACCATGGCTAAACATTTTCTTAGTAGTGGTAAGAATTCTTGACAACATGAATTTTATATTTATTCATAGAAATTTTTTAAACTTGTTGGAACTGTAGGACCTTCTATTGATTCTTATCTTTGATAAATCATTGATGAGCTTTGAGGAACTATGAAGGGTGCTTCTAAACTGGCACAAATTCATGCCAACCCAATGATTCCTTTAACTGAATAGGCATCTAGGGAATAGAAACCAACTTCTGTTCCCAACATTACTTATATTATTACTATCAAGAGAGAGGAGACCTATGGTAAATCAGAATATATTTATGAGAAAATAAGTGTAGAAAAAATTGATTTCCACTCTGTGATACTTTATGTTCATCGCATGAACCATAAAATCCTATAACAACTGATGCTCACCCCCCAATTGTTACTGAGGAAGCTATTCGGTGTCAAAATTTGTTAAAGGAGGGTCGTGAAACAACCTCTCCGAGTGCTCCCATGGGTGAGACAAACATGGGATCTGGGATAACATTGGATTCTATGATGAATCTTATGATATATTTTGAATAAGTATTAGAACTCATTAATATTCCAAGAACTTTAGAAGATTTTGATGTTCCTTGTATACAACCAAATGAACGTGGGTTTTCATTTTTTGTCCTATCAATCTTCTTAGGATTAATTTTCTAACAATTATTGGTTGAAATATGAAGTTCTATCTAAAGAAAAACATCAGTGACAATACCTAAAGGAAGCATTGACCTCACTGTCAATCCCAACATTGTGTAGACATTGGCTCAGATGAATTTTGAGACAGAAACCTTTTTGAGGTTCATTCAGAAGATCTTGAGAAAGTTAAATAAATCATTCCCCACAAAGAGACCTCAACAAAAACTATTGAAATTGAGAATATTGGGTAGGATTCTTCTTAATCTTTGGACCTATTGTTAGTTAAGGGATACCGATATAGTGATAGTGATATCTCTTGTTATCCTTTGAAGCTCACCATAACAATATCTTTTACTTCACTATATATGATTATGAACTTCAATTGCTTGGTCTGGTGGTGAAGCTTTTACATCAACTCAAAAATGTATTAGGAAGTTATGTTACAACTGTCAAGGAAGGAGAAGAACATGTCACTTCATTACATTCATTAATCATGTAATACTTTCCTCCTTATGAAAACGATTCTGAATTAGATCTATAATTGCAAAAGGATCATTATCTTTTATGTCACAAGGAATGTAAAAATATATGGAAGATAATATTTGAAATTCCCCTTGAGGAACTTTACTCACAAATTCCATGACATTAATATCTATTTATTACACTGGGATTTGGTAGTTTTGAATACTATGAAATTCATACTGTAGTGAAAAATATTATTCGAGAAAGGGAGCAGGAGAAGAGGCTTCAGAAAAATCTGATAAGAACTAGACTGTTGATAAATAATGATGAATTACAAGAAACGTTATCCCATGTTGTTCCCATCTATACTGAAAATTTGAAAGAAATGAAGCCTAAAATTGATGAAAAGAATGTTCAACAATTGTGTCTTCAATAAGAGATACAAATTGTAATAGGGGAGCTTGACTAGCTTCATGATTCAATAGGATAAGTCCCTAACGGTGGTGAAAAAACATTATAGATGCTAAAAAAGCACTTCATCATGCTGAAGAGAATGCGACTAGTCAGATAACCCAACTTCAGCAGGAATCATATGGGGATAAATGGTCCATTAATCAACTGATATGTTATGTGGAAACCCTATTCTGATTTATGATAGATAGACTTCAGTTTGTGGACGCTCTAATGAGGATTTTCTTTACTCACAAATGAAAATAATTTTTTATTCAATCTTCTATGTCTCCATCCATGATATCTATTTTTAACTAAGATAATGGGAATATTAAGCATAGTTTGATTTTTTACTAGAGATATATAGAAAACCCCATAAACGTTCTATATTTTTGTTTTTTATTTCTAAATATTTCCAAAACCATACAATAATATGTGTTTAGTAGATGAGACTCATCTTTTCTCCAAAGTGACCATTGTGGGTTTTCAATATGCTGAGTACTATGTCTCTTGATTATTAAATTTTTTGATTCATTCATGTTGGACTAAAAAGGCTAGTGTTTAAGTTCAAATAGTCTTGACCATAAATTTTGAAATTAGATCCCAAACAAGGCTCAGTGGAGAGGAATTGTTCTAATATTCTTTAAATTCTTCGAAGTAAAATCTCCAGTCATGATATTTATGGTCACCAAATCTAAAACATGTATAAGCATAAAGAGGTTCCTTTCCATGAATGGGGTTACCATTATTTGAAAAACCCATTATGGGGGTTGTATTATGCATGAGAAACTAGGGAATATGTTTTATAGCCAAATAGTGGTATCATTTTATTGACAGGACTGTTATGTAGGAAAATTATACAAGGCCACTTAGGGGAACACACTACATAGTAAATCCAAAGAGTTCTCAGTAATTTAACATTTTATTGTTGATAGAAAAGGGAAAATAATATTTGGGTGACTCAAGACCACAGTGGGTGGTTTTTCCACAGAAAAGGATTTTAAGATAAAGGGTTATCTATGCTGACATATGTCATGAATAGGAAAACCACTTCTACACAAATTTGGTGTGTGAGGAATGGTTAAAAGTTTTCAGAAACGGAGCTTTCTAATATCATGCAAAGTAGTTTTAAAGTCATGCAGTGAGGATGTTGTACTGTGTAGTTTTAAGTCATGGAGTGAGGACATTTTACTATATAGTTTTAAGTCATGTAGTGAGGACATTTTACTATGCAGTTTTATGTTATATAGTGAGGACATTGTACTGTGTAGTTTTAATGTCACCCAATGAGGACCTTGGGTGGCTTTAATTTATGTTCGTTATCTTTGACCAAAGGTTTTAGGCTCTCAAATTTCATAAAATATTGTTTGAAAACATATTACCATTTCCAATTAAGAAAAGGTAGAATTTTAAACTGTGATTTGGGAATTTCTAGATCTGAAAATGATATGGGAAAAGGGATAATGGCATAAGAGAAAGTCTTTTCTAAGAACAATGTTACCACTAATTGAAAAACCTGTTATGGAGGCTTTATTATGTAAGGCCAGTTAGGGCATATGCTACATATCCAAATAGTGGAATCTTTTGTCTGACAAGCCCATTATGTAGGAAACTTATGCTAAGCCACCTAGGGGCATGTACAACAAAGTTAGGCAAAATAGATTTCAAAAGTTTTACATTCTCTTACTAAAATCCGATGAATGTTTTTGGTGATTTATATTTTCCATGGAAAAGAGTTCTATTTATGGGGAAAGGTACCAGAATATAGAAATATTATTTTCAATCATGATTTCTAATGAATATGAAGAATATTATTTCTATGAAGGTATGTCCCAAATGTTGGAAATATGGTTTCTATAGTTTTAGGTCATATGGATGAGAGTAAAATGTAATAGAAACAGTAGATGATATGTGGTCAAATGATCCAATGTTATTTCAATATGCTTTGAACACATGGAGAGGGAAATGTGCAAACCATGGTCTTGAAGGATTTCATATCTAGAGAAAGGTAATGGTACAAATATACATGGATGACTGCTTTAAGATATAGATTATTGTATATTGTAATGAAAGTTTAAAGGGACAAAAGACACTTTAACTAAGAATGAAGTTACCATTATTTTACAAACCCATTATGGGGGCTTTAGTATGCAGGGAAAATTAGGCCATATGATGCATAACAAAATATTGTCATCTTTTGTCTAAAAGTCCTATTATGTAGGAAACTTATGCAAGACTGCATAGGAGAACGTACTATGTAGTCATGAAAAAGAGGTCTCATATATCAGAAACTCTGCCACCAAACCATAAAAAATATTATGAAGATATGAAAATATTCATGATTAAGAGGGTGAAATATGAAAGGGGTAATTCTCAATGAACTTGTGAAATATTTGAATCAATATTGGACATGTGTTTGGAGTCCCTTACATAGATCGTACTCATATATAAAATGGGTAAATTTCTTGTTTCTTTGGTGGTCTCTCTAAAGATAGGACTAAAAATAAACATTGATTTTTAATTATATGTGGAATTGAGGTATAAAATTATTATGTGGAAGGGACTAATAAATAAGCCCAATATTTTACTATGTATCTCAGTGTAATGAGAATCAATCCATATGTAGTTCTTTGGGTGATTTTCATGTTAATGTCGTGCATCAAGGACATTATGTTGTAATGTTTAGAGTCATGCAGTGAGGATATAAAGTGATTATGGCATGAGAATGGAATATTGTGGATGGAATAGGGAATCAAACCCCGTTGTCCCCACATATCTCATATGGATGAGAATCAAGACAAACTAAGTTCATCGAACACTTCCTATACAGGTACTGTAGCAGGCACTGTTTGGTACTGTAGAAGCCATAACTAGTCATCCATCTGGGCCTTTGGGCCACCGGTTTGGTCCGCAGGTCCTGCAAGGATTTTGGGCCACCCAAGGCCTTTGGGCCACATGAATGCAGACCCCAGACACACTACAAAAAAGGAGCAGCCCCAGAAGAGGATTCAGAGCAGGTGCACTCACCAGAGAAGAGACAAATGGATTGCCATAATGAGAGGGTCTGGATATGCCATCGGTACCAGCCCGTGCTTGCATGGGAAGCCTAGCCAGATGGTCATGCAAAGGTGGAGAGCTACTATCAGGATGCAGATGTTGGGGAGGGGTAGTTCCTTGTAGATATTCTGGTTGAATTCCCTATGTCATTTGGGTCATGTAATCTTCTATTTCTACTGGCCATGTAATCTCTGAGCCTACGAGCCTTTTAAGGGTTCACCCTCATCCCTTGAAAGGAGGGTTATCAAAAATCAATAAAAATTAAGGCCTTCGGGCCATTTAGGCAGACACAAATATTTATTGAAACTACAATTTTCAATAATAATTGATTTTGATGTGGAGATAAGGGGTTTTAACTCATTTTAGAAGAAGAATGGTTAAACTTAATTCAAAAATGGTATAAATATCAGACCATGTATCTTGAAGGAGCAATCTGTATAGATCTAGTTCATATATAGGTGAAGAAAAGGGAAATAATTTTTTTTGTTGCGGTTGGGCGTATGATTGGAGATCGAGGCATCTCTACGTATCCCATTGAAAATGAGAATCAATACACACCTAGATCTTGAAAAAAGGTCTCTATGCAGATCTGAGTCAATCATAGGGAGAAATGGAACTCATCATCCACTAAGGAGTATCAATGATGTAAGTGATGCTTGTGCATGGAAGCTCATAACTTCAAATATAGAAGGTGTTAGACATAAATTTTAATGTTGTGTAATGAGGAAAAATGATTTCATGCAGTTTAACATCGTGTGACATAGACAATGATGCCCCACATTTTGACATCATGCAGTGTGGATGCTTATGGTTGTTATGCAGTTTAATGTCTTGCAACTAGGACTTTCTGATGTGCAGTTTAGAGTCATCCAGTGAGGACATATGTCAATGTGTAATTACACAAAGTACTTCATCAAGAATATTTAATTAGTTGGAGTTATAGTAAGATCTCTATACATTTATATTAGGGAATATTCTTCATTTGAGTAGACCTTATGTATGTAATAAGGTTGTTCCTAATTTGGCTCAAGAATTGGAGTCTTCTTTCCAAGAATCATTAGAGTCTTAAGGACATATACTAATTCTCCTTGAAGAAATGAGCAGAGGAGAACATTATTTTTAAAACATCATGCTATTTTGTTATGATGGAATTCTAATTGATGTATAGTATGCAATCTATTTTCATCTAATCCTTCTAGATCATCAAATCATTTATGAGACTTTTCATTTGTAGATAAATGATCACATATTGAAACTTGGAGTGAAGACAATTGAATTTCAACTAGAAAAAATGATTTTGTGTCGTATACCAATGAATATGGAGTTTCCTGAGTGGAAGTAGGAGTATTAGTCTGATAATCCCATAAAGCATGAAAAAAATTATCAACCCGATATTTCTTATCTTTATCTTCCAACTTATGGAGTTTATTTTATAAAGTTTAATTGAAATCCTCTATTTTTAGATTGGTTGATGCATGATAGTGAGATGAATGGTTGGATTTGATAGTGTTCTCCTTGTATAACTTCTTTACATCCATAGAACAGAAATTGGTGTTGTTTTTTGTCAATATAGTATGAGGGGAACCAAATCTAGCAATGATATTAGCTTTGACAAAGATAATAATACTCTTGGCTCCAAATTCATGGAGAGGTACAGCCTCAACCCATTTGGAGAAGAAATCAGTATCAGTAATAATATACTTGAACTTCTTAGCAGCAATAAGAGGATAAGGTCATACTATATCTATTACCCATGTGGAAAATGTCCAAGAGTATTTAGTTGTATCTAGAAACCCTATGGGTTGACGAATGATGTTGGAATTCACTTGGTAGGAATGACATTTCATGGTGAAATCTATGCAATCCAACATCAATGAAGTCTAGAAGTATCATATCCTTCATATTTGATCAGAAAGCCTGTGCCTTGTTTGGTGAGCACCAAAAGCTCTTACATGTACTTCTTTCATGACAACTACAGTTTCTTCTACATCAATACACCTAAAGATAAATCTATTAAATCCTCGTTTGAAGAGAATCTTTCAGTGATCTGGGAAACCATAAAGAGTAAAATTGGCAACTTTTCATCATATCTGTTCTTTCTCAAATCTATCTGGTGGAAGTAATCCATTTTGAAGGTATTTCATGATGGATGTCATCCATCCCATACTATGACCATATGGATCAGAAATATGGCTAATTTCACTAATTTCCACAATTAAATTTTGAACTAAAGGAGAAACCACACGATAATGGGAAACACTGATGATTGTATCATCCGGATTTGGATCTTCTAGGAATGTGGATGCATTTTCCAGTGCATTATCATGGCCATTTTGTGATTGTTGGACATAAGAAAGTGTTGTATATGAGGGAAATTCATCCATTGACCCTATAGCGTAATCACACAAAGGGATTAACTCTTATTTTTTTATAGTATAATCCCCAATAATCTATTTGATTACTAACTCTGAATCACCTTTCACTTTCATGTGGTTCACTTGTACCTAGAGTGCTGATTCTAGGCCTACAATGATAGCTGGAAATTCTGCCTCATTGTTGGTATCACCTTCTGATAACATAAATGACTATGGAAACAATAACTTTTCTAGGGAGATATGTACAATTCCTAACACAACTTTGTTGAGTTTAGGGTTTTCCATTCTCATCCCTTCTGGACATCTGGACGCACCAACAAATGGAATTTTCCATGTTTTGGGATTATCTTGAATAAAGAAGATTGTTTTATCAAGAAGTTCAGTATTCAAAGATGTATCTTCTACAGATGGATTCTCGACAAGGTAACCTGCCAAGGCATGGAATTTTATTGTTTTTTTGGCACAGACTATATATCCAACTATTTAAAAATAACTACCCATTGTGTCAAACATCCTATAAGCATAGGAAGACTGAGAATAAACATGATCAGGTTATTACAAGATACCAAGTGGACCACATGATGTTGCAGGTAGTGCCTCAATTTTTAAACTGCAATGATTAAGGCCAAGAATCACTTCTTGATAATTGAATATTGAGTCTCTGTATTATAAATAGTTCAACTAATATTACAAAGACTATTTTCATTACCAGCATAATTTTTTTCAAGGAAAGAACCCAATTATCTCTCTAAATCTATCACATAAGGAATAAGTGAATTTCCTTCAAAAAGATGCATTAATTATAGTGGAATCAAGATATATTTCTTGATGGTATCAAATACATATTGGAAATCTTCGGTCCATTGATAGGTGACCCCCTTCTCCATTAATCTGGTGAAGGGTAAACACTTTCCAGCCAAATTGGGGATAAATTGCTGAATGTAGGCCAAGTGTCCTTAAATTCCTCTTAATTAATTAAAATGTTAAGGAGGTGACTTGCTAAGTATTTATTTTTTTCTTTTGAGGATCAACTTCGATGCCACGATGTCATACGACGAAGCCAATGAATTTTCCTAAGGTTACCCCAAAATCACATTTCAAGGGTTTCATATACATTTTATGTTTCCGAACATTACTGAATATGGTCTCTAGATCAGCAAAGTGATCATAACATTGTCTAGATTTAAACAATATATCATCCAATTAAAAATTGACAAAATTTTTTAATAAGGGATCAAAGAAAATTTTCATGGAATGTTGATACATTGAACCTGCTTTCTTTAAGCCAAAGGGCATTACCCGACAGAAAAAAACACCTTGAGGGGCTCTAAAGGCTACATACTCCTCATCCTCTAGGGCCACTAGGATTTTATTATACCCAGAGTAGCTACCCATGAGAGAGAGATCCTCCTAGCCAATTATTTCATCAATGAAAATCTCTGTGAACAAAACTAGAAATTCATATTTGGGAAAATGCTGGTTAAGATCTCTAAAATCAATAAAAAAATATAATTTGACCATTCTTCCATTTCACTAGAAAAATGTTGGAAAGGCATTTGGGATATTGCGCCTCAATGAAAAATTAATCCTTCATAATATTATTGACATTATCTTCCATTTTAGAGGCATGAGTTTGGTGTGTTCTTCTTACTACTTATTTGAATCCACGATGCTATTTTGGAAAACCCAAGAGATGACTTTCTATACTAGAAATAAGGCATGGAATTTATATATAGTTGCTAGAAAATATACATCGATGTTACTTTAAAAATAAAGTATACATATCTTTCTCTTCATAAGTCTTGGCTGCACTAATTAGAGTGGGGGTGAATCTTCTAATTTACTAAGATTTATTTATCTGAGCTCATACATAGTGGTGGAGATTCCTTCCTCAATGGGCCGTGGAGATTCCCTAAGAACTTCTTCTTCTTCTTCCTTACGTGTCACCTCTTATATTTCTACTTTCATAATAGGTGATGAAGTAAAAATTTCACACCTAGGGGAGGATTTAGTATCCAAACATCTTGGAGAAGAGGCAACCATTTCTGACCCTACTAATGATGAAGGGTATTCATAGAGTATATAAGAGAAGGTGATAGGTTGTGAATCCACATCCATGTATTCCTCTAGTATTGTGACAACTTCTTATAGCCCGATTGATTAATCAGAGACTTTTTTATGTTAGGTGGATTAAATGAAGACATCTCTATTTATTCTTTCACCACTGCTTTGTAAATCAATAATTTCTCCCATACAGTCTAGTTCGATTTCCTCAATTGAAATTATGGATGTCACTAGATGAGTTCTTGGATTTGGGCCTATCTTTTCAATTTGATTGATAGGTAACACTTAATATATACTCAAATGCTTCAATGGGTTAGTTAGGATCTATTCCAGGACATTCAGAGCATTGATTCTTATTACTTCTTTGGTCATAGAAATCATTCCCTTTATGTGATAAAATTATGATTCAATATATCAAGATTCACAAGTTTTGAATGGATCCTTGTCACCATAAAATGTCCCAATTTGATCATTGAAGCAATAATTTGAGACATTGGTGACATGAAAAATAGATGGCTGCATGTTGATGCAGCCAACAACTTCCAATCATAATTTTGAAGGTTTTATCCTGATAGAACACTATGAAACTTGAATTAGACAAAAGATCCCCAAACGGTTGTCACACCCCAGCTCCCAAGTACCCAGAGCCGGTGCCATACAGAGGATCGAATTCGGTTCAGGCTCTATGAAACCAGATATGTCTAAAAACATCTTTAGTAAAAATTCATACCTGAATATTTTAATAAAAAATAGGGTGACCATACGAATGCCCAGTAAGGGGTTTAAAAATAACATAGTATACCCAAAATAACTTTTTAAACCAATATTTAAAAATTCCATAAAACATTTTCTTAAAAGATATGTAAAACAAAAATTATTCCATGATGAATTTTCTAAGAGATATAAGTGCACAATTTAAAAAATGATTACATTGACATAGTTAAATTAATGAAATGATCATTCCGGATAATAAAGAAAAGACATTTTATGTTAAAATGCAAGTACAAGATTAATAAATAAGTGTAATGCATAATCAGAGTTGCACTTAAAGATAATGACATCAATTTCATCTTTTACACTTGGGTAACATACACTAGACATAAAAATCGTTGAATATTGCATAATAATATTCCATACTTATACATCCTCTGATTCTCATAAACATAAGTTCTTTAACCAGGAATATTCTACTAGTTGAATAATCCTCTGGTTAATTAATTTACATAGTCTTAATGAGGAAAAAGAATATACCAGACTGTGTCAAGGCCTAGGCTAAGATGTCTAGCGATTAAGGCCTCGATCAAAATCCATAACTCATAAATGGGAAAGCCCCCAGCCAATTCAGCTTCTAGTTTCCTCATGAGACCAACCGATGCATCGAGGGGCTATAGTGGGCCCCACCCATCACATAATAAGTCCATTGCATTCCTCATGCCTCTAAATCAAAGTTCACATCCCACTTTGATTTATTAAATTACATATCACATATCAAACCAAGTGTACAAATTACTTGGTTTCTTATTTCACCTTACATTTTATTCAAGGTCTTCCACACCACTTTGAACAATTAAATCCATAAACTATGAATATGACATATAAGTTTAATATTACAATCATACACTTTTAATCATATGTAGTGAGTCTGGAACAAAACAATTAATTGTGTGGTTATTCCCTTAATTGGTACACAAGTTAAGAAAAGAAGTACCAACTTGGCCACATAAAATGTCATAATCTAGAACCATATTATTAAAGAAAATTCATGATTAAATAATAAGGTGAAATTAACATAATAAACAAAGGGGTAACTTAACATTTCACACGAGGTACTAAACTCACGTTATCTCAAACATTACATGTTTAAACTTGAAAGTATAAAACTCGATCTTAAAATAAATACCTTTGGGCCATTGGAGGAGGATAAAAATAGACCTTAAACATTATCATTTAATATAATGACTAAAGAGAAATTAGTACACATGAATATGAAGTCATGAGCTTCCAATATCTATACTCATGAACTAAGCATATTAAAAGAAAACATTTGGAAAATCATGATTAGGGTTTCATTTTGTGTAAAGTATTCATTCAACGGGGCATGCATAAAAGTAGTGATAGGTAGAGCCAAAAACATTTGAAACATATATTTAGTACCTTCTTCAAAAACTATAGAATTTTATAAAATAAAATAGAAGTCAAAGTTGGAATTCATACATTCATACCCACATACCCGATTACACACCACAAGTATATGCAAGATTCTCATTCTATGTTGGTTTATCACTTGTAAATTAATTAAAACATGGATTTAATTTCTAGGGTACAAATATTTAATTTTTTTAAAAACCACAATTATATTATGTGTGCTCAAATATAAGAACATACATGATTAGATGTAAAGCATTCCTACATAAAGTGTCTCCATGCATTTTAGTACTTTATTATCTCACATTTCAAACTAAAAAATCATTAATATAGATTATGAGGTTTATACAAATTAAAGAGTATGATATTTTATACTTACATATTTTCATATATATATATATATATATATATATATATATAAACGATTATATGTTTGAGGCACAAAATAAAATTTGCATGGGTTGTCTGTACTTAGGGTCCTATAGCTTAAGATATTGCAACCCTTGAAGGAAGAAATAACCTCAAACCATAGAGAAATGTATGTAATATTACAAGTGTATATACATATATACACAAAACTTAAAACCACACGAGCAAGACAAAGCTTACTCCCCTACCTTAACTTGAAGAAGAGGAGGTATAGCTCGGAAAGGCACTGGATATTCTGGAGGACTCGTTGAGGTTTGTTGGAGACTTACAAAGAACTGAGAGGGTTCTACAGATGCCTGGGATGTTTTTATATAACTAAACCTATAAATTATATATATATATATCTTTTAATACAACTTCAACAATATCTGATGCCCAAGTGGCCTTTAAAAAGAAACTAATGAATAATCCTTGTGGAAACCGTGTGCATGGAGGGTCTGGTGGCTACAAGAGTGGAGAAAAATGGTGAAAAGGGGTAAGTAGGGTACTGGTATAAGGAACACTACAGAAGGAAGAAGACAATGCTGCGGTGGAAGATTGAGAGAAATTTCGACGGCCAGGATCAGTTCGGCCTAGAATTCAAGGGCTGGGATGCATCTGTGGGTTTTAAAAAGAATGAGCAACTCAGATTTGATCGGATGGACAAGAGACGACGCGACATTTTAGAACTCTCGGACGACTGAGATTAGATCCAAGGTTGATTGAACGGTCCACCTAAATGCGGTGATATTCCACATTGCTAGATGTCAAATGCGGGATCGGGATCAACGACCCCAATCGCACACCACGATATCTGACGGTTGCGATCTCATTTTGACCGAAAAATCACTTCCCACATCGAAACGGAAAGCTGATTTCACCTCCCTTTTAAACTTGATCCTCCCATTCCATAAACAGAAATAAGAAAACACACACCTAGGGGGCCTTACACACGGGCTCCCGCTCCCTCGTAGGCCTCGGCCTACCCAGGCTCACCGCGGCTTGCACCCGCACTGTACGCTCATGCCCTCACTCCTAATGCTCTTGTGCGCCCCTCGGGTGACCTATGCCCTACCTCGGGCTGTCCTAGGCATGGGTTGTGGGATAGGCTCAGCCACACTATGTGTACTTCCTCCCTCGGCCCAGCCATTAAAGGGCTTGCCCTAGCAGTAACATTTTTTTATATAACCTACCTTAAAAAAATATGATGTTTAAGGAAAAATAACACAATATATAAATTCTTCTTTTCATACATGAATTTTAGTAAAAATTATAAGGTTAATGTTATCAAATTAAGATTTGTCCTAAAAGTATTTTCTAAGGTTGTCTTTAAATAATAATCCTTTAACATAAAAAAGTTATAAACCGTACGATAATTATTATAATAGTGTTGTAGTGGTCTAAAACTTAGTTTAATTAAAAATATAATTCAATTAACAATAATTTAAACATATTTGAAGACATTAAATGAAAATATTTACAAAACATTTGAATTAATTGCAACATGTTTTGAATTCTTTATTAAATTTCAAAAACACCAATGTATAATTCAAAACATTCCTCTGTTCTCTTTTAAAGATCATGGTTAGGAGTAGTTTTATAATTTTTCAACCTAATTACATGGTGGACTAGAATATACTTATAAATTTTCAATTAATTGTATAATGAGGCCAATGGATATATTTATAGCTGTTAAAGTTCCATGGTTTCCCAAGGCAACAATCGCATTAGTGTCTTATAAATCCAAGACTTAGGGTGTCTTAACACTCAAATTGATTGAATAAGATGGTTCACGTCATACCTTTGGAACTTAGTGTGGCCGCGGTGGCATCAGCCATTCTTATGTTCATTATGACGAATCCTAAGGACCCATATTATTTCTTTGGGGTTCTCATTATTTTAACTTGTCTCTCTTTAATTCTGATAGGGTTCTTAACAGTTATTTTTGGTTAGCATGATAACTCTTTTGATCTTAGTGTTTTGTAAATTCTATGGTGTTTTTATTTAAATAAAACTCCTTGTGTCCATTTCATGTGCTTTATTCCATATTATTATTATTTTCCATAAGAACAAGTTTGTTTGGGTAATAGAAAACATAAAAACATAGAAATTACTATTACATGAAACACAAGTTCTTGGGGTGTCACATTATTCACCCTACGAAGAATTGCATCCTCACAATTCCTTTCATATAACCATAAAAGAAACTCTCTGATGTTCTTAACACCATCCCCATCTTAGGGGGTCTTAAGGTGAATTCAGTGGTAAACCCAAATGGATGATCAAATCTTCAAGTTCTCTGATCCAAACATACCTCAGACAGAATGGGTTGAACTCTTGCGTTGAACACTCGAGCTCCCAGAGGAAAGCTCGAATGGAGGAAAGTTTAGAAATATCTGAATGAACCAACTCATGAAGAACTCTCTGAACAATGTCTCATTTGAGAACATCTAAGGCATAGACGTTGTCATAAAGGATAAAACTGAGAAGTTGGTACATGTAAGATGCACAAATATTTCCCTCCAAAGCTACCTCTTAAAACCTTACTTTGGAAGTGTAGTTCCAACCTAGGGTGAATCATAGGAAAATCCCTTCGTGGTATTTTCCTCTTCTCCTATACTAGGCCAGTTTAGTTGTGGCTATACGGTAGTAAATGGAAGAATTCCCTTGACAGGTGCAGAGAATGTCTGGACTATTTTTCACTTCATATAGTTGTTTGCATGTTTTTCAATGGTTTGCGAGAGGCAGGTATTCGTTTTCATTGGTTTTGATTGCAGTGATCTACAGTACCTCTACAGGGAGAGACAATATATGGGTTTGTCCATACATATGAAAATTTATTATGAAACTTCACTTAGTAATAATCATTAAATAGGTATACCTGATGAAAGGGTAAAAAAAGAAAAGACAACAAATTATATTCTTATACAATCACTCGTACATAAAATAAATCAAGGCTAATAGTTTCCTCACACCCCTAATACATAAATTGTAACACCCCGAAATTTTATGAAAAATATTCTTGTTAATTTCACTAATGTCTTGTGTTGTACGCTACACCAAAAGGAGCTTGCACAACACGCATCCTTGACTTGCCTTGTATTACACGCAATCACGAACTTCCTCGATAGCGTGTGTAGTACGCAATAACGAGTTTCACTAAACAACGATATGCTATTAAAATATTATTAAAACTAGCCGTTATGAATAGTAATAACCACCTTTTAAAATTTTAGAAATTTTATCTCTCAAAATGGACTTCATTTTTGGATTCGGAGTATCGAATTTAGCCTAAGGTGAAATTTTGGTACTTTTCGGATAACATTCATATTCTGATGAATAGTGAAAATTACTAAATTTTAATTAAAAACAACTTTTTTAATCGAAATAATTAATAGTGATAAATTATTAATTTGAGTGATTTTAAAGTATATTTAGAATATATTTTTACAATTTAATACAATGTTGGCCATTGGATGTAATTTCACATTTAAACCAGACATAAACAAGTGTCAATCTTTTAATAGATATTGTTTCTTAAAAACACGCTATTTGTTTTAACAGTGGGATTTAATTATAAAATTAATTAATGCAACTTCTATGTTATTAATTTGGTGAAATAGACTTCATTTTTGAATTCGGAATATGAAATATAGCTTAGGATGAAATTTTGGCATTTTTCTGAAAAACATCAATTTTTGATGAATAGTGAAACTACTATGTGGTAGTTAAAAAACTGATTTTTTCATAAAACATAATTTTACCGCTTCCTTGAATGTAATTTCAAAAATCCGAGAGACACGGTTGATGTTAGTAAGTAAAATGTGGTTCAATGAGATGAAAATAATTTTTGGTGAATAGTAACTTTTTACTTTTATTTACCACGATTAAAAGTAAATAGGGAAATTAAGGGTAAAAATGATATTAATATTACCCTAACACATGTCCTAATCTTATTGGACAAGTGTATCTCGACCAAAAACAACCTTAAGTGTAAAATATTATCATTTAGGCCCACTTGGATTAGATTAGGACATTTATTATTATTTAATTCAAAGAAGAGTTAAAAGAGTTAAAATCAAAGTTTATTTACTAAAACATTTTTAATATAGGGTTATACATAAGATAAATTCTATTGAAAATATTCATTAGAAAGATAAACAGATTTCCTACATAATGGTATTTTATTTGTAATATTTAGACATTAAATAATTTAATTTATTTATGACACAATGATGATGCAATAATTATCTTATTAATGAAATATTGACATAATAGATGTTATAAACACCAAAATAAAGGCAATTTGAGACTTTTTATGAATTAAACTAATTTTATAGGTTACTATGACATATTAGTGTTGATTTAATCAACATGGTTCGAACATATAATTCTGTTATGACTTTCACAAAAATCATATATCAAATAGTGTCAAAATTGACACAAAATAGTTTTTAAATCAAATATTATATTATTAATTGTTCTTTTATTCCTAAAAATCTAAGGTTTGGCCAAATGATTTAGATAAGGATATATATATTAATAATAAACAATTTGGGGTTCGTTTGGCATGTTATAGTAAGTGTATTAACCATATAGTGTAAGAAAACAAAAAGACACGGTAAAAGTTAAATTATTTAACTTAGAGTTAAATATAATTGATAAGGTTAAAATAATAACCTAAACTTGTCTAAATCCTATTGGTTGATAGGATTTCGACCCATCCCCACTTTACCTTCAAAATAAGACCCTTTGGAACCATTATAAACCGATTTTGACTTTAATATAAAATAATATTTTGAGATATTTATATGGTGCCCCTCTCCTCCCTTATAAAAGGGCACCTCCTCCCCCTCCTCCTCACACCAATTTGAGCACTCAAGCTCGGCCAACCCCTTCCAAAATCCCTTATCCACTTCCCTAGAATAATCCTAGAGGTCCTGGTCTTCTTCAAAGACCAATCTTACTTCCCTAAGTGGAGGATTCAAAGAGGCGTTTCAAAGAAGAGGTAATAACCATTACCGATCTTTTCAATTTCTTTCTTCTTCAACTTATTCTTTAGTTGTTTCATGACAAAGTAATAATATCAGTATTAATTAAATACTTATATTTTATTATAAATATTAAACAACCCTAATTCACATTCTATCCATCCTACGGAAAAATGAAATCACCGCGCGTGCGTACGTACGGAATACCGTCTCCACGCCGCGGTGTAATCTATTTTCCACCACCACCTTAATAGGATGGGTATAATGGTGTAATGAGTAACTATATATTATTATTATAAAGTGATATTGATACTTAAATAGTCTACATACACTTCAACACAATTCCACGACCATGGGAACGATATCATCGCTCGTGCGTACGTACGGACTACCGTCTCCACGACGCGATGAGATTCATTATCAATGATTAACCATTCATGAATGATTATAAAGTATATATAATAAGTAATAATGAAATATATGACATAATAATGATACTGTATTTATGTAAATTTATATGTATGTCATCTACTTAATTCTATTCACTTCAATAAGGAAATGAAAACAGCGTTCATGCGTACGTACGGACTACCGTCTCCATGAACGGTGTATTTCATTCCATTTATCGATATTATATATATATATATATTCTGAATATATATTATATATAAATCATGTTTTACATTCTGGATATAAGTAATCATGATCCAAGTAATCATATTAATAATTAAAAGTTAAAAACACGAACGACAAATGAGACGATTTTACCCAAAACGCTACTTTAACATGAATTTACAAAATAACAGGTAATATAAAGTCATAAGTGGACCATATATGATATAATAACAATTAATATGATTCTGGAATAAGTAAATAGCATGATTTAAATCATTATACAGGAGGTTCGGACACTTACAAAGCAAGTCGGACCTAAGGTAAGGGAAATATCACAATCTCATTTTTATCCGAGATTGTTTATACTTTGGTATTTACTGGGGTGTATTTTATCATCCATATACATGTTTACTCAATATGTAATATTGTTTCCATCCACATAAAATTGTTTAAATACAATTTTACCCTTCGGTGAGTTTTTAGTAAAAGATATGAATGGAATCTTTTGTCATTTTTCATACAAGGTACTTTTTGACTTTTCCGACAAAAGTAAGAAAAATGTTTTTTTAACTTATATGGCATGAATGGATTTTTAAAACATTATTTCCAAGAAGCTTCCTTTACAAGTTTTCAAGTTTATTTTTAATCAACTTCTTTTAGTTTAAAGTTTTATGACATGTTAAGAAAGGAAAAATGTTTTTAAAGAAGAAAGGATATTTTCCTCAAGAATTCATTTCAAGTGTTTTATCAAAATTATTTTCCATCTAAGATAATAAAGGGTTCTGTTTCTATCCATATTTTTACATTGATTTGACTATGTTGTGATGGAATTATGTTTATGAATTCCTTTATCTTATATGAATGGTTTTATGATGTCATGTTGTTTAAGAATCCCATTTTTATTACATGGGTTATGCAATGATGTATGATTTATGATTTTGTGGCACACATAAGAATGGTATCATTATGAGATGGGTGGGACCTATATCTCCCTCCAATGCATATCTCATGAGATAGAAATGGATGGAATGGTAGGTTATACCGGTTCAGTGAAACAGGACTGAAACGAAGGTTACTCAATTCAGAAAGGGACTTTGTCCACTAAGATAGTCTTGGCAATGAGTCTTGACTAACAAGAAATGATTCTCTATGATTATGTGTGAATGCCACAAAGTTTCATGTTTTAAGTTATTATTATTGTGATTACATTTCACTGCCATGATTTACCCCATGTTATGAAATTATGATCTCTTTTACAGGTTACGATTTCCAAAAGTTATGTGCTTATGTATACGATGTGATTGATATTTATTTTGTTTACCCTTACTGAGAATTTGAGCTCACCCTTTTATTTTTTTCTTTTCCTCAGGATATAAAGAAAGGTTTTAGGTAAAAAAAGGAAGATCTTTATGGGAGATGTTGAAGATCTTTCACAAGGATTAGAAGATTATATTCCGAGTTTCCAAAGACACTAAACTATTACGATCCTTGCGAGTGTGTTTTTGTTATGTACTAAGTATTTCACAAATGTAATGTAATGTCAATGTACGTCAAGCTTCGGGTCTCTATAGTTGGATTCAGAGGAAAGGTTTAGTTAACCTTCGGAAACTAGGATGCGAAAGCGTTAGTGAGATCCCTAGAGATATTTCTAAGGTATGTCTAGGGATGTCCCTAAGGATAAGTATACGTATAAGATACAGTCCTAGAACTATGGTAACGATCTTAGAATTTAACCTAAGATGTTAGATATTAAGGGTACTCCCCCTTTACTATGTTGTTTTCCCTAGCATGATTTTTGCCTCTCACAAGATTCTTTTTGTGTTTTAGTTAATGGAGGGAACTAGAAGGAATTCGTTTAACATTGAATCCAATGGACAAATTGGTGACTATGAGAAAACAAATTGTGTAATTCCTAGAGAGAAAGATCTTGTGATTATGCCAAATCAGTCATCGCGATATATGATTAACAAGGTGAAATTTAGTGGTATGCCTAATTCATCAAAGAAGAGGAAGATAAACTATTATGCATGTTCGCATGTTGAGGAGCATAAAGAAAGGAAGATTGAGATTTCTAAAGAAGGGAAGAAGAACCTTGAGGAATACCTCAAATGGAGGGACCGATGTTATCTGTGTGGAGAAAAGGGTCATAGAGTGACAGACTGTTATGGAGTTCAATGTCTTATTTGTGGAGAACATGGGCATTACCCAACTCAATGCCCTGACCTAAAAAGTTACTTCTAAATCAAGGAAGGACTTCTTCCAGGACAATCATTGAAGTGGATGGACTGAAGTGTTTATGTATTGGTATTCATGAATAATGTTGTTGAGGTACTTTTATGGTGTATTGAAATATTTATGTATTGGTCTATTGTGGTCTTCAATAATTTTAAGGTACCAGTAACCATGAAAAGTGATTAAAATATTTTGGAAAGTAGATAATATGCCCATAATGAAGGGATAAGGAGAAAATGAAATGTTTGACAGTATTCATGAGCTCACGATTGATATAAGGACTAAGTGATATCATGGTTTGAGTTTATAGAATTTTGAGGATTTTGGTATATGGAAGGTGTTATGTTTTAACTGCATTCATGTTTTCACTAAGGTATTCAAGAGAATACATGATTAAGGACTTTGAATGTTTGGAATGTGACCAACAAAACATATCTTATGATATATGGGGATCAACGATGGTATTAAATCTCTGGTAATCGTTTTCACTATGTTATGAGAGTGGACTGTAGTATTATGGATAAGCCTAAAGATTGGAATGGATTATGTTGGACATAAGTTAGTATTGTTTAAGGATAGAAGTTTTTTAGATATTATTGATGAGATGTTATAGTAATATATTTTTAGAAAAAGGACAACCTGCAGGACGGGCGACAGCCCATCGCGTCGGACAAGGCTGTGGGAATCGAACCCACAACCGAAATGCGACTGGCCTTTATCGCCTACCACTGGCCTACAGGAAGTCCCTGTTTAGTAGAAACTAGTTTTATTTTATTAAGCGGTATGATATATGAAGTATAAGTTCATTTTTGGAACCATATACGATTAATCTAACCATAAGATGAACTTATAACTTTTCAAACCTTTTGTTTGAGACAGATGGAATGACCCATCATTCTATTACATGATCTGCTAACATATCACGAATGACAAATTCAACTTCATTTCTTTAAGAGATGAAGTGGAAATTGTCCAAAGAACGACCAATGGTGAGACTATACCGAAATCACGAAAGTATTTCTTCTAATTCCAATTTCATCAACTTTAGGGAAACGATCTTGAAAACCAAAAATGTCGTCCTAGTGCTCTTATATCTGATTAATCAGATGGTACCTTAGATCGTCACAAATTTATGGCTTTGTGATTACTGGCTTTTCCATAGCCATGTTCTCTACCACTCTCCATCAGAACATGATGGTTAGATTTCTCTTCCATATCCATATTTTCACCTATGTGGAAACCCAGTGATTAGTTTATTTGGGTAACCGTTATGTTTCAAACCTTTGTTTATAAAGATTGGTTTTGGTATTCCTTTTTACGATGTGGGTTTCTATTAAAGAAACTTTCAAATAGTAAACCATTTATAACCCCGACGAATTTCGAGGGCGAAATTCATTTTAAGGGGGGTAGAATGTAACACCCCGAAATTTTATGAAAAATATTATTGTTAATTTCACTAATGTCTTGTGTTGTACGCTACACCAAAAGGAGCTTGCACAACACGCATCCTTGACTTGCCTTGTATTACACGCAATCATGAACTTCCTCGATAGCGTGTGTAGTATGCAATAACGAGTTTCACTAAACAATGATATGCTATTAAAATATTATTAAAACTAGCCGTTATGAATAGTAATAACCACCTTCTAAAATTTTAGAAATTTTATCTCTCAAAATGGACTTCATTTTTGGATTCGGAGTATCGAATTTAGCCTAAGGTGAAATTTTGGTACTTTTCGGATAACTTTCATATTCTGATGAATAGTGAAAATTACTAAATTTTAATTAAAAACAACTTTTTTAATCAAAATAATTAATAGGGATAAATTATTAATTTGAGTGGTTTTAAAGTATATTTAGAATATATTTTTACAATTTAATACAATGTTGGTCATTGGATGTAATTTCACATTTAAACCAGACATAAACAAGTGTCAATCTTTTTATAGATATTGTTTCTTAAAAACACGCTATTTGTTTTAACAGCGGGATTTAATTATAAAATTAATTAATGCAACTTCTATGTTATGAATTTGGTAAAATAGACTTCATTTTTGAATTCAGAATATGAAATATAGCTTAGGATGAAATTTTGGCACTGTTCTGAAAAACATCAATTTATGATGAATAGTGAAACTACTAAGTGGTAGTTAAAAAACTGAATTTTTCATAAAACATAATTTTACCGCTTTTGTGAATGGAATTTCAAAAATCCGAGAGACACGGTTGATGTTAGTAAGTAAAATGTGGTTCAATGAGATGAAAATAATTTTTGGTGAATAGTAACTTTTTACTTTTATTTACCACGGTTAAAAGTAAATAGGGTAATTAAGGGTAAAAATGATATTAATATTACCCTAACACATGTCCTAATCCTATTGGACAAGTGTATCTCGACCAAAAACAACCTTAAGTGTAAAATAATATCATTTAGGCCCACTTGGATTAGATTAGGACATTTATTATTATCTAATTCAAAGAAGAGTTAAAAGAGTTAAAATCAAAGTTTATTTACTAAAACATTTTTAATATAGGGTTATACATAAGATAAATTCGATTGAAAATATTCATTAGAAAGCTAAAAAGATTTCCTACATAATGGTATTTTATTTGTAATTTTTAGACATTAAATAATTTAATTTATTTATGACACAATGGTGATGCAGTAATTATCTTATTAATGAAATATTGACACAATAGATGTTATAAACACCAAAATAAATGAAATTTGAGACTTTTTATGAATTCCACTAATTTTCTAGGTTACTATGATATATTAGTGTGGATTTAATCAACATGTTTTGAACATATAATTTTGTTATGACATTCAAAAAAATCATATATCAAATAGTGTCAAAATTGACACAAAATAGTTTTTAAATCAAATATTATATTATTAATTGTTATTTTATTCCTAAAAATATAAGGTTCGGCCAAATGATTTAGATAAGGATATATATATTAATAATAAACAATTTGGGGTTCGTTTGGCATGTTATAGTAAGTGTATTAACCATATAGTGTAAGAAAACAAAAAGACACGGTAAAAGTTAAATTATTTAACTTAGAGTTAAATCTAATTGATAAGGTTAAATAATAACCTAAACTTGTCTAAATCCTATTGGTTGATAGGATTTCGACCCATCCCCACTTTACCTTCTAAATAAGACCCTTTGGAACCATTATAAACCGATTTTGACTTTAATATAAAATAATATTTTGAGATATTTCTATGGTGCCCCTCTCCTCCCTTATAAAAGGGCACCTCCTCCCCCTCCTCCTCACACCAATTTGAGCACTCAAGCTCTGCCAACCCCTGCCAAAATCCCTTATCCACTTCCCTAGAATAATCCTAGAGGTCCTGGTCTTCTTCAAAGACCAATCTTACTTCCCTAAGTGGAGGATTCAAAGAGGCGTTTCAAAGAAGAGGTAATATCCATTACCGATCTTTTCAATTTCTTTCTTCTTCAACTTCTTCTTTAGTTGTTTCATGACAAAGTAATAAAATCAGTATTACTTACATACTGATATGTTATTATAAATATTAAACAACCCTAATTCACTTTCTATCCATCCTACGGAAAAATGAAATCACAGCGCGTGCGTACGTACGGAATACCGTCTCCACGCAGTGGTGTAATCTATTTTCCACCACCACCTTAATAGGATGGGTATAATGGTGTAATGAGTAACTATATATGATTATTATAAAGTGATATTGATACTTAAATAGTCTACATACACTTCAACACAATTCCACGACCATGGGAACGATATCATTGCTCGTGCGTACGTACGGACTACCGTCTCCACGACGCGATGAGATTCATTCTCAATGATTAACCATTCATGAATGATTATAAAGTATATATAATAAGTACTAATGTAATATATGACATAATAATGATACTGTATTTATGTAATTTTATATGTATGTCATCTACTTAATTCCATTCACTTTAATAAGGAAACGAAAACAGCGTTCATGCGTACGTACGGACTACCGTCTCCATGAACGGTGTATTTCATTCCATTTATCGATATTATATATATATATATATTCTGAATATATATTATATATAAATCATGTTTTATACTCTAGATATAAGTAATCATGATCCAAGTAATCATATTAATAATTACAAGTTAAAAACACGAACGACAAATGAGACGATTTTACCCAAAACGCTACTTTAACATGAATTTACAAAAGAACAGGTAATATAAAGTCATAAGTGGACCATATATGATATAATAACAATTAATATGATTCTGGAATAAGTCAATAACATGATTTAAATCATTATACAGGAGGTTCGGACACTTACAAAGCAAGTCGGACCTAAGGTAAGGGAAATATCACAATCTCATTTTTATCCGAGATTGTTTATACTTTGGTATTTACTGGGGTGTATTTTATCATCCACATACATGTTTCCTCAATATGTAATATTGTTTCCATCCACCTACAATTTTTTAAATCCAATTTTACCCTTCGGTGAGTTTTTAGTAAAAGATATGAAAGGAATCTTTTGTCATTTTTCATACAAGGTACTTTTTGACTTTTCCGACAAAAGTAAGAAAAATGTTTTTTTAACTTATATGGCATGAATGGATTTTTAAAACATTATTTCCAAGAAGCTTCCTTTAAAAGTTTTCAAGCTTATTTTTAATCAACTTCTTTTAGTTTAAAGTTTTATGACATGTTAAGAAAGGAAAAATGTTTTTAAAGAAGAAAAGATATTTTCCTCAAGAATTCATTTCAAGTGTTTTATCAATATTATTTTCCATCTAAGATAATAAAGGGTTATGTTTCTATCCATATTTTTACATTGATTTGACTATGTTGTGATGGAATTATGTTTATGAATTCCTTTATCTTATATGAATGGTTTTATGATGTCATGTTGTTTAAGAATCCCATTTTTATTACATGGGTTATACAATGATGTATGATTTATGATTTTGTGGCACACATAAGAATGGTATCATTATGAGATGGGTGGGACCTATATCTCCCTCCAATGCATTGGGTAAAGATTTTATATCTCATGAGATAGACATGGCTGGAATGGTAGGTTATACCGGTTCAGTGAAACAGGACTGAAACGAGGGTTACTCGATTCAGAAAGGGACTTTTTCCACTAAGATAGTCTTGGCAATGAGTCTTGACTAACAAGAAATGATTATCTATGATTATGTGTGAATGCCACAAAGTTTCATGTTTTAAGTTATTATTATTGTGATTACATTTCACTACCATGATTTACCCCATGTTATGAAATTATGATCTCTTTTGCTGGTTAAGATTTCCAAAAGTTATGTGCTTATGTATATGATGTGATTGATATTTCTTTTGTTTACCCTTACTGAGCATTTGAGCTCACCCTTTTATTTTTTTCTTTTCCCCAGGATATAAAGAAATGTTTTAGGTAAAAAAAAGGAAGATCTTTATGGGAGATGTTGAAGATCGTTCACCAGGATTAGAAGATTATATTCCGAGTTTCCAAAGACACTAAACTATTATGATCCTTGTGAGTGTGTTTTTGTTATGTACTAATTATTCCGCAAATGTAATGTAATGTCAATGTACGTCAAGCTTTGGGTCTCTACATGAATCCCCAGTTCAAGTTCAAAATTATCGATCTCCCAAAACTATATGGAACCCGAGCACTCAGGTTCGATATCATGGGGCACTTATGGTATCTCCATAGTCTGACAAAAGGAGTGTATAACTAAGAGACATCATTATACACTTGATGTTTGTATACCCATTGGGTGTCTTCATATTCAAGAACTCTAAAATCCATCACTTGACCGTAATGGCCATAGGACAAAACTTGACACATAAATGCTTCGTAGAGGTATCCCACTGCAGCAGCTTCTTGGAAGGCCATGAGGGATTAGATTACCTCCACTACGGTGAAGCATCTAAATATTCCCTCATATTATTTTCCTCATTGTACTTAGGATTGATATTGTGATTCCATCATAAAGATGAAATCCAGGCCCGCTCCCCGGTGGAGTCGAAGTATTCAGGGAGAATTGGATATATCATAAAGATGTTTGCATGTCATACGAATATGAGAAAAGTTTATATAATTTTCATGGCTAGATATTGAAATTATGGTTTCGAGGGATTCATTGGGAAGGGACAATACCTTCATTTTCCACCATAAAATTAAGAAAACAAGGTTCTTAGTATTGTTCATTAGTATTTCTTAAGTAAGTTTTTATTGTTCAATTCTGGTTTTCTAGAGTCATCTGAACTGAATCCTCTGATACCAACTGCCACACCCCAGTTACCGAGTACCTGAAGTCGGTGCCATATAGAGGATCGAATTTAGTTTAGGCTCTGAGAAACCAGCTACGTCTGAAAATTTATTTAGTAAAAACTCATACTTGAAAATTTTAATAAAAAATAGGATGAGCATAAGAATGCCCAGTAAGGGGTTTCAAAATAACATACTATACCCAAAATAACTTTTTAAATCATTCATAAAAAATTCCAAAAAACATTTTCTTAAAATAGCTTTAACAAAAACATTATTCCACGATGACTGTTCTAAGAGATATAAGTGCACGATTTAAAACATGCTAACATTAATATAGTTCAATTAGGGAAATGATCATTAAAGATAACAAACAAAATACATTTTATGTTGAAATGAAAGTACAAGATTAATAACTAAGTGTAATGTGTAATCTGAGTTGTGCTTAAAGATAATGGATTCAATTTCATATTTTACAATTGTGTAACATACACTGGCCAAAAAAATATCTGAATATTGCATAATAATATGCCATAATTATACTTCCTCTGATTCTCATAAACATATGTTCTTTAACCAGGAATATTCTACTAGTCGAATAATCCTCTTCTTAATTAATTTACATAGTCTAATTGAGGAAAAAGCATATGCCGGACTGTGTCAAGGCCTCATCCAAGATGTCTAGTGATTGAGGCCTCATCCAAAATCCATAACTCATAAATGGGAAAGGCCTCAGCCAATTTCGCTTCTAGTTATCTCATGAGACCTACCATTGCATCAAGGGGCTATAGCGGGCCCCACCCATCACATAATAAGTCCAATGCATTCCTCATACATCTAAATCAAAGTGCACATCCCACTTTGATTTATTAAATTACATATCACATATCAAAGAAAGTGTAAAAATTACTTGGTTTCTTATTTCACCTTACATTTTATTCAAGGTGACCCACACCACTTTGAACAATTAAATCCATAAAATCTGAATAGGACATATAATTTTAATAGAACAATCATCAACTTTTATGCATATGTAGTGAGTCTGGCACAAAAAAATGAATTTTGTGGTTATACCATTAATTGGTACATAATTTAAGAAAATAATTACCAACATGGCCACATAAAATGACAAAATCTAGAACATTATTATTAATAACATTCATGATTGAATAATGAGGTGAACTTAACATAATAAAAAAAGGGGTAAATTAACATTTCACACGAGGCACTAAACTCACATTATCTCAAACATTACATGTGTAAACATGAAAGTATAAAAATCGAACTTAAACATTATCATTTAATATAATGATTAAAGAGTAATTAGTACACATGAATATGAAGTCATGAGCTTCCAATATCTATACTCATGAACAATGAATATTAAAAGAAAACATTTGGAAAACCATGATTAGGGTTCCATGTTGTGTAAAGTATTCATTCAATGGGGCATGCATAAAAGTAGTGATAGGTCAAGCCAAAAACATTTGAAATGTATATTTAGTACCTTCTTTTCAAACCATAGAATTTTATAAAGGAAAATGGAAGTCAAAGTTGTCATTCATACATCCGTACCCACATACAAAATTACACACCACAAGTATATGCAAGATTCACATTCTATGTTGCTTTATCACTTGTATTTTAATAAAAACATGGATTTAATTTCTAGGGTAAAAATACTCAATTGTTTTAAAAACCGAAATTATATTTTGTGTGCTCATATATAAGAACATACATGATTAGATGTAAATATTTCCTACACAAAGTGTGTCCATGCATTTTAGTCCTTTATTATCTCACAATTCAAACTCAAAAATCATTAATATGGCTTATGAGGTTTATACAAATCAGAGAGTAGGGTATTTTATACTTGCATATTTTCATACACAGACACACAGAAACACACACAGACACACACACACACACATATATACATATATATAACTGATTATAAGTTTGAGGCACAAAATATAATTTTCATGGGTCGTCCGTACTTAGGGTCCTATAGCTTAAGATCTTGCAACCCTTGAAGGAAGAAATAACCTAAAACCATAGGGAAATGTATCTAATATTACAAGTGTATATACATATATACAAAAAACATAAAACCACACAAGCAAGACAATTCTTACTCCCCTACCTTAACTTGAAGAAGAGGAGGTAGAGCTAGGAATGGCGCTAGATATTCCGGAGGACTCATTGATGTCTACTGGAGACTTACAAAGAACCGAGAGGGTTCTCCGGATGCCTTGGATGTTTTTATATAACTAAACCTATAAATTATATATATATTTTTAATACAACTTTCATGAGATCCAAGGCCCAAGTGGCCTTTAAAAAGAAACTAAGAGACAATCCTTGTGGAAACTATGTGCATGGAGGGTCTGGTGGCTACAAGAGTGGAGAAAAATGGTAAAAAAGGGGTAAGTAGGTTACTGGTATAAGGAACACCACAGAAGGAAGAAGAGAATGCTGTAGTAGAAGACTTGGAGAAATTTTGACGGCCAGGATCAGTTCGGCCTAGAATTCAAGGGTCGCGATGCATCCATGGGTTTTCAAAAGAATGAGCGACTCAGATTTGATCGGACGACCAAGAGACGACGTGACATTTTAAAACTCTCAGAAGGCTGAGATTAGATCCAGTGTGATCGAATGGTCCACCTAAATGAAGTGATATGCCGCGGTAGCTAAATTTCAAAAGTGGGATTGGGAACAATCACCATGATCATGCGCTATGATATGTGACGATGACGATCTCATTTCGCCTGAAAAATCACTTCCCACATCGAAACGACAAGCTGATTTCACCTCCCTTTTAAGCCTAATCCTCCCATGCCATAAACATAAATCACGCAAAACACACCTAGGGAGCCTTATTCATGGGCTCCCGCTCCCCCGTAGGCCTCGACTTGCCCACACTCACTGCAGCTTGTGCCCGCACTGTGCGCTCATGCGCTCGCTCCCAAAGCACTTGTGCGCCCCTCGGGTGACCTATGCCCATCCTCAGGATGGCCTAGGCATCGGATGAGGCCTAGACTCATCCACCCTACGTGTGCTGCCTCCCTCTGCCCATCCATAAAGGGGATGGCCCTAGCAGGCCCATTTTTTTTATATAACCTAACTTAAAAAAAATATGAAGTTTTAATGGAAAATTAAACTATATAGAAATTTTCCTTTTTATACATGGATTTTAGTAAACATTATAAGGTTAATGTTTAAAAATTAAGCTTTGTCCTAAATATATTTTCTAAGGTTGTATTTAGATAATAATCCTTTAACATAAAAAAGTTGTAAACTGAATGATAATTCTTATACTAGTGTTGTATTGGTCTAAACCATAGTTTAATTAAAAATATAATTCAATTAACAAGAATTGAAACATAGTTTAAGACATTAAATGATAACATTTACAACACATTTGAATTAATTTCAACATGTTTTTAATTCCTTATTTAATTTCAAAAACACCAATGTATAATTCAAAACATTCCTCTATGCCCTTTTAAAGATCATTGTTAGGAGTAGTTTTGTAATTTTTCAACCTAATTACATGGTGGACAAGAATATACTTATACATTTTCAATTAATTGTCCTACAAGGCCAACGAATATATTTATAGTCATTAGACTTCCATGGTTTTCCAAGGAAATATTCAAACTAGTGTCTTATAAACCCAAGACTTAGGGCGTCCTAACACTCAAGTTTATTGAAGAAGATGGTTCACGTCATACCTTTGGCGCTTAGTGTGGCTGCGGTGGCTTCAACCATTCTTATGTTCATTATGATGAATCCTAAGGTCCCATATTATTTCCTTGGGGTTCTCATTATTCTAAGTTGTCTCCCTCTAATTCTGATAGGGTTCTTAATAGGTATTTTTTTGTTAACATGATTACTCTTTTGATCTAGGTGTATTGTAAATGGTATACTGTTTTTATTTAAATAAAACTCCTTGTGTCCATTTCATGATATTTATTCCATAATATTATTATTTTTCATAAGAACAAGTTTGTTCAGGTAATAGAAAACCTAGAAACATAGAAATTATCATTACATGAAACACAAGTTATTGGGGTGTCACACTGTGTCCTAAGTTTAATCTCACCTAGAGGTTATTTTTTCATTATTTTCATGACCTTGCAACATCAAAGTGTAAGTAGATAAGTTAGATTCAATAAGGCCTAATCGGTGAATGATACGAATGGGAATGAGGTTGACTCGTAATCCATTATCAATGAAGGATCGTTGGATGTCTGTATCATTAACTCTTCTAGATAGATACAAGGGCATGATGTGTTCATATACAACATAATCTTCATCTTTATCCATAAAATATATAACTACATGAAAATTTTTAGGATCATTATCTATACAGTAAACCTCATTATAAAAAAATTCACTTTCAAACTCTCAAGGCATTGACAAAGCCTCAACAAGTGCTTGTCGATGATCTTCTGACAAATTAAATGCATCCAAGATCAACAACTTGGAAGGTAATTGGGATAACTATTTCAAAACATCATACTTTTGGTCCAGTGTTCTGAATTTTCCAGCATGGAGATGTTATTTTTAGGTTCCTTGGAAGTTGATGCTTCTACTGTAGATGTACCCAATTTTGGGGCAGAAGATGGAAATACTTATTCTTTTAGTAGAATATACTAACTAGTTTTATCTACTTGATGATATAATTTTGGTGTAACCTCTAATTGGTCCTCCAAAATAATCATGTCAGGACTGATCATGTCATGTGTGGGGGAATTTCCTTATTATTTCTAAGCCCACTGATGGAACCTCCAACAAGTTTCTTCTACATAAACGGTTTGATTAGGGGTAGAGTTAAAATAGTGGTTTTGAGCATACCCACATCATCCCCTATATCATCTAACAAGTATTCTTCCTATAGTTCCCCAATTAGGTATAGGGAATTCAGGATCCTTATAACCCAAATCGTCAATTGAATAGGGATCCATTAAGTGGATTACATTAACGGAACAAAAGATCAATCCATCGTCTGATGAAGATTCTACTTGACGGGTCTATTCTGGTTATGCCGTTTAGCGGGGTGGTGCTCATTATTTTTAAACAAATGGTATGAAATTTTCCAAAATCAAGGAATACTTTTTCCTTGACATGAGGTTTTCCTCTTATGACAACTCTTTATTTTTCTGATCGATTCTTTTAGGATTGACCTTTAGAGGGCTGATCATTTAATGAAGATGGATTTATTGTTGTAGAAGTGGAAGAATAACCAATCATCTATTTCAACTGTGTTTGTAGAATTGCATGAGTTTGATTGATTGTTTAACTGATCATCCAATCATCATACTACTGCACATTTTTTGATTTTGACATCCTACCATTCACCATCATTCTTGGGATCAGTAGCAGTAACACGTGCTACTTGGGCTAATGAACTTTTTAGTATCACATGTTCAGAGTCTACTATTTTTTGCATGAGGTCAATAAAAATAAAATACACTTGAATGGGTTTCCCCAATATGCAATAAAAGGGAAATAATTTGGAATATCTTCATCTCCTTCATTGTTCGATTTCTTAGCCCTTGGAAACTAAACCAAAATGTTTTTTGAAGTTGAAATTAAGTAATTGGAAACCTATTCAATATGAAAGGAATTAAATTTGTTCTTTAACTTCTCAAACCGTATCTTCCTTTGATCGTTTTGATCATCTTGAAGAGTTGGTCATTGCTACTGATACTTAGGAGATGCATTCCTTCTGTATGATGATGGTTTTGAAGTAGAAGAAGGTATAGGAGCTAGTTTTAGTATGACTATAGCAGCCTTTTCATTCCCTGTTCTCTTTCCCAGAGCTGATGGAATTACATGATATTTTGATTTAGTTTCCACAATGGAGTCCTCCACTTGTTGGGTGACTGAAGAAAGGTCTCAAAACCCTCTTATGTATTTCACAGGGATTAATGGTGTGGGTAACTCATCACACATATTTTCCACACAAATTGGAAACAACTCCTCTTGAGAGAGTGCTAGATTTAAGTAATATGTTAATCCTTTTCATCGAGCAATGAAATATGAAACTATTTTATTCTCTCTTTGCATTCAATTTGTAAGATCAATTTTTTTGAATTTGGCATTGGTGAGATGAAATAGAGAAGGAATTTCTCACAGAGGTCTTCCCATCTAGTAATTGATTGGGACTGCAAACTTGTATACTAGATAAAGGCCGACCCCTGTAATGATTGCACAATGAATATGAGTTTTACTGGTTCTTATTGTTGAGGGGTCACCTCAGGGATCAAAATGGGAAAAAATCAGTTATGTGTTGCTCTAGATCTCCTAAACCATTAAATATTGGGAATGTGGTATTAACAATGTTTGGTGGAGGTGGGATCAGATCCACCCATTCAGGGTAAGATTTCATTTCTAGTTGTACTTGAGCACACCATACTTCCATAGCTTTCAATAGAGTTTTTAATGACTCAATTGTGTTCATAAGAATGTTGGGAATATCTAGATGAGCAGGGACCTATATAGGTACAATAGATGGATCTTGAACTACTAAAACAACCGGAAAACCCACTAGGGGTGGTGTTTCTGGTATTTTTCTTGGATAACCATTGGGGAAAGTCCTATAAGGATGTGTTTGATCCAATGATGTCTATGTAACCAATAGAGGGAATTCATTATATAAATCTTTAGTTGCAATAAACCCTCTTTTCTGATGAGCTCTTACAAGATGTGAATGTTGAGGATCTTCCTGGGGAGCATGTCTAACAGAAATACTTCTTCGAAGTAACTATGTATTGAGTATTTTTAAATCCTTAATATCCTATTCTTACTTGGAAATTCTATCTTGAAGTGAATGATAATGACCTTCTCCAGTGGAAAAGTGATATTCAATTTGGCATTTACCTTTCTTATTGTTAGATGCCTTTTGAAGAGGAGTGAGTTGGTTACTTGAGGGAATACCTAGATTCTAGGTAAGCCATTGGTTTCGAGTACACACTCCTCCTTCATTTATATTAGTGTGTACTATGTTATGGATAACAAATTCATCTTCTGACTCCCTTGAACTAGAATCATTTTCTAGAGAATCTTTTATAATGGTGTTAATGAAATTCACTAACGCATAATGCATTCATGTCATTTAGTCAGTATATTTGTAAGATTGTCTCCTTATGTATCTTCCATGTGACTATGTTATCCTATATGATGAATTATTGGGAAATGATTGATGTCTAGTAGCCTGAAGGGAATCCTTGGATTGTTCAGTTGTGTGTCCACTTTGTGGCTTCTTCTCTAATCAGTAGAAAATAAACTTTCATTGAAGAGGGGATTATAGATGTGAAAACTAACACCATCCCTATAGGTTGGGGCTATTTTTTATATTCTTCTTCAAACCATTGAACTTTGTTTATTGATTTCAAAGGTCAAATTAAACAAGACCCATGCCTTATAGGCTGGGGTGGCTCTTGAACTACTTTAGATAAGATTCACACAACTTCTCTTTAGATTTTGTGATTTTTGGTCTGAACATTGGATGTGTGAATTATTTGACAACCACTTAAATCAGTTGTTTCAGATGACCATTGTGCTATTTTAGACATTTTCTCCAACTGATAGCTGACACCATCTAAGAAGGTGGCCTACCTAATGTTCTCGTTTGCTTGATGCAAATGTATCTCAACAGCTCCCTCTATATGGGCCTGATTTTGATGAGATCTAGTCGAGGAATATTCTTCAGAACATCTTTTATTACACACAAAGTCAATTGATTGTATCTGAACTTGGGAAATAACATCTCATGAAACAACTTTTGGTAGGATTTTCTGATTTTGGAGTGAATTGAAATGCAAGGCTCTGTATGCCCCCATCCTCTGATACGAACTCCATATAGGGTATCAAAAATTAAATAGAGTAGCTTCTTTAGTGTATTGAGGCATGCACGTTGAAGGTTTCTCTACTTTTTTTCAACCTTTGGATGACAAGAAACTGAGAGAGATGTGAATATGATTTGGAATTTCAACCATTCTATTAACTTTACATGGATTTGTTTTTCCTCATATGGTAATACTTTAGTTTTCAAATGATGAATATTTTTTCATAAGTTGAGGCATATATCATGAATGAAATATTCATCCATCAATTATGGAATGTTTTATTGAGTTATTTTCAAAGGCTAGAACATGAATGGTATTTTACATTTATCCAATTGTTTCTCATATTCAATATATCTTCATCATCTTTTTCTGGAGGTTTCTTCACTTGGTCTGACTAGAGTGGATGCTTCTAGATTGTTTTACTAAAAATAATGGAATCAATTGTTTTTTCTTATGCTATATTTGAAGGAAAATTACCCAAGGGAGGTTCGAAGAATGACCATAACCATGGGATGTATTCTCGTTGAGAAAGTATTTTATATTTTGGTGACAAGGCATTAGAAATGACTGGCCTTATGTTGGCACATACCTTGAGATAAGAGGGCTTTCTCATTACCACATTGATAATTATAGAATTGTATTGAAAACACAAAACACTATTGTGGAGATAACTTTCACAATGAATTACATCATGGGGAGGACCACAATGGTGGATTACATAAAGGGATAAATTCTCTTTCAACTTGGTCTTCTATCCACACGGTGGGTTACTGTGGCTCTCATCTAGAGATAGGCTCTCTAGATTGACTGAATATTTATAAATCAATCATTCATGATGATGTTTCTAATGGGTCACTTCAGAATTACTACTACTTCTCACATAACTTTGTAATGTGAGGGTAGGATCTTATGTTGTAATAGATAAATGTATAAGGGCTTTAATAAATCCAGCATTAAGATGAGACAGTTCATAGATTGGATTTTGATTTTCCAACTGTGTTTGGCAAGACTTATTCTTAAATTATCTTTTACATGAAGTTCGGGCCACTTTCTAGGAGAAGTTGTTATCGTGGGAAGGTGTATGTACCTTCCTTGGAGTGGTCATCAGAATGGGATGATTATATCTAACAGGAAAGGGTGTATGTTTCCAATTAGGTTGTCTGTATGATATGGTGGAGTATTCTTCATAACCCTCCTAGACTAGAACATAGGTGTTTATACGCTCTAGGATGGAATGCCGATGAGTCATCCTAGGTGTGGGGAAAGAATTATATGTCTGTTCATCTGGTATTAATAAAGTTGATGTTCTGATATTCTTTCATGCTTTTAGAATATTGGCAAGAATTTGTGTCTACCTTTTCAACATTGATAAAATGTGTTTGGTGACTTCAATGGCTAGAACGAGAATATACATGCACTCTGTATCTGGATTAGTTGTATGTGACTTCTCCTGTCCTCCTTTTCTTAAAAATGGATACTGAAAGTACTCATGTTTGGGGGAAGAGAGTTGATTCTTCCCTAGATTTTTCATTAGATCTTTCCAACTGACTTATCCGGGTACTTCCCAATGAGACTGATGGCTGGCTTAGTGAGTGTAAGTAGGTGTATGTTCCTGCTTACTTGTTTCCACCATATTTGATTGGTGGGATTCCTTTATTGTAGTTAGACAATCCTTCTAAATGGATGATAGTTTTTAAACTGGTGTATGTGCCTATTTACGGTACTCCACAGTATTTAACTAGTGTGATTGGTGGGTTTCTGCCAGAAGAGTCTGTTGGATAGTAGAATTGGGGTAGATGAGTGTAAGTGTTGTTTCATTATTTTCAATCAAGTTAGGTTGATGGAATTATATGGAGGGGAAAAGGGTAAGAAACTATTCCCTATTAGCTGGATGTTGTCCTTGGTAGTTCATCTTGTGTGCCCAGGTCTGAGGGACCTGGACCGAACAACCAAAGGAAACACCCCCATCATGTTGGGGGTTCACTGATGCATGATTCTACTGAAAGAGATTGTTGGTAGGAACCCATGGGAAAGACCCCTGCATCTTTGACTTGAGGCTGTGACATCCCTCTTGATCTACCTCCCAATAGTATTAGTGGGAATGGATGTTTTGTTTCAAGGATAAGGACCTGAAATGGTTGAAGATGGTGGTTGGTACTGTCTAGTTCTTGACCCCCATTCATCGGTGATCGGACAATCCAGGGTCCTTGTTGACCTAGGGAGCCTTTTGGGTAGCCTCTGAGGTTGGGATTGTACCATGTTAATGGTATTCCCTTTTCAGTACATTGGAGACCCAACGCTGAAGGTACTAAGTTGGTTATGACATCCTTCCAGTAGATGAGGATCTAGATTTAGCATCGACTTGGGCATTCACAGGTGAAAACATGAAAAGAATCCTTTTAGAGTGAAGGTATTTCTGATAAATCTTAAGAAGAACAACAAAATATATTAAAGAAGCATATTTTAGATGGATACATGCATGATTGATTCCTTTTTCTGTCCTTCCTTTATCAATTGATAGGGTATTAACAGATGGGTAACACTATTTAAGTGGTTATGTATTCCCATTGGGTTCATCATTTTTGATTCACAGATCCTTGAAACATGTGTTCTGTCTAGGAATCAATACTTACAAATTTTTTCCATTGGATTTATTTATGGAAGTAGAAACATACAATGGTTCCATATCCATTGGTACCTACTTTCCAAAGGCAATAATTTGTTATGTTTGAACATAAAATACTTAATAACGTGAATTGGTTGAGAGGATGGGAGGTCAGACTCATGACACCCTTTTGGGGGTGATTTATTCCTTGCTCTGGGACTCTCTTATAGATTTGAGATATTTTCATGAATCCTTATTAATTCAACAAGTATAATATAGGTTTCCCCTATAATCTTCAATCAATTATTAGCATGTGTGAAATTTAGAATCATTAATATGTATTCAAGGTTCTTCATTTATGGAAACATCCATATGTATTCGAGGTTCTCCATCAAAGGTATTGTCTCATATACTATTTGGATATTATTTTAACCATTGTTATGATTATACTAGTTTTTAATCCACTCAGTGGGGAAATCATGAATTTATTGTCATCCAGGGAGGAAAAAGTTTGTTTAGATGTTGAGACTGTAACCATAAATGGGATACCTATATATCCTTGTTAAAGGAATCTGAACCCTCATATTTTAGTGCCACTTAATGGAGACATCATACCTTTTTAAGGTCATGTGATAAGGACCTAGTCATATAGTTTAATGTCATGTGGTAAGGACTTCTATCAGAAGGTTCTTAGTCAAGGTTTGGTGTGGGACTTATGCCTAAGTGGCCCAAGGAACCTGGAAAAGATATGAGTTTCCAAGTTTGATTAGAACCCGTTGGGAATATGGCCCAAGAAGAACAGGGTTGATTTTAAGTGTTAGGTTTTAACCTCAGAGAGGCTTCCTATGTATCCCATTTGGATGAGAATCAAATCCCATGTAGTTCGATGGGTATCATAAGATATTATAGTCCTCTGAGAGAAATGAGTTTCAAATTACTTCATGAAAAGGATGACATCATGATTTGGGGGTTTAATTTTGGGATTAATACTATGAAGGGTGCCTATTTATGGATGAAATGTGATGAAACTTGAGCCTTAGGAAGGATTCCAACGTATCCTAATTATATTGGTAGTCATAGTTATTGTAGTTCAGGTGTTTGGACGGAATAATTCAGGGATTACTCATATTGTGGATACCCAGATAAAGGGAATTGAGGTTGGATTCTTAATGTGGATATTCAATGCTCTTGGGACCTGAAGATGTCTTCCAACATATCCCAATTATGGTGAGAATTAGAGTTCTCATTGTTTATTCAGAGCGGTGTTTGTGAAAAGTTTGTGATCATGAAAAATCTCTTAGCACATGTGAGTCGTGTTCAGTGTAAGAAACAAGAGGATGTAAAAGATTCAACAAAGGCACCCACACTTTTCCTCCTATGTTGGTGGAGGAGGACGTGCCTATAGCAGTGATGGTTGAAGTAGACAAGGCAACCAGGGAAGAGAGTGAGGTGATGATCCTTCCCTTGGTTCTCTTTACATTGGAAAAGGGTCCAATGTAAGGAAGGAGTGAAGGTGAAGGAAATATAGAAGAGAAAAACTGAAACCTCCTACTTGAAAGGGTAGGGGATTACACTAGGATGGCTACCCTAAAATTGGTCCTAGTAGGGGTGGGATACTTTTCATTTGTTTAAAAGGAAAAGTAAGTGTGAACCATACCTTCCCAACCAGTGACATGAGGTTCTGGGTTTTAGAGATGAAAAGGGTAAGAAAAAACCCACACCTTAATCCTCCAAACTGGGAACTCCGCAACACCGTTCCTTGGAAAAATGTCCATGTGACTATAGATATACAAACCCCCAAATAATCCATGAATCCAAACCCCATTTCAAAATAAATGTGAAAACCTCTGACTGCTGAAATACAAACCCAAATAGAATAAATTTTTATGTGACTTTCTTAAAGGTTTGATGAGTCAGTTGGTTCTGGTGGAGGCTTCAACATAATACCTTTAAAAAAATGATTCAATGGATAAGAAACCTTTCCATGATTGGTTTTGAATAAGTCTTGATGAAAGCCTTATAGACCAAAGGGATTAGGTGAATCAATGAAGAGAACCCAAGTAAGTTTTTGGTGCTCATGTATGGGTTCACATGTAGGAATGGGTGACCTAATGTTTACATAAGTGATGAACGTCATGAATGTTAATACATGAGAGAGACTTGACTCAATCCATCCTGAGTATTCATAGGTATTCGTAGGAGTGGGGTGCTCAAGTTCCATTGAGGGGAATGGGTGGAGTACAAGTGTTTATGATTTAGGGAGGTTGGGAACATTATCCATGCAAGTTTAATGGATTTAAAACACTAAAGGGACTTAATTCCTACAATCCTACTTTAATTCCTCCACTCTAGATTTTAAAGAACTATCTTTAATGTTTCAAAAGACTTGGGCGAAGAACTAGGGAGAAAAGAGTAGCAATTAGGATTAATGGAAATTTGTACATACAAATGAAGGCCCCAAGGGTCTATTTATAATAAAATAAGTGACCTTGGGAGAAATGTTGGTGGGTCACACAAGTGGGTTTCATGCCAGAACAAGGCACACAAGTACATTGCATGCCAACAGATCCTTGGCTTGACTAGGGTGATCCAATTTTCAAGACTTTGAAAATATTTATTTTCTTCATGGGTTTCTCTTATTTTTTATATAGGAATTTCCCTTGGTCACTTTTTTAGACTCTATGATAGAATGCAGTGTCAAAAATTGGCATTGAAATTTTCATTTTGCATTAATACATAAGCCAGTCACTTCTTCGAAGCATCACGGAATACCAAAAAATTCTATCCACTTGTGGGTAGTGTGAGAAATCGTGCAGTGATAAGCCTCATTTTCAAATCCTTGAATCCCTATTCCAAATCACCATTCCATACAAACTTGAGACCCTTCTCAGTTATTTTGGTGGTAGGGTTTGACAATCGTTGGAAATTTCTCGTGAATCAGTGATAATACCCAGCTAACTCAAGGAAACTACAAATATATGTCATAGATTACGACCTCATACATCCTTTAAATTCTTCTATTTTCTAAGGGTTTATAGATACCACCTTTATTGTGATGATATTACCTAATAAAGAGACTTCCTTCAACCAAAACTCACATTATTTTACTTGGCATAAATATTTTCCTTTCCTATGGTCTTTAGCACGATATTCTAAGGATCATCATGGTCCGCATTAAATTTGGAGTATATTTGAACATCATCAATAAATACTATCAAAATTTTTGGAGGTAATATCTAAAGGCAATATCCATCAGGTTAATGAAGTTTGAGGGATCACTAGTGAGTTCTAAATTCATTATTATTAATTCATAGTGCTTCTACCCTGAATGAAAAGTAGTATTGGGGATGTCCTCCTTCACCATAACATGGTAATATCCATACTATAGATCCAAATTGTAAAACTATTTCACTCCAAATATATGATCAAACAATTCATAAATTCTAGGTAGTGGATACTTATTATTTATTGCGATCTTGTTGATCTCATGATAATCGATGAAAATTCGCATTGACTTATCCTTATTCTCGATGAAGTGGACTGCTGCACACTATGGTGAAGTACTTAGGTGTATGAAAACTTTATCCATATTATCCTATAGTTGTTTCTTAATCTTCAAAAGTTCCACCACAACCATTCTATATCGAGTCTTGGATAATGGTAACACCCCAAGTATAAGCTCGATCTAAAATTCAACATCCTGGCTAAGTTGAAGACCATGAAATTCCCTAAGAAACACATCAATGTATTCCCTCACAATAGTAATGTATTCAAAGGTGATTATTTCCTTGGACTCAATAATTTGAGATAGATATGCTTGGTTATAGGGAAATAATATCCATGATTGAGGTGATTGTGCTAAAGAATATTCCTCTTTCTCCTTACATTTGTATAGAATCTGAGGATGATTTATAATATGGAGAGTGATATCCTTCTCATCGAAATTAATGTCTTCTCTATACAAGGAAATCCTATAAATTGCATAAAATTCCACCAAAGGGTGTATGATAAGGTATTCTAGGAAATTCAACCCAAAAATATTCATTGGGGAGGATTTCTATACATGGGATGAAATAATTTCCCCATTTTTTTATTTTAACCGAAATCTTAAATTCTTTTCCTTTTGGTGGTTTTTGATCAGATAAACTAATTTTTTTTGAAATGGAAGAATGAATAGAACCAGAATCAAATAGAATATTCTCTATTCCTTATATAATAACTATCATAACTATCCCCACATCATTTTCAGGATTGAATTCAGTATTAGTGGTGGAAAAAACTCACCCTCATTTCCCTGTATGTTGTTTTTTGTCTTTTGAAACCCATATATTAGTGTATCAGTATGAAAAATTCCCTAGTCCCTTTCATTTTTAGCAACAAATAATACATCAAGGGTTGATCAGAGAACTCCTTTCCTCTGTCTTATTAGAGATTTTCTCCTATAGGCAATCACTAGCTAGGTTCCCTTCCTTACCACACCTAAATCATTTCTTCATCCCCCTTAGGGAATTATAGTGGTTATTATTTTGGTACCTTTGACAAGGTGGGTGTTAAAATTTCTTTCCATCATCAGATCTCTCTATCAAACTATGAGAATTGATCTCCACCTTCCACTTATTATCCCCATAATACCCCTGAGATTCCTTGAGCTCTATTTAAACATTGGGGGTACGTCAAACAATTTCCTCATTGCTATCAATGTCATGAATCACTAGGGATGCCTTTATGATAGGTTTTATCCAATAAATGAAGTGGTAAACCTTTCATTCGGTGGAATGAAAAAGCCAGAGGTATATCATGAAAGCCTTGTGAAGTTTTCCTCTTACGCCCTGAGAGATGCATTGTCTTTGTTCTTAAGGGAAATAAAATCCTATTCCATTTTAATATTTATTGTTAGAGGAAAGTATTTATCGAATTTTTTTTTTCTAGAAATCCTTCTACACTATTGCTTTGATATCTTCCTCAAGCTTTTTATTTTTGATCAATATACACCTTTGATCATCTTCACCTTCTATATGATAAAAATCCTAGAGAACTGTCTCTCGTTACAAGCATTAAAGGTTGGTGAATATCTTCTCAATGGAGTTGATCCTTTTTTCGGTGATTAAGGTATCAGATGGTCCATTTAAATCAGGATGCCTTTGAATCATGAATATCTCAATTACGGCTTGTTCTCTCTTAGGGGGATTGGATGCTTCTCCGGATTTTGGTTTCTTTTTAGATCATGAGTCATCTAAGAGAGTATCATAATTAAGTGTGTCATTTCTGCTCCCATTGGGTTGGGAGTATTATTAATAAAGTCCTCATATTGCTATTCCCATTGATTGTTTAACCAATTAATTCTATTTCTGGCCATTGGGTAGCATAAGAGGAAAATTAAGTTTGGGTATCATTAAATTTAAATCACATAAATGGGAATTTAATGACATTAAAGTGATACCTTATAACTTTCTTGAATTTCTTTAACTTATGAATTTATAGGATTCGGTCCTTGTTAGCCATGATATATTTCATAACATATACTCTTATGTGCATTTTATAAATCCCTTAATAATTGTTAATAATGAGATTATGACTTACAAAATCATATCCCTTGGGAGTGCCAAACTAGTTGCGCAGTAATATATATTGTCATGTACCAGGTTACCCAAATTCAGGCCCAAAATACCTTGTTAGAGATGTCACACCTAGGTACATCTATGCTAGAACCACATCAACATGTAGTATGCAGACGAATATTTATTTTCTTTATAAAAAACTTAATCTATACTCGAAAAAATTCAAGGGATGTATTCTTATGCTTATTCTTATATCTATGGGGTTTTCTAGAGTTTTCTAATCCTAATACCAAAAATAATTAAACTTTTCCTCCAATACCAATTACATAAAATCATTTTTTATTACACATTAATACATGGTTTAATTACATAAAATTACACTTAATACATCCTAAAGTGTTGAGAATTTTACTACCATAGGAAATTATGTACATTTAATTACAACATTAAACATGAATTACAACATCTTTATTGAAAACATCTTTAACATGCTTGAGCTTAAAACTACATTAGATAACCTGGGGAAATACAAAACAATTTTGTGATCCATAAATCTTAGACAAGGCATATCAATGAGTTATAAAGGAACAAGAATAGTAAGGCATGATATAGCATGATAATCATAACATTTAAAAATTTGGATTCAACTTAAAACACTACATCATAAACATTGGTCAAGGCTAGACCGGCAAGAATTAATGGTGGAAACTATACATTAAAGAAATCATGTACACTCCTATCTTGATATGTCATATCATGATTCTAAACATTACACAATGCATTTGAACGGTATATAATTTTTGGTGCACCCGTCACTTTCATTTCATTCTTATGCTTATGTGTGCACCATAGATTATAAACATGGATTCATTCATCATAATATTTTGTTCCATAGTAAAGGAGTGTATAATAAATACACTTAATTTAAAAATAAAAATTTATATGTACATAAAACTAAACACCCTTGATTAGAAATGTCTATAGTATTCAATACACATTTGATTTGTCATGGAAAATTGCGAAGAAAATTTGGCAGCATAACAATGTCACTTAAAAGTTCATGAAATTGGTTGATGAGATAGAAATGGGTATCTCGTTATTTGGATGTAAAGTGGATAGTAATAGGAAAATGTAGAGACATTTCCACAAATTTATAATTAGTAAAAAATAAGGCATGTGATAATAAATAAGTTTGAAAAAAATGGGAAAGGAAAATATACTTATGAATTTTAGGCATGCTGACGGGTGTACATGGCAGGGATTTGTGAGAGAAAATGGGGTATATCATCATTAATACAAAATAATGGTAGTGTAGTGGAGGTGAAAAATCATACCCAATCGATATTAATTGAAAATAAAATGGAATAACAAGATAACAAAACTTTAATAAAAATGAAAAGGAATGAACCCTTTTGAAATTTCAGTATGGTAACGAGTGTTCTTAGGAGGGATTAATGAGAGAGAATTGGGCATATCATAATTCATAAATCATAAGGTAATGATGAGGGAGTTAATAAAACATACCCATCATTATGAAATTAACAATAAAAGGGAATAATATAGAGTAGATTCTTGAATAAAAGTGTGAAAGAGAAGATCCCTTACCATAATATTATGACACAAATAGATTTAATGGAGATTCTTAAGAGATTAGGGGCACTTTAGGAGTATTATAGAGATATTAGGGAAGTTTAAGTTCATTATACAAGTATTATAAGTAAATAGAAGTAGGATATTGGGTGGGTTTTTATGGGAAAGAGAGGGATATCTTTAATATTTAGGTTTTCAACTCTAAAATAAAATATTTCAAACCAAGAAAAATGCATTGGTTTATCCACATGGTTTATTACAAAGTGGAGTTGTTTTAATTATTTTATTAGAAAAAGATCCTAAATTATTAAAATATTACCTCTTCATATGTTGAGGTGATTCACATTTTTAAAGAAATGAATTTAAAATCATAAAAAACATTATATGTGTTGCTGAATCCATAAAGACTTAATGAAATTTATAAAAATAAACATAAAATCAAAACAAATTCAATGGGAAACATATATTTGGCATAATATATCCATTATAGTATCTATTACATCATTTTAGGTCATTATGATGTCATAAAATACACCATATATTTATACGGTATTTAATTTTTACCGAAAAATTCGACTATCTTAGAAAATTATAAAAAATTAACCATTTAATATTTTAAAATTTAGGATTACAAAAATAATATTAATTTTATCTAAATAATTTTTCTAAATATTTTCATTTAAAATTTTAAAATATTATTCGTCATTTATTGAAAATTTGATGGGTTTTTGACAATAGCAGTTTTTAACCCATACAAAAAGAATATTTAACTTTATAAAAATTATATGATAATTTATAATTAATAAATTTTATTTAATGATTAAATTTTATTAACAAAATATCTATTTAAAAAATCCATTAATTCATCACAATAAATCCATTAATTTAATTTGAATATTTCTGAAAAATAATATTTATGTTTAATAGAATCAAAATCAAAATATTTTTTAAAGTAACAATAAAAAATGAAAAAAAATTATTTATTATATATACTTGTACAAATTCATAATATTAAAGACTTCAAAAATATCACTTTATTACACCGGTGTATTCTCTAAGAGTAAGGTGTGTGATTGTGAGACTTTCAAGGGGTCGTTCGGTGAACATGGTTTGGGTCATGATCTCGATTAGCTTGAAATTTTCCCATAAGTAGTTTTTATCATGATTATGTTTTTGTATCCGAGATTGGGTTTGGTTAATGGAAAATCCATGTGATGTTACCTCCCTCAGAAGCTCTTATAAATTGGATTCATAGGGTATGATCCTTCTAGATGATGTTATCAGTTCCCTTGTGTGTGTTAATTGGATATTTTTAAAGAACTACATTTATATTAATCATGTTATCACTGTTTAACAGCTATATTACCAATAGTAATATTATTAATATTTTATTAAATCCAAAGATATAACCAAGGAAGTGCATTTGTTTTCTATGACCAAATTATATAGTAAGACATTTAAATAAATCACAAATGTAAACTTCATTTATAATAGTTTGGGTAGTTACTATATATATCATGTATATTAAGTGATTTTATACACTACCTCACCAATGTTTGTATAGTTTCTGACACCTAGTGGACTATGAGCGGGTGGTTTCCCTATAATCTTGGTTGATGAGGAACATATGGTTGACTACCCCTTCTTTCCAAATCTCTTCTCCACGTAGTATGCATTGGAATGCGTCACTGGAAAATATTACTTTTAGAGTGAGTTGACTTAGGGTGTGTGATGTTGGAGAATATATTTAAACTAATCGGGAAGTGGTAGCGGGTAGCCTTATTTGATCTTATGTGGGATATTATGTTATTATGGTATGTTATACTTATTGAGAGAGCTATAGCAGGTCTAGTAACATAGCATTCTCGATAGGTGACGAGTTATCTTCACTTTTTTATTCATTGATTTTTAGTATAATTTTTTTATTCTTTTGATGAGACTATTCATGGAGGATACTATTGATTATACCTATTATGATCATCTATCATATATATAAACATTTTTTAGGTTTTTTGGTGCTTTTTGGAGATTGGTTTTGACATTAGCAGCGTCTTGAGTGGTTTAAGACCTGTTTGGAATTAAGTCACTATCGAGGATTTTCTTTTTGTAACTTGTATTTTATATTGTACTTGTTCAATTTTATAAAGTTACATTCATGTATTAGGATTTCTCTTCATTTTTTATGAGGGATTGTTGTTGAGTGTTTCTATCTTATAACTTGTTTCCAATCATAAATGGTAATGCCTCCCATTTTTATATATAATATACCCTCGTTTCCTTCCACCAACCAGTGGCCAATTAGGGATGATATTTGGACACCATTATCTCTCATCTATCATTTCTGGCTTAGAGGGGTTTCTTTTGGAGGGAGTTGGTCTTTATAATGTTTTTTCAATGGTTCTTGTTGAGAGGTGGGTTAGTGTTCGGAGGTAGTAACTAGTGAGAACTACATGGGTTAGTGTAGAAATGGTTTAAGCTAAACTAATTGTGTGAGGTAACCAAGGGAGGTCAATTAGTACACTTGTTTTTAGGGCCTCTCATGATCTCATGAATTAAAAATTAACTTTACTGAGTCTACTAATCAAATTAATACTAGTAGTGGATTATAGACCTAGGAATGAATCCTGAATTCTTCATTATTTCACCCATTTTTGAAAACTATTTTAAAAGGGATTAGGATAAACCTCAAATAAATAAATGATGAACCATAAATTTCATATCTTATAGGATTATGAGCTCCTAACAATTTATTATTTAGTAGATATGTCTCTAGGTATCCATACTTGGTAGGGTCACACTAATTGTGTTCAAAAATACATACCATAGAATTTTCATAGGGTTGAGGTTGATGATGATGACACATAGAGTATGATACTCAAAGAGTTTTCATGCCAGGTTCTATAGAATTATGAGGGGTCTATTTCATACTCTGTGTTATAATACTACATTGAGGTGGTAGATATATCCTTAATTTTTATATGTACACAAATAGATTAATGGGTTTCATTTGTTGTGATGATTCTATGTGGGGAAACATGGAATTGTAGATTCTTATTCATTGAAGATTTCAACGAATTGAAAGACTCATTGGTGGACTTATGAGGCTGGTTTAGAGATAAGTATCTTTCATATAGTATGAATTAATCTAGTCTCTAGGATATTCTTACTCTATTACAGGGGGTTCTAACATACGAGAGTTTGAGATCTATTTGAGGACCCTTTTAGAATATTATTTAGACATGTTATCAGATAAGGAGGAAAGGGTGAGGAAATTTTATGTGGATTTGTGTCCCAATATCCAGTTCCATGATATCCTATTTATTCTATTACTATATCATGAGGTACTATAGATAGGAGATGTTGTGAAGATTATGATGGTCTTGATTAAATCTTCATGAGAAGGGATTCATCAGGATTCTTCATGTAGTAGAGTTGTGGTTCTCGGTTTCCAATTTTCTGGAAAGAAGAGTTTTCAGATAGTAAACTGAGGGTCATATCCCTCCTCTAGTTGTTTTTATAACCGTGGAGTATATTAGGCCCTAGTCAATGGATCAGAATACCATTTTTCTTTTAGAGTTTGTGGTCATCAACTAAAAGAGTACCTGACATTTTGAATCAAGAAATGTGAATAATATGTTCCACTAAAAGTTTTATTGTTATTGTTGTTTTAGTTGAGTCAATTACAGAAGGGTTTTATAGATATTTATCATTAGATATGTGATGGTTGATGAAGAGGAAACCCATGTGATTCTCCTCGCCCATAGAGAAAGGATAATAACTGTGAAGGTGGTCATCATCAGGAATAGAGAGGTTGTGGGGTAGTCCATGGTTAGTTGCATGCTTTAGATTTGTCAGCACCAGGAGATCTAGACAATGGTGCATGTATTCTTTTCATGTTTTCTACTTAAGTTCATGATTTTTTAGATTTAGGAGCTACACGGTCCATCACATCAAATATCTAGATTGGTGCAATAGATCAGGAGTATGTGAGACATCTAGTGCCTTTAGTGTTCACTGTTCTAGTTAGTGGTTGAGCTTATCAATATGAATTTTGAATAAATTCTGAGATTGTATTGGCGTAGAATTGATCTTTAGGTTAGTTCATATTTTTGTGGATATATCCACACAAAATTATCCTCAACATGGGCTGGATGTATTCAACACAATCTAGAATTTATTCATTTATGAGTAAGATAGTGTTCTATGATGATAATAGAGAGTCTGCTGTGTTATTTTGTGAGATATACCCTTTTATGGGTCATATTAATGTTTTTCATTGTCTTATTTGATGGATGATCTAGTTATTAGTTTTTTATAGGTTCACTTGATATTGATTCTGAGAGTTTTGGAATAGTACATTAATGTCTTTCCTATGGAAGTTATGGTGTTACCCCCTCGATGGGTGATTGAGTTCGAGGTAGGAATATGATTAGGTGCTTCTAAAAAGATGATCTCTCCATATAGGAATTATACTTTTGAGTTATGGAATATATAGTTACAAATCAATGATATTTTTAGTGATGTTTTTTTCTATGTTTTTCTTCTTGAAATGTATCGATTCTGTTCCTAAAGAAGGTTGGTGGTAGTATATGTCTCAATATCGATTTTCATTTCTTGAATTAGGTTATAATGAAGAGCCTAAATACTCTTCAATAAATTGATGATTTATTTAATAAGTTGAAATGAGTTAGTTGGATCTCAGTTATTGATATAATATTGGAATATCATCTTATGTGATTAATGAATGATGATATACTTAATACCACATTCTGATGACATTATTGGAATTATCAGTTCATTGTTATGTCATTCGGTGTGATAAAAAGTTTAGTAGTGTTCATGGGGATGATGAATGTTGTGTTCTAAGAGTTCCCAAATCAATTAATAATTGATTCAATAATGCAAAGCTCATGTAATTTGTGTTTCAGGAAGATCACATAGTGCATCTGTTGGAGGTTTCAGGAGTTCTTCATCATCATCGGTGGTTAGGGAAGCTATTTAAATGTGATTTCTAGGTTCATAAAGTTACTATGTTTGGGAGTGTTGTGTCCTAGTGTGTATTATCTATATATCTTTCAAATATCTAGGTAGTTAATTCTTAGGCATCCCCTAAGATAGTTATATAGGCACGCAATTTCATTTGTCTTTCGTGATATAATAGAAGTTTTATACCCCGAATCTCTCAGATTTAAACTCATCTGAAATTCATGACCAATGAAGATTAGTCATTCTTGTGGATTGACTAGTATCAAGAAGCATTCAAGTATCTAGAGGAGAATTCTGTCGGCACTCAAGTACATCATTTTCTAAAAGTGGGGGTCTAGTTTGAGATAGTTTGTAACTCTTCATGTCTTGGTGAAACCCTAACATTTAGGGCATATTTTTAAAAATAAACGAAGGATTATTGAATGGATTTATTTAATAAATACTAATAATTTCAATGATTTATCACAATTTTTAAATTTTTAATGGAATTAATGAAAATGGGTTTAAATGAATAAAATAATTTTATTTTTGGATTTGAAACTTATATATGAGATTTTTATTAATATTTTTTTAGTGATTTAAATTTTATTTAACTTTTCAGGTTTTTACTATATTAAAGATTGTTCTATCGCGTAGACGTCCATCAACCATATATATAAAGCCAATTAACTAGGCCTATCTTGGCCTAACCAATGAGGCATAGTGTATGAGAAATACAACATATAGTGTGAGTGGGATAGAGACCATGTGGAAAAACTAAGTTCCTATGTGGGATGAAGGGTCACATGGGCTAGCTAGTGTGGCTGGACATATGTTGTGTGTGTGAGTGTTTTTGGGATCCCACCTTGGTGAGGCTTATAAGCCAAGTACTAGGTGATTTGTCTTATAAAAGCTTTAACCCATCCTTCATTAGTTCTAATCTGGGAAGAACATGATACAAGTTTCTATTAACATTTTTAAAATTCAAAGTCATGCTTCTCGCACCTGTGACACTACCCACCGAACCCTCTTGTCAAAATCCTCCACCAGTTCCACCACTCTATGTTGACCCTGGCCACTACTACAACATTTTGGACCACCATAGATGACAAACAAAAACTCGAGATTAAGATTCATAACCACTACCACCACTTAGGTTCGCTCCAATGCCCTCATTAAAAAACCATAAAGGATTAATATAACCACTTAGAAGGATAGAAAAAGAATGAGACTAACCAATACTTCTTATTTTTTCATGCTACCACATGTTCTATCACTTCCTTCAATATCGAGAACCATTGAACCACACATTCCATGAAATTATACCATGATAGCATTCATCCCAAATAAGGGGATACCCCACGTGATCTCTCCATGCTATTAAAATAGGAATCCTGATATCTTTGGGAGTTTAAAAATCCATACCACTAGGTCTTATGGGGGTTGATTATCCTTTTCAAAATAGATCCACATAGATCTAGGAAGAGGCATGATATAATAAAATCCCCTTCTATAAATAAAGGATGGGTCTTTATTATGAAGGGGGTTCACACTCACTATATGAGAAGGCCTCTTCTTGGCATAATACATTGTCTTTCTTTATTTTATTATTTTATTATTATATTTTAATTTTTTTCTTTATTTATATTTTTATATAATTTACTTTTTTTATATAAATAAAATAATTCTTGAACATTTATTTTGTTTATGTTTTACCCCATACATTATTATTCTTATTTTTATTATTCTTCTAATTTCATCATTTTTCCTATATATTTTATATTTTATTTATTTTATTTTATTTTACTTATCTTATTCATAAAACACCATTTCTCACTTTGCAATCTTCCTATATTTCTATTTTTGTATTACATGATTTTTTTCCACTTCTTTTATTTTATTTATTATTCCCTCTCTTTCTATCTCTCCTTATTATATTATTTTTATTTTAACTATTTTATCTTCTTCCATTATTATCCATTTTTTTATTAAGTGATCTATTACCCTCTCAAATATGGGTCTTCCATGACTCTTGTCCTGGGGTAGGTTATTTTGTTTCTTGAATTCTTGCTTAAATTTTAATTTTTTTTTTCTGACAGATGTGAGTAGAATGCATGAGTGTGGTGATTCTCTACCACAACATGAAACTAAGATCATTTTCTATAGTTTTATAAAATATTTTACCTCCATTATTATTGATAAAATATCTTTATACTAAGGAGTTGAGTCATTTAGTTAATGAAATGGAATATAAAGGAGAAATTTCTAAGAAGATTTCACATTCTCAATTGAGGTGTTCCATCAATATTGATTACTCGAGGATTGGTAATTTAGATTTTTAAAGGCATTTAGGATTTAAAAATACTAAATAAATGGATAGTAACTCTAGTATGCTATTTTAGAATTGGATTATCAAAGATGATTTTAAAAAACACATAATAAAAATGAGAGAATGCAAAACCAAACTCAAGACTTCTTCGAAATTTCATTTTTATATCATTTTATGATAATTTATAAATGCATGAAATTTTCAAATTCTTGAAAATAATAAAATCCCCAATATTTATCATTTTTTCAAAAAATAAAAAAATTATTTTAGGTTAATTAAATTAATTGAGTAGTCAAACTGAGAATCTCCTCGAGTGAGACACCCCTGGTCATCCATTATGCTACATTAATAAAATAAATTTTTGTTTTCCATGACATATAATAGGTGTGTGTCAAAAATTTCAATGTTTCTAGGGATCCAAGTAGTAGTTTTATTACTTTTCTTATTTTCAAATTGTTAACAAATTTTCATTTTTTCATTGAATAAAAACCCCATAAAAACATTTCCATGTTGTATCAAAACATACTATATCTTTATGAATGGAAGGAAAAATCAAATGTTCATGAGAAACAAGAAGATAATATTGGATATGATAGATTACAGGTGAAATAGATTGTAACAAACATTGGAAAAATTTATAGAAAAATAAAAGATAATTTGAATATGTTTGTTCATTGATGGGGCCACTTGAACCTGAACAATTACTTAGGGAGTCCAAGGGGGAAGAATTTATACTAATCTATATGTGGGAGATCAAAAAGATCTAGATGAGTTCTAGAATGAGTGTGAGGAAATACATGATCTCCATATTACTCAAAAACTACTAGATATAGAATAAGTGGAGGAAGGAACCACCTAAGTGGGGGAATTTGAAGAAAATATAGAGAAGCCAAATGACCTTCCTCTACATTCAACCATCCAGTTCCCATAGGAACTAACCATTGAAGAAAATATTGATTTTGAACCAAATAAGGGAGTTAAAATTATCTCAATATATATTTTAATTATTTTTATTCAATCTGAATTGTGAATTAATTCCCACTTATTTGATTTTTTAGAGTCTAAAAATATTTGTAATTCCTTAGAAGAAGATGACGAAAATGGACATGAACTTATTCAAGAACACATGGAGCTTCAATATTTTAATGAACATACATTTTAAGTGGCCCATAGAGAATTCCAATTAGCTGATCTTGAATAAATTATGACACGATATTCTTATTTTAAAAAAGATAATATTTTTGATTTTTGAAATTTAAAATCTATTCAAGTAAAAATACATACTTACTTTCCCTCTGATCATTCAATTCATAAAGACCATACAAAATCATTCCTTTGGGACATGAATAGGTATTCAGAATGATTTTGTGTTTTTTCACCATATAACTACCTTTGTTTCAGATATGGAAGGTTATGAAAAGAGGACTGTCCATAATCTTTAAGACATGTTGCACACTTGTGTCATGGGGTGTAACACCCTGAGCTTCCATGATACGCTTATCATTCAATAATGCAATAGCTTGCATTGTACGCAACTTCGAGTTCTAAAACACCACGACTAATCAAAGTAGCCGTTATGAATAGAAATAACCACTTTTTAAAATTATAGAAATTTTATATTTCAAAATGGACTTCATTTTTGGATTTGAAATATCGAAATTAGCCTATGTTGAATTTTTGGTATTTTTCTGAGAACTTCTAATTTTTTATGAATAGTGAAAAATACTTAAAAACAACTTTTTTAATCAAAATAATTTATAGTGATAAATTATACTATTTAGTGGTTTTAAAGTATAATTAGAATATATTTTTACCATTTTATCCAATGGTGTTCATTAGAATTAATTTCACTTTGAAATTGGACATAAACAATTGTTAATCTTTTTGTAACGCCCCGACCCTAGTTACCTAGAGTCGGTGCATTATTACATAACATTGGCATGATCACGAGAAAGATCAAGTCTCGAAAGACCGATTAGTTTAGTAGCCTTGGAATAACTAGATACATCCATAAATTTTTAAATTACATCATAAAAAAAACATCTTGTCTTCATATCCCCTCATACAATCCCTGCAGGTCATTCATAAATTACTTCTTCATAATCCTGGGAAAAATAAAACATTGAAAGGGGTGAGCTCAGATGCTCAGTAAGGATAACATTTTAGCAGAAGCTTTCATAAATAAGCATACACACTTAAGGCAGTTTATAACTAAAACAAAAGCCTTTTAAACTTGAACTTCAGCATAAAATGGAAAAGATAAAATAAAATAATGCCATTTACTTACTCACATGGATATTCTACTAGTCGAACAATCCCATGCATTATCAATAACCACTTTCATAATGATGGAATGCATAATGCCAGACTATCATAACCACATAGCCAAGGCCTCGTGCCAAGACTACAAATAAGATTTTGCCAAGGCCTTGTGCCAAGACACTAGTTTGTCTCATGAGACCTACCGATGCATCGAGGAGCTATAGCGGGCTCCACCCGTCACATATTAAGTCCAATGCATTCCCATATAAAAAGGTTTAAACATAACATAAACATTCGTATTAAAACTAGCATACGAAATGTCAATACTTCTACCACAAACCATGAATGGTATAAAAATAACACATCCAAAGTCAAACATAACTCATTCGATACAATATGGAAGATTGTATTGTATCACATTAACCTCAATAAATAATAATGAAGGATGTTGACATAGATGAAAATAATCATCAAAACAATTTTGTAGAAATATCCCCCTTTTCTTGAAATCATTTAAAAGTCACACTATTTGTCAAGAATCCATTTAAAATAGATTTTTGAATCAAAGTGTCCCATACCACTTTGAAACTTTTTAAAAGGATTTTTAATTTTAAAACTTTAATTTCCATATAAATAAATCCTTAAAACCATTTTTAAAACATAGACATTAATGACCAAGATTTAGAAGAATAAGTCTTTAAAACATTTAAAAATGGTATTTTAGTTAGAGTTTCTAACCAAAAGAGAGACACTTGAATACAAATAATTAAGGTAACCAAAACATTGTAATATCATGAGAATAAAGGGATTCATGATATACTTTGTCAAAGTACATTATATACACCACATAAAAGTGATTTTGTGTATATCAACAAAGAAGTCTCAATGGAATGTAAATTGAGATGAAATCTCTCATAAAGGCCGTATCCTTAGGTTAAGGATAAATCAACGACATAGTTATGTGTGAAAAATATAAATACACTAAATCTGATTGGATATTCAGTGTAAAACAATCAAAGGATATTCACACATAATCTTGTAAAAACAACACCAACGAATTGGATGTTTAACTCAACAAATGGTGAATGAGTTAAAATTACTCTTATCAAATTCATATCAATGACTTGAGAATTATCAATGGAGTGATTATGTGTATCAAAAGTATATCCACAGGCAGGGGAGTGGAAATTATGACATAATCAAATGAATAGTGATTCCACACATAATCTTGGAGTAATATAATCAATGAAATATGCGTAAAGTCGAATGAGTGGAAATTGAAATCTCAAATTCCCTTATCGATTTGGTAACATATGAAACATGCACCCATGAAAGAAGTATCATACCATGATGATGTAAATACCCATAAATTAAAGTATATTACACAATGAATATGATCATGGCCAGTACACATACACCACATGCAATAATTAAGTGGTGATCAATGGAATTCTCACGGAATTAAAAGTGAGATAAGAAACCCCTTACCAAGTTAATCAACTGAGTCGTATGGACAAAAGTTAATAACCACCAAATGATTTCCAGAATAAAATGAATTTAAAGAGAATCATGATAGTATATATCAAATGGAAGTACACAATACACCACTTTCAATAATTTAGTGGCGAACAATGGAAATCTCACAGAATTGAAAGTGAGATAAGAAAATCCCTTACTTTGTACTTTTTCCTTGGTCGACGGTAGGTTTACCTCCTGTATAATGGTGAAATAATTGTTATTGAATTATACAAGAATCATTTACTTTAATATGATATCATATATGATCTTTTAACATTGATTTGTTAATAATATCTTAGAATTATTGTCATTTCGGGTGTTAACAGGTTCATTTTACTTTATATTCTTTGTTATGTGAGCCATATTTATTAATGAGATGTATATTATTAATATCCATAATGATATCAAGTCCTTAGATACTATTTTTAAATCATCAAATTATAATTATACTTGAATGGATATGATGGAGAATGAATCTCATCGCGTTTGTGGAGACGGTAGTCCGTACATACGCACGAGCGACAATATCATTCTTTTGATATTAAAATAATATATAATTGGATGTTATATCATATATACAGAATCATTATAATGTTATATTTATTATTTACATGAGTTACACATCATTATTATACCCATCCAAATAATAATATATTGAATAACAATTACACCACGACGTGGAGACGGTAAGCCGTACGTACGCACGTATGGTGACATGTTATTCAAAGGATGGATAGAATACTGAATATGGTTGTACCATATTTATAATAACATCACTGTATATATATGATACTGGAGTTATTATTTTATAATGGTAATAACAAAGAAAGAGGAAGTGGAAGAAGAAAGGAACTTAAAAAGGGGTGGTGAAAACATTACCTCTTCTTCGGGTTCTTCCTTTTGATTTGATCAAAAGGGCTCCATAGGTTGGCTTTCTGATCAAAATAAGGCCTTTAGGTTGTAGTGAGGGAAGTTGAGATAGTATTTGGGCAGGGGTTGGCCTCACCAAAGGTCTTTGAAGGTGTGAAGAAATGAGAAGGAGGAGTGCCCTTTTATAAGAGGGGTGAGGGGCACCTTTGGAAAAGATAGAAATATTAATTTATAATAAATTCATATTCGGTTTATAATGGCTCCAAAGTTTATTATTTAAATGTTAAGGTGGGTATGGGTCGAAAAAAACTCAACCAATAGAATTTAGACAGGTTTGTGTCATTATATTAACCTTATCTTTAAGTATTAACTCTTAGTTAATTAGTTTCACTTTTACAATGTCTCTTTGTATTTTTATATTATATAGTTATAAACTTACTATATATATCCAAGAGACCCCCAAGTGGTCCATTTATGATGAAACTATCATGATATAAGTCTCCTGTCTGAACCATAGATTTTTAGAATTTTATATCAATTAATAATATAATATTTGTTTTAAGAACTCTTTTATGTCAATTTTGACACTATTCAATAGTTGATTTTTGTGAAACTCATAAAAGATTGATTACTTCGAAAAAAGTCAATTAAATCAATCCTATTATGTCATATTATCCTAGAAAATTATTTTAATTCCTTAAAAGTTTCATATTATATTTATTTGGGTATTTATAATATCAATTATTGTAATTTTTCACTATTAAAGTAATTAATTCATCATCATTGTGTCATAAATAAATTAAATTATTTAATGTCTAAAAATTATAAATAAAATAGAATTATGTAGGAAATCTTTTTATCTTTCTAATGAGTATTTATAATCTAAAATACAACATATATAACCCTCTGTACCAATTGTTTTGTTAAAAGATATATGCTTGTGTCATTTTTGTATTTATTTTAACTTAATTAAAATAAAGTGTCATTATCACTTACAAGTGGATCCATGGGGTCCCAAAATCGACCCAAAGATTCCCATGGTAGACCATGTATCAACCAATAGGGTTAAGACACGTTTTAAGGTAATTTAGTATTATTATAATATTATTGTTTAACCCTTGTTTACCGGATTTACCCTTTAACCATGGTAAATAAAATATTTACCGAAGTAATTATCCAAAATGTTTAAAAATAAAAGTTACCTATTTACACAATTTGAACATCCTGATTCCAAATATGGAATCAATTTTTTCAAATTAAAAACACAGAACTGGCAGAAAGTAATTTAAAATTAATTCCCGTTGTTAAAACAAAAAGCGTGTTTTTAGAGATAATAACTATCAAAAGATTGTCACTTGTTTATGTCTGGTTTAAATGTGAAATTTTGTTCAATGACCTACATTGTATTATATGGTAAAAATATATTATAAATATACTTTAAAACCACTCAAATTCATAATTTATCACTACTAATTATTTTGATTAAAAAAGTTGTTTTTAATTAAAATTTAGTAATTTTCACTATTCATCAAAATACGAAAGTTATCCGAAAAGTACCAAAATTTCACCCTAGGCTAATTTCGATATTCCGAATCCAAAAATGAAGTCTATTTTGAGAGATAGAATTTATAAAATTTCAAAAATTAGGTATTACTATTCATAACAGCTAGTTTGATTGGTTATGGTGTGTTAAAATCTCGAAGTTGCGTACAATGCACGCCATTGCATTATTCGAAAGGATACATACCAAGGAAGCTTGGGGTGTTACATTATCCCCTCCTTCAATAAATTGCGTCCTCGCAATTTTTTTAAAATTTTTCTTGGGAATATAATGGAAAGTCGCACGTCGGAAAAAGAGTCAATAAAACTATCACTTTAAAAGAAATAAAGAGAGGTATAAGGGTCATCCAAGATAACCCATACTAGGATTCCATGTAGGAAAACATGGATATGGATGATAAACTAAGTGTCAAGTTCTGATGGAGAGGGATAGAAATCATGATCAGGAGAAAGTTAACAATAAGAAAACCACAAACTTGTGTTGGGACAAACGACCATTAGTCTCCTAGTAGGAAAGTAAACAGACAACATTTTTTTAGGTTACATTACATAAGGATGAGGAATTCATTTATGATATTGACTAAGAACATTATGAGATATACTTACATTTTAAGTAGAGTTTCATTCTTTAATAAAGTTCCACCACTAACTCAATTTTTTTTAAACGATGAGTATTCAAGAAGACTTGGTCACACTGGAAGAGCTAGAATAAACTTCTATAGAATCACATGATCCATGCAGGATAAACTATATATTTACATTGTCTTTGAAGATTAATCAAAACCAAAATGGTTAGTGAATGATCTAATGATCCCCCAAAAGGATATTCCTTGAGATAAATATGCACTAATCTTAATTTCTAAATTTGAACCAACAATACCCCAAAGTAAAATAAATACCATTCAATAATCAATTGCCCTTAAAATCCTTCAATATAATCCAAACTAATATTGAAACCCAAAACATAGAATAATTTGATTATGTAGTCTCCCACGTTAAATTGTATCTCCAAATGACATCAAATACTCTTAAATTCACATACTTAAAAGTAATTAACATCATCACATATTCTCTGTTATAGGTTAATCATTTCCATAAATAACCCAAATCACTATAAATCCACAATAAAAACGTAGATAAAAATCCACCATTACTCTACAAATGAAACCCCATTGTATTCTATTTTCCTTGGGCATATAGTGTTCCCAACAAAGCGAACATCTTCCAAAATAACATTTATCACTTAATCACCAAATCATTTTCCTATACCAAGGGTATTCATTTGATAAGACATAAGAACCCAAATCATCTTATTATTGATCAATAAAATCATTTAACAAAAAAAATAGTCACACTAACCAGGGACTTCACGTAGTCCAGTGGTAGGCGATAAATCCCAATCACACTTTGGTTGTGGGTTCGATTCCCACAGCTTTGTCCGACGCGACAGGTTGTCACACAGTCTACGTGTTGTCCTTTTTCAAAAACTATATTTTATAATATTACCAAAATGAGATAAATTCCTCAAAATAACACAATTTAACCACAAATGTTATATCATACCTTGCATTTTCATCCCAAATTATAATAACTTATAATTTTCTCAAACCCCAATGATCATATAAAACCAAATGGTTATTTATACCTATATCCACAAGAGAAGAGACAATTCTTCCTCAAATATCATTCTCACATGGCAAACTGCGGGGTTACAAATACAAGAGAAAATTATTCCAAAGTAAACCCATCAACAAGGAGTGCTAATACTTTTTAAATTTTTCTCCAACCATTTATTTCCACATAGCTTCTTCTTTGACCAAGAAAATATCCTATAGAATAGGACATTCACTCGGGTAATGGCCAGGTCCCCTACATTTACGGCAAATGACTGTAAATGGACTCTTGGGACCATTTTTATCTTCTTCCATAGTACCCTTCATTTTTCTTCGGAAATTCTTCACTTTATGTCCTTCCTTCCCGCACGTAAAACATTTCGTTGTCCCATTGAGACACTTTCCTGGGTGTCTCTTTCCACATTTCCTGCATGATGAAAATTGAGGGTTCTTTTCTCCATGGTCTCCATTGCTTGAGCTCTTATCATTTATCACCTTTCTCTTCCTTGTTGAGTCTGGGATTTGGTTAATATATATGTTGTTGATCATATTTTTGGAAAACTGATTTGGCATAAAGACGATATCTTTTACACCTATCAACATTCCATTTTGTTGCTCATTGCCACTATCGTTCCCACCTTGTACATCATTCTCAAAGTCACTATGACTTCCTTGGAATCCAGCCATTGACTAAAACCAGAAAGCATTGTGTGAGTAACAATAGTCGTAAAATCATTTAGAGATTAAAATGTCACCATATTCTCAATTTGAAACATATTAGGATTAACCAAGGTCATTTACTCTCATCTTATATATATATATATTACTTAAATCGGTTTGTAAAGAAAATGTAAATTATCCTAAGCATATCCCCCCGGGAGTGTCGTAACCAAGAGTGCAGCAAGGCCCGTTGTCGTGCACCAGTTCCCGTTCGAGTCTAGCTCAAAGCGGTGTTTTCGGGTTTTACCCCTAGGTACATCTGTGCCAGAGCCGCCTCTACCTGCTCGTATCCAGACAGGGATGTATTGCTCGGAAAACTCACAAAATCTCTACAATACCAAAATTCTAGGAAGTTCTTTTATACTAATCCTCAAAGTTCATCTTAGGTCTATGTGCTCTAATCAGAGTTTATCTAAATCTAGCTTCCAAGGTTTGTACTAAACTTCCTCTGATACCAACTGTAACACCCCGACCCTAGTTACCTAGAGTCGGTGCATTATTACATAACATTGGCATGATCACGAGAAAGATCAAGTCTCGAAAGACCGATTAGTTTAGTAGCCTTGGAATAACTAGATACATCCATAAATTTTTGCATTATATCATAAAAAAACATCTTGTCTTCATATCCCCTCATACTATCCCTGCAGGTCATTCATAAATTACTTCTTCATAATCCTGGGAAAAATAAAACATTGAAAGGGGTGAGCTCAGATGCTCAGTAAGGATAACATTTTAGCAGAAGCTTTCATAAAAAAGCATACACACTTAAGGCAGTTTATAACTAAAACAAAAGCCTTTTAAACTTGAACTTCAGCATAAAATGGCAAAGATAAAATAAAATAATGCCATTTACTTACTCACATGGATATTCTACTAGTCGAACAATCCCATGCATTATCAATAACCACTTTCATAATGATGGAATGCATAATGCCAGACTATCATAACCACATAGCCAAGGCCTCGTGCCAAGACTAGAAATAAGATTTTGCCAAGGCCTTGTGCCAAGACACTAGTTTGTCTCATGAGACCTACCGATGCATCGAGGATCTATATCGGGCTCCACCCGTCACATATTAAGTCCAATGCATTCCCATATGAAAAGGTTTAAACATAACATAAACATTCGTATTAAAACTAGCATACGAAATGTCAATACTTCTACCACAAACCATGAATGGTATAAAAATAACACATCCACAGTCAAACATAACTCATTCGATACAATATGGAAGATTGTATTGTATCACATTAACCTCAATAAAGAATAATGAAGGATGTTGACATAGATGAAAATAATCATCAAAACAATTTGAGAGAAATATCCCCCTTTTCTTGAAATCATTTAAAAGTCACACTATTTGTCAAGAATCCATTTAAAATAGATTTTTGAATCAAAGTGTCCCATACCACTTTGAAACTTTTTAAAAGGATTTTTAATTTTAAAACTTTAATTTCCATATAAATAAATCCTTAAAACCATTTTTAAAACATAGACATTAATGACCATGATTTAGAAGAATAAGTCTTTAAAACATTTAAAAATGGTATTTTAGTTAGAGTTTCTAACCAAAAGAGAGACACTTGAATAAAAATAATTAAGGTAATCAAAACATTGTAATATAATTAGAATAAAGGGATTCATGATATACTTTGTCAAAGTAAATTATATACACCACATAAAAGTGATTTTGTTTATATCAACAAAGAAGTCTCAATAGAATGTAAATTGAGATGAAATCTCTCATAAAGGCCGTATCCTTAGGTTAAGGATAAATCAACGACATAGTTATGTGTGAAAAATATAAATACACTAAATCTGATTGGATATTCAGTGTAAAACAATCAAAGGATACTCACACATAATATTGTAAAAACAACACCAACGAATTGGATGTTTAACTCAACAAATGGTGAATGAGTTAAAATTACTCTTATCAAATTCATATCAATGACTTGAGAATTATCAATGGAGTGATTATGTGTATCAAAAGTATATCCACAGGGAGGGGAGTGGAAATTATGACATAATCAAATGAATAGTGATTCCACACATAATCTTGGAGTAATATAATCAATGAAATATGCGTAAAGCCGAATGAGTGGAAATTGAAATCTCAAATTCCCTTATCGATTTGGTAACATATGAAACATGCACCCATGAAAGAAGTATCATACCATGATGATGTAAATACCCATAAATTAAAGTATATTACACAATGAATATGATCATGGCCAGTACACATACACCACATGCAATAATTAAGTGGTGATCAATGGAATTCTCACGGAATTAAAAGTGAGATAAGAAACCCCTTACCACGTTAATCAACTGAGTCGTATGGACAAAAGTTAATAACCACCAAATGATTTCCAGAATAAAATGAATATAAAGAGAATCATGATAGTATATATCAAATGGCAGTACACAATACGCCACTTTCAATAATTTAGTGGCGAACAATGGAAATCTCACAGAATTGAAAGTGAGATAAGAAAATCCCTTACTTTGTACTTTTTCCTTGGTCGACGGTAAGTTTACCTCCTGTATAATGGTGAAATAATTGTTATTGAATTATACAAGAATCATTTACTTTAATATGATATCATATATGATCTTTTAACATTGATCTGTTAATAATATCTTAGAATTATCGTCATTTCGGGTGTTAACGGGTTCATTTTACTTTATATTCTTTGTTATGTGAGCCATATTTATTAATGAGATGTATATTATTAATATCCAGAATGATATCAAGTCCTTAGATAATATTTTTAAATCATCAAATTATAATTATACTTGAATGGATATGATGGAGAATGAATCTCATCGCGTTTGTGGAGACGGTAGTCCGTACATACGCACGAGCGACAATATCATTTTTTTGATATTAAAATAATATATAATTCGATGTTATATCATATATACAGAATCATTATCATGTTATATTTATTATTTACATGAGTTACACATCATTATTATACCCATACAAATAATAATATATTGAATAACAATTACACCACGACGTGGAGACGGTAAGCCGTACGCACGCACGTATGGTGACATGTTATTCAAAGGATGGATAGAATACTGAATATGGTTGTACCATATTTATAATAACATCACAGTATATATATTATACTGGAGTTATTATTTTATAATGGTAATAACAAAGAAAGAGGAAGTGGAATAATAAAGTAACTTAAAAAGGGGTGGTGAAAACATTACCTCTTCTTCGGGTTCTTCCTTTTGATTTGATCAAAAGGGCTCCATAGGTTGGATTTCTGATCAAACTAAGGCCTTTATGTTGTAGTGAGGGAAGTTGAGATAGTATTTGGACAGGGGTTGGCCGAACCAAAGGGCTTTGAAGGTGTGAAGAAATGAGAAGGAGGAGTGCCCCTTTATAAGATGGGTGAGGGGCACCTTTGGAAAAGATAGAAATATTAATTTATAATAAATTAATATTCGGTTTATAATGGCTCCAAAGTTTATTATTTAACTGTTAAGGTGGGGATGGTTCGAAAACAACTCAACCAATAGAATTTAGACAGGTTTGGGTCATTATATTAACCTTATTATTAAGTATTAACTCTTAGTTAATTAGTTTCACTTTTACAATGTCTCTTTGTATTTTTATATTATATAGTTAATAAACTTACTATATATATCCAAGCGACCCCCAAGTAGTCCATTAATGATGAAACTATCATGATATAAGTCTCTTTTCCGAACCTTAGATTTTTAGGAATTTAATATCAATTAATAACATAATATTTGTTTTAAGAACTCTTTCATGTCAATTTTGACACTATTCAATAGTGGATTTTTGTGAAACTCATAAAAGATTGATTACTTCGAACAAAATCAATTAAATCAATCCTAATATGTCATATTATCCTAGAAAATTATTTTAATTCCTTAAAAGTTTCATATTATATTTATTTGGGTATTTATAATATCAATTATTGTAATTTTTCACTATTAAAGTAATTAATTCATCATCATTGTGTCATAAATAAATTAAATTATTTAATGTCTAAAAATTATAAATAAAATAGCATTATGTAGGAAATCGTTTTATCTTTCTAATTAGTATTTATAATCTAAAATACAACATATATAACCCTCTGTAACAATTGTTTTGTTAAAAGATATATGCTTGTGTCATTTTTGTATTTATTTTAACTTAATTAAAATAAAGTGTCATTATCACTTACAAGTGGATCCATGAGGTCCCAAAATCGACCCAAAGATGCCCATGGTCGACCATGTATCAACCAATAGGGTTAAGACACGTTTTAGGGTAATTTAGTATTATTATAATATTATTTTTTAACCCTTGTTTACCGGATTTACCCTTTAACCATGGTAAATAAAATATTTACCGAAGTAATTATCCAAAATGTTTAAAAATAAAAGTTACCTATTTACACAATTTGAACATCCTGATTCCAAATATGGAATCCATTTTTCCAAATTCAAAACACAGAAGTGGCAGAAATTAATTTAAAATTAATTCCCGTTGTGAAAACAAAAAGCGTGTTTTTTTAGAGATAATAACTATCAAAAGATTGTCACTTGTTTATGTCTGGTTTAAATGTGAAATTTTGTTCAATGACCTACATTGTATTATATGGTAAAAATATATTATAAATATACTTTAAAACCACTCAAATTCATAATTTATCACTATTAATTATTTTGATTAAAAAAGTTGTTTTTAATTAAAATTTAGTAATTTTCACTATTCATCAAAATACGAAAGTTATCCGAAAAGTACCAAAATTTCACCCTAGGCTAATTTCGATATTCCGAATCCAAAAATGAAGTCCATTTTGAGAGATAGAATTTATAAAGTTTCAAAAAGTAGGTATTACTATTCATAACAGCTAGTTTGATTGGTTATGGTGTGTTAAAATCTCGAAGTTGCGTACAATGCACGCCATTGCATTATTCGAAAGGATACATACCAAGGAAGCTTGGGGTGTTACACTTTTGATATATATTGTTTCTTAAAAACACGCTATTTGTTGTGACGGCGGGAATTAATTATAAAATTAATTAATGAAACTTATATGTTTGGAATTTTGTAAAATATACATCATTTTTGAATTCGGAATATCAATTATAGCTTAGGGTGTAATTTTGGCATTGTTCTGAAAAACTTCAATTTTTGATGAATAGTGAAACCACTAAGTGATAGTTAAATAACTGATTTCTCGTTTAAATGAAATATTACCACGTATGTGTTTTGATTTTCAAAAATCCTACATACATGGTTGTCATTAAGAAGTAAAATGTGGTTCAATGAGATTAAAATAATTTTTGGTGAATAGTAACTTTTAAGTTCTTAATCGCGATTAGAGGTAATTAGGGTAGTTTAAGGTAAAAATAATGTTTTAATAATATGAGATGAGCTTGACACATGTCCTACCCTCATTGGATGTGCCATGGCCGACCAAGACAATCCATGGGTCAACTTGGGGACCCCATGGAGCCACTTTAGTTGGAAAATAACATAAATACCTTTTATTTAATGTTAAAGTAAAAAATGACACAAACATGAAATGTTTTACTAAAACAATTTTTACATGGGGTTATACAAGTCATATTTTTGACTATAAATAGTCATTTGAAATCTAAAAATATTTCCTACATCATAGTATTTTTTTTTATAATTTTTATACATTAAATAAATAAAATTATTTATGACATCATTATGATGCAGCGATGACCTCATTATTTAACGATTTTAATAAAATGAAAAGATAATGTACAATCCAAGGCATACACTTGTCCAAAGACTATTTTATGGGTAGGTTTCGAACCCTTATCACCTTATCCACGAATTATATAAGTGTGGGACCTTTAGAATCCGAAAAGCAATGTATAATAATGTAAAATTCCCTTACTTTCCAAGAGTGCCCCTCCTCTCCTCTTATAAAAGGCCCCCACCTCTACCACCTCATTCACACTTTCAAGCCATTTGGCTCGTCCAAAATCTGCCCAAATACCCTCCCAACTTCCCTCCCTTACTCCTAGAAGCCTCAATTTGGGAAGAATTCTTCCCAAGGAAGCCTTTGGCTCAAATCAAAAAGAGTTACCTGATTTTTAGGTAATGTCTTCTCTAATTTTGTTTTGTTTTATTTAGATTCTCCAACCCCTTAAACTCTTTTTATTAATTTCTTTTGTAACAACACCAGTATCCTCAATATACTAGGATGTTGTTATAAGAAATATTCGAGCTACACTTACACACACCTACATCTAATGGTTAAAGAACATACTGTTTCTGTGGATGACGAATTTCTGCCTCATGAAACGATGATTGTTCAACACTCATATAACATCTTCAAAGGTGGCCATTAAGATGTCACTATATTTATATATGATATATAATATGTTTATGTTTTACTTATGATTCTGTATTTCTCATTTATGGAATACTTTATGATTTCCATTATGGGTAAACGCGATAATTTCATTTTAGGAAGTGCGGACTATCGACCCCTCAAAGTGATTTGAATCGTTAATGACATATGTGGGATGTATAAAGGATGGAGTAAATGGTATTATACACTATATTATACTGGAATTATATTATACATTTATATCATTATGATTTCATTCCATTAAATACGAAATAGAAATGAAAGTAGCGTTCATGCGTACGTACGGCTTACCGTCTCCATGAACGGTGCATTTCATTTCTTACCTCTAAATGTTACGTAATATTATAAATGAATGTATATACTATATATATATTATATATATGATATCTACATCATGAATATAATTCTGGATATAATGGATATTTCACCACATGAAAAACTTGTAATTATAAGAAGTTTATTTTTGACTCAAGTACCAAAGATTGACAAAACGACCATTATTAACTTAAATAATTACATAATGTTCATAACATGGTAATAAGTGATATAAAAGGAATAATGAACATGAAAAAGGTTCTTAAGTAAATAGAAATTAACTCTAGTTTATTATTCAGGAGGTTAAAGAACGGTCGAGTCAGGACAAGACGCAAGGTAAGAGAACTTCTTAACCCAACTTCCATTCTTTGGGTTAATCTCCTACTTTAAAATTATGTCATGATATTATTATGTCCTATCTTGTATTTATACTTTATTTATGTGTACATATATTGAATAAACATAATAGATCTATTTTATTTAAAAATCAATATTTGTAAGGGAATTTCTTAACCCAATTTCCATTCTTTGGGTTAATCTCCTACTTTCAAATTATGTCATGATATTATTATGTCATATCTTGTATTTGTACTTTCTTTATGTGTAATTATAGTGAATACACATAATAGAACTATTTTATTTTAAAAATGATCTTTGTAAGGACTTCGTCTCAATCTCCATTCATTGAGGCATAATTTTTTTTATACACATATTTCTTTTATACGGTGTATAAACCCCTTTGAAATATACATTTATTCAAAAGAAATATTTTTATACGAAGCATTTTACTAAATGACAAAAGGGAATGTTTTCTTGTCATACATATGCGGCGACAACGACTTCTCCGCCTCTGTGACCATTATTTGAGTTTTCAGCTTCCTCTACAAGCCATCACATTTTTATAAATGATTTAAAAAAAAGAGAGATATTTCTCTCAAATATATGAAAATCCAGTGAAAATGTATACGTATTTAATGCAAGCTTAAAAATGTTTTCAGAAAACCCGACTCTCGAGTGTGGTAGATAGGAAGGGATTGGGCGTGGACCCATCATGGTCTGCAATTAGTCGAGTAGTCTCAGAATTAGTTATTTTGTTTTCAGAAGCTTGCATAATGTTTTCAGAAAAACACTGGAGTATATTGAGAAATTTTAAACGTAATTATATTCTAAAAAAGTTGCATCGGAAGGTCTCATGAGACAAACTAGTGTCTTGGCACGAGGCCTTGACAAAATCTTATTTGTGGTCTTGGCACGAGGCCTTGTCTACGTGGTTATGATAGTCTGGCATTATGCATTCCATCATTATGAAAGTGGTTATTGATATTGCATGTGATTATTCGACCAGTAGAATATCCATGTGAAGAAGTAAATGGCATTATCTCATTTTACTTTTTCCATATTATGTTGATGTTCAAGTTTAAAAGGCTTTTCTTAGTTATACATTGCCTTAAATGTTTATGTTTATTTATGAAAGCTTCCGCAATATTGTTATCCTTACTGAGCATCTGAGCTCACCCCTTTCAATGTTTTAATATTTTCCAGGATGTGAAGAAGTATTTTATGAATGACCTGCAGGGATAGTCATAAGAGGATATGAGTGTGGACTATAAAGACTTTGTTATTAGTTTTTCACTTTATGATTAATGTAACATTTATGAATGTATCTAGTGTTTACAAGGCTACTAAACTAATCGGTCTTTCGAGACTTGATCTTTTGTGATCATGCCAATGTTACGAAGTAATGCACTGACTCTGGGTAGCTGGGGTCGGGGCGTTACAGTTGGTATCAGAGGCAGTTTAGTACTAACCTTGGAAGCTAGATTTAGATAAACTCTGATTAGAGCACATAGCCCAAAGATAGACTTTAAGGATTAGTATAGAAGAACTTCCTAGAATTTTGGTATTATAGAGATTTTGTGAGTTTTCCGAGCGATACATCCCTGTCTGGATATGAGCAGGTAGAGGCGGCTCTGGCATAGATGTACCTAGGGGTAAAACCCGAAAACACCGCTTTGAGCTAGACTCGAACAGGAACTGGTGCATGACAACGGGCCTTGCGGCACTCTTGGTTACGACACTCCCGGGGGATATGCTTAGGATAATTCTCATTTTCTTTACAAACCACTATGAAGGGTTATGAGTATATACTTTATCAAAGAAAAAATTTCTTTTTATGATTATGGATTATATCCATAAATAGTTCAATTTATGTAAAGTGTTTTACAAATAAGGAATTATGTATTTTAATTCATAAACTAATCTAGTTTATGCCATTGTTTAGAAATGGCGCCTAGTGGAAGGAATGGAAACCATATCAATGCACGCACTCCGTGTAGGGATTGCCCTCCTGCTCAAAATAATTATTGTGGATCTGGAGATACAAGTGGTGATGATCAACTTATTACCATATTGGGACAACTCACTCAGGTTATGAATAATAACCTTACTCGTATGGAGCACCCTGATCCGCATCGTGGAGGATCAATGTTAGACCGCTTCATGAGGTAACAACCACCAACATTTAATGGGGGTACAAATCCATTAGTAGCTGAGCAATGGATAAACTCCTTAGAAAAAATATTCCATGCCTTGGGGAGTAGTGAAAGGGAAAAGGTTATCATGGCATTTTACCGCCTCACTGGAGATGCTGATCAATGGTGGTCATTGATTCAAAACACAAAGAAAGATGATGACATATCGAATATAGAATGGAGGGAGTTCAAAGATCTCTTCTTAGAAAAATACTTTCCTCATGAGCATAGTGCAGATATGGAAAGACAATTTCTGAGTCTGAAACAAAAGGAGGGTCAGAATGTCGCAAAGTATGAGGCCAACTTTACAAGGTTAGTGAGGTATGCTGCAGATTATATACGTAACCCAAGAGGTAACATTGATCATTTCTTTGATGAGTTAAAACCATTTCTCCATCGAGCTTTAGTATCACAATCGTTCTCAATATACGAAGATATTGTCTCATGTGCTATCAAGACAGAAAAGGAATTCTCTAAGTCTTATGACAACAAAGTAAAGCAAGAGAAGAAGAGAATGGTGGAACAAGAGACAGATAAAGGGAAAAATGGAAAGAAGGATTTTCCATTATGTGATAATTGTGGGAAGAATCACCCTGGTACTTGCATAAAAGGAATGGGAGTTTGTTATAAATGTGGAGAAAAAGGTCACCAGGTGCGTGATTACAAGGGAATGAAAGAGGCTATCAATGTTGAATGCTACAATTGTAGGGAAATGGAGAATTATGCAAATGAATGTCCTAAGCGTCAGGGAAACTTACCTCAGAAAAGGCCAAGGGATCAAGGAAAATCTTATGCTGTTACTACAGTTGAAGCATAATAATTGATGTATTGGTGCTTTTGGACTCATGGATTATATTCTGGTTATTAGAATAATGTGATATATATATATAAGGATTGTACTACAGTACTTGTTGATTTCAGTAAGGTTTTAATATGATTAAGGTAATCATATTTTTAGTATGTGACAAAAAGGGAAACTTTAATTTGTTTGAGGAATCTGATAAATTGATTTAGGAATTAAGAGACCTTTTAGAGAAAGTCTGGACAGAGGTATTTTGGATAACTATAAAGGTTGGAGTGGATTAAGTTGATCTTTGGATAGTATTGTTTAAGGTTAAAAAATTTATGAAGATTAGTTTTGGAATATTATAATACTATAGTTTTAGGAAAAGGACAACATGCAGGGTGGGGCATAACCCATTGCGTCGGAGAAAGCTGCAGGAATCGAACCCACAATCATAGTGCGACAGGCCTTTATTTCCTACCACTAGCCTACAGGAAGTCCCTGGTTATTACAAAATAATTTTACTAATCTAAATGGTATGTGTTAACATTTGGAACCTTATACAATTAGGATAAGTATAATATTTTTGAGTTCTATTATCTTTTTGAGTGAAAGAAGAGTTGAAGGTTGAAACTCTAATTGTCAAGCATAAATATATATATACCTATCTCTTATTCAATGAATAAATTAATTCTTAAACTTTAGTAAAGGGATATTAAAACAAAAAAATGTGTTATCCTAATACCTTATGTCTTGTTGAACTGATGATATTTTAAATCAACATAGATTGAAGTCTTTGAGGCCCTCAATTTTACAGTTGATTGTAATTGATGACCTCAATCACTCCCTACAAATATTTACGTTTTTTCTCCAATTATATGTCTCTAATTTCCACCAATGTTCTCCTAATCGAGATCATAATTGGGTGGTGACTTTTTCATTTCCCTTTCCCTCTTATTAAGGCTAAATTTTATTAATCTTATTTTAGATGTGGGTTTTCCACAAAAGTATTTTCTCTTTTCAACCTTTTATTTTCAAAGAAAAATTTCAAATTGCGAGGTCGCAATTTATTGAAGGAGGGGAGAATGTAACACCTTGAGCTTCCACGATGCGCTTCTCTTTCAATAATGCAATAGCTTGCATTGTATGCAACTTCGAGTTCTAAAACACCACGACTAATCAAAGTAGCCGTTATGAATATAAATAACCACTTTTTAAAATTATAGAAATTTTATATTTCAAAATGGACTTCATTTTTGGATTTTGAATATCGAAATTAGCCTATGTTGAATTTTTGGTATTTTTCTGAGAACTTATAATTTTTTATGAATAGTGAAAAATACTTAAAAACAACTTTTTTAATCAAAATAATTTATAGTGATAAATTATACTTTTTAGTGGTTTTAAAGTATAATTAGAATATATTTTTACCATTTTATCCAATGGTTTTCATTAGAATTAATTTCACTTTGAAATTGGACATAAACAATTGTTAATCTTTTGATATATATTGTTTCTTAAAAACACGCTATTTGTTGTGATGCCGGGAATTAATTATAAAATTAACTAATGAAACTTATATGTTTGGAATTTTGTAAAATAGACATCATTTTTGAATTCGGAATATCAATTATAGCTTAGGGTGAAATTTTTGCATTGTTCTGAAAAACTTCAATTTTTGATGAATAGTGAAACCACTATGTGGTAGTTAAATAACTGATTTTTTGTTTAAATGAAATATTACCACTTCTGTGTTTTGATTTTCAAAAATCCGACATACATGGTTGTCATTAAGAAGTAAAATGTGGTTCAATGAGATTAAAATAATTTTTGGTGAATAGTAACTTTTAAGTTCTTAATCGCGATTAGAGGTAATTAGGGTAGTTTAAGGTAAAAATAATGTTTTAATAATATGAGATGAGCTTGACACATGTCCTACCCTCATTGGATGTACCATGGCCGACCAAGAAAATCCATGGGTCAACTTGGGGACCCCATGGAGCCACTTTAGTTGGAAAATGACATAAATACCTTTTCTTTAATGTTAAAGTAAAAAAATGACACAAACATGAAATTGTTTACTAAAACAATTTTTACATGGGGTAATACAAGTTATATTTTTGACTATAAATAGTCATTTGAAATCTAAAAAGATTTCCTACATCATAGTATTTTTTTTATAATTTTTAGACATTAAATAAATTAAATTATTTATGACATCATTATGATGCAGCGATGACCTCATTATTTAACGATTTTAATAAAATGAAAAGATAATGTACAATCCAAGACTTAAACTTGTCCAAAGACTATTTTATGGGTAGATTTCGAACCCTTATCACCTTATCCACGAATTATACGAGTGTGAGACCTTTAGAATCCGAAAATAATTGTATAATAATGTAAAATTCCCTTACTTTCCAAGAGTGCCCCTCATCTCCTCTTATAAAAGGCCCCCAACTCTACCACCTCATTCACACTTTCAAGCTATTTGGCTCGGCCAACCTCTTCCCAAATACCCTCCCAAATTCCCTCCCTTACTCCTAGAAGCCTCACTTTGGGCAGAATTCTTCCCAAGGAAGCCTTTGGCTCAAATCAAAAAGAGTTACCCGATTTTTAGGTAATGTCTTCTCTAATGTTGTTTTGTTTTATTTAGCTTCTCCAACCCCTTAAACTCTTTTTATTCATTTATTTTGTAACAACACCAGTATCATAAATATACTAGGATGTTGTTATAATAATTATTCGAGCTACACTTACACACACCTACATCTAATGGTTAAAGAACATACTGTTTCTGTGGATGGCGAATTTTTGCCTCACGAAACGATGATTGTTCAACACTCATATAACACCTTCAAAGGTGGCCATTAAGATGACAATATATTTATATATGATATATAATATGTTTATGTTTTACTTATGCTTATGTATTTCTCATTTATGGCATACTTTATGATTTCCATTATGGGTAAACACGATAATTTCATTTTAGGAAGTGCGGACTACCGCCCCCTCAAAGTGATTTGAATCGTTAATGCAATATGTGGGATGTATAAAGGATGGAGTAAATAGTATTATACACTATATTATACTGGAATTATATTATACATTTATATCATTATTATTTCATTCCATTAAATATGAAATATAAATGAAAGTAGCGTTCATGCGTACGTACGGCTTACCGTCTCCATGAATGGTGCATTTCATTTCTTATCTCTAAATGTTATGTAATATTATAAATGAATGTATATACTGTAGATATATTATATATATGATATCTACATCATGAATATAATTCTGGATTAATGGATATTTCACCACATGAACAACTTGTAATTATAAGAAGTTTATTTTTGACTCAAGTACCAAAGATCGACAAAACGACCGTTATTAACTTAAATAATTACATAATGTTCATAACATGGTAATAAGTGATATAAAAGGAATAATGAACATGAAAAAGGTTCTTAAGTAAATAGAAATTAACTCTAGTTTATTATTCAGGAGGTTAACGAACGGTCGAGTCAGGACAAGACGCAAGGTAAGGGAACTTCTTAACCCAACTTCCATTCTTTGGGTTAATCTCCTACTTTAAAATTATGTCATGATATTATTATGTACTATCTTGTATTTATACTTTCTTTATGTGTACATATATTTAATAAACATAATAGATCTATTTTATTTAAAAAGTGATATTTGTAAGGGAATTTCTTAACCCAATTTCCATTCTTTGGGTTAATCTCCTAATTTCAAATTATGTCATGATATTATTATGTCATATCTTGTATTTGTACTTTCTTTATGTGTACTTATAGTGAATACACATAATAGACCTATTTTATTTTAAAAATGATCTTTGTAAGGACTTCGTCTCAATCTCCATTCATTGAGGCATAATTTGTTTTATACACATATTTCTTTTATACGGTGTATAAACCCCTTTGAAATATACATTTATTCAAAAGGAATCTTTTTATACGAAGCATTTTACTAAATGACAAAAGGGAATGTTTTTTTGTCATACGTATGTGGCGACAAAGAATTCTCCACTACCGTGACCATTATTTGAGTTTTCGGCTTCCTCTACAAGCCATAACATTTTTATAAATGATTTAAAAAAAGAGAGATATTTCTCTCAAATATATGAAAATCCAGTGAAAATGTTTACGTATTTAATGCAAGCTTAAAAATGTTTTCAGAAAACCCGACTCTCGAGTGTGGTAGACAGGAAGGGATTGGGCGTGGACCCATCATGGCCTGCAATTAGTCGAGTAGTCTCAGAATTAGTTATTTTGTTTTCAGATGCTTGCATAATGTTTTCAGAAAAACACTGGAGTATATTTGAGCAATTTTAAACGTCATTATCTTCTAAAAAAATTGCATCGGCAGGTCTCATGAGACAAACTAGTGTCTTGGCACGAGGCCTTGACAAAATCTTATTTGTGGTCTTGGCACGAGGCCTTGGCTACGTGGTTATGATAGTCTGGAATTATGCATTCCATCATTATGAAAGTGGTTATTGATATTGCATGTGATTATTCGACCAGTAGAATATCCATGTGAAGAAGTAAATGGCATTATCTCATTTTACTTTTGCCATAATATGTTGATGTTCAATTTTAAAAGGCTTTTGTTTTAGTTGTACATTGCCTTAAATGATTATGTTTATTTATGAAAGCTTCCGCAATATTGTTATCCTTACTGAGCATCTGAGCTCACCCCTTTCAATGTTTTAATATTTTCCAGGATGTGAAGAAGTATTTTATGAATGACCTGTAGGGATAGTAAGAAGAGGATATGAGTGTGGACTATGAAGACTTTGTTATTAGTTTTTCACTTTATGATGTAATGTAACATTTATGAATGTATCTAGTGTTTCCAAGGCTACTAAACTAATCGGTCTTTCGAGACTTGATCTTTTGTGATCATTCCAATGTTACGAAGTAATGCACCGACTCTGGGTAGCTGGGGTCGGGGCGTTACATGGGGTCTATAGGCTTGCGTATGAGGAACTATCCATTGTTCAAGTTTTCTTAAAAAAATATTTTTCACTTCACTATTATTATAGAATTATTTGATGATTTCGATAACTATCTATGCAATTCATTATTGTTCTGGAATAGGATATGAGAGTTAGTAATTCTCATGTTAAAACTAGTGTAAAGTGTGATAGAGGTGGTTTGGGTGATTCATGGGAGGATGTAGGTAGTGTAGGGTTATCAGAATTCCTATATTGACCATAATAGGAGATTTATTGAGATAAATATATGAGATAATGTGTTCATGATGGTGATTCCTCATCATATATAGTAAAGGTTTCATTATGGGGTAATATTTCCCCCCGAATTTTCGGGAAATTTGATATGTTTTCTCATGTTTCATCCATCAGGTATTGGATAACACTTTACTTATAGATGATTTAGATACATGATGCATTCCATGTATTATATCCTCTCAGAAATATTCATAAGGATTCTCAAATAATTTATTTGGGAGATATTGATGTTGATAATGATGAAACCATCAAGGATAGAACTATATAGATTCACTATCACCAAGAGAAGGTATTAAATTGGAATTATATTCCCTTTGTTTGAGCCCTTTATCATCATGTAAGCATGGAGGAGCATACCTGGGAACCTGAGTCATAAATAAACACTCATTATCCTAGGTTTTTGGATATTTAATGCTTATTTTATATCATGTTTTTTGTTATGAAACAATGTATAACTTAAGAGATGGTTTTATATTATTGATGCCTTTCTTGTGCCCTTATTCTTGTTTGAGAGGTTTCTAACTCAGGAGAGTGTTTTTGATATTTTTTTTAATTTTTTGTAGTTTTTCACATTACTCAACTAAGTGAGGTGGTTTCCCTCTTGGGATATAGATATTATTAATATTTTTCTCATGATATGGCTCTTCAAATGACCCCTCTCCTTTTTCCTTCTCCTTGAGTTTGGTTTTAATTCTATAGTGCGAGAATTTATTTAGAGGTTTCTAATTTAGTTTTATAGACCTATATAGCCTTTCAAATTTTTTTTCTAGACTTGGTGGACTTTGGAGGAGTTTGGATTATTTTGGAGGCCTTTTAAGACTCTTTGGTCCAAAATGGGCTACACCATGACCCGATGCAAGCCGTGGTGGCCCTAGTTTCCTCTAATCCAAAATGTGAATTATGGAAATGATTTGTAAGAATATTTAGAAGTTTTGGTGACGGAAAAACACATTGGGAGTGTGAAAATATAACAACCCTATTTTTTATTTAACATTAATACATGATTTATTACATAGATTTTCAATTAATATAACTTTTTAATATTGAGTAGTCAAATATATTTTGGAATTAGGTACATTATATAATAATTTAAAATATAAAAAAATTTATCTTTTTTAAAAACATAATTTTTGTTCACTTAAAACTACATAGGATAACTTGGGGACATACTTAAGAAAGAGGTAAGATATAAATCCTAGTAAGGGAATAAACATTTCATAACATGAAGAGAATAATACATGATATAAAATAGTAATATCAATGGGTCATAAAATAGTAGGAATTGTAAACATGAACAATTAGATATGGTATATCATGATAGTCGTAAAGGTTACATGGGAAATGTGGGAACCACTTAAAACACTATAACATAAAAATAGGTCAAGGATAATTGCCAAGACATCATGATAAAAAATTCCCATAAGGTAAGCAGGTTTACTCCATATCCAAACATGATGTCTCATTAGACTAAACATTACCCAATGCATTGAAGCACTATATAATTCTAGTCGCACCTATCTCTTTCATTTCATTCTCATCATTAAATGTGCCACATATATCATACATCATGGATTCATTCATCATCATATTTTGTTCCAAGACCATGGAGTATGGAATAAATAAATTTAATTCCCAATTCAAATATTTTTAAGTTTATACAATTGAACACCCTAGAAATGAAATGGTTATGTTATCCACTATACAATTTTTCTTCATGGAGAATCACGATGAAATTTTTTGCATCTTAACAATGCCACATAAAATTTCATAAAATGGGTGGATTAGATATAAATGGGTATCACATAATATATAAGTCAAACGAATAGTAATATTGAAATATAAAGACTTATCTTAACATTAGGAATAAGAAAATGATGGAATTGGATAACAATGAAAATTGAATAAAAAATTGAAGGTAAGGATCTATTACTTGAGTTTTTGGCCCAAAATTTTAGAGAGGAGATTATTTAGAGATTGAGAGCCCCTTGGGAGGACTCTAAATAGGATAGGGTTGAGTAAGTACATGATCAAATAATTCTTAGAAAATATAAATAGGAGATTGTGTGGGTTTATGTAGAGAATGATTGGGGATTTCTTTATTATTTCTCAAACCTAGGTTTTGGACACTATATAATAAAATAACCTAGAAATCATACGAGGGTTTTTTATAATGGTTTCTTCCAAAAATGATTTTTTTAATTATTTTATATGTTCATGGGCCGAAATTAATAAAATAATACCCTTTCTTATGTGGATTTTATTCATACTCTTAAAGAAAAGATTTTAAAACCGTAAAATATATTAATGATTATGGAGGATTCATAATGGATTTATAAAATTAATAAAATAAAAATAACATCACGTTATTTTAAAGTTATAATAAATATTTGGTCAAAGATACCCTTTATATTATATATTATATAACTTTTGGTCCATTATGATATCATAATACACATTGTTTTTTTATACTGTGTTGAATTTTTTCCTGAAAATTCGATTATCTCAGAAAATTATAAAAAAATCAATACTATATAACATTGAAGTTATTATTCCAAAAATAACATTAATTTATATAAATAGTTTTATAAATATGTTCATTTTCACTTTCAAAATAATAGTCAACATTTATTGAGAAATTTAGTCTTTTTTGATAGTAACTATTTTCGAACCCTTCAAAATATCACATTTGACTTTATAGAAATTAGATGATAATTTATATTTGAAAAAATATATTTAATAATGATAATTTTTAAAAATATAATTTATTTCAATGAAATTATTAAACTTTCAAAATACATTTCTTAATTGAATTTTTTTATTAACCAAAAATACTATTTTTGTTTTATTATATCAAAATAAAAAATATTTATAAGGAAAAAAATATTAGCATGAAAATATATTCATTATTATATTAAAAATTATATATACTCATAATTCTAGGTTCTTGATACATATCCCTCTAATGCACTAGAAACTTCCCTTAGAGTAAGGTGTGTGACTATGTGACTTTCATGGGGTGGTTCGACGTACATGGTTTGGCTCATGATCTAAATGAGATTGAACTAATTCTATTAATGGTTTCCCTAATGCTTAAGTTTTTTGATATAATCTTGTGATTGGACAAATGAAAATCCCATATATGTTGTCTCCCTTGGAAGATCTAATAAATGGGCCTTATAGGGTACGATCCTACTAGTTGATGCCACTAAAACCTTTTTATCTATCAATTGTATTTGTTAAAACCCAATATTTATAATAAGAATATGATTAATACACCATGGCTATATTATAAATGGTAATGATGCATAACATTATTTCATATATGATAGGGTATAAAAAAAATAAGTGCATGTGTTTTCTATAACCATAAAAAATAAAATGTCCATAAAAAATAAAATGTCAGTTAAATAAATCACAAGGAGAACATTATTTGTAACATTTCGAGTCATTAGAATATTACCCCCTTATGAAATTTCCCCCTATAAATTTAGATTTCCCACACTAAATGAGATGAGGGTAATTTTTCTAATCACTTCATCTAGCTCCCACATAACTTCTTCATACTTTTGGTTTACCCATATCACTCTTCCAAGTGTATTGTCTTATTTCATATAACTTTGTCTCTAATATCTAAGATCTTCATCGACTGCTCCTCATATGAGAGATCATTGTCCAATGATACCACCTCTAAATTGAGTACATGTGAGGGGTCTAGTTTGTACATTCTAAAGAGGGATACATGGAATACATCATTAACTTCAGATTTGTTAGGTGGGATTTCTATTCAATAGGCCACCACTCTAATGCGATTAAGGATCCCAAAGGGACCACTTTATTTTGGACTAAACATTCCATTATTTCGAAATCTAATGAATTTTTTCTATAGATATATTCATAAGAATACCATATCTACAACATAAAAGGAAAGGTATAATTATTTATTATTAGTATAGATCTTTTTTTGACTCTGAGCATCATTGAAGTGTTGTTGAACCGTTTTGAAATTTTCCACCATTTCCTTGACCATTTGAGATCCTTGTAGTTTATGTTCCCCATCATCATCCCAACATGTAGGTGTTCTACACCACTTCCCATAAAGGTATTTGTAGGGATTCATTTGGATGTATGTGTGGAATCTATTATTGTATGAGATCTTGGCAAGTGGAATATTTTTATCCCATCATCCTTTTAATTCAATTGATAACACTCTCAACATGTCTTAAAGTTTGTGGATAGTCTACTCATAATAGACATCAGTTTGAGGGTGATAAACAGTTTTGAAGTTCCACTCAATGTTTAGAACATGTTGAAGAATCTTCCAGAACTTGGAGGTGAATCATTGATCTCGATCATATAAATTCAATAGTGGTACTCTATGCATCCTCACCACTTATCTGATTTATTTCTATGTAAGTTTATCTAGTGAGATGTCCTCTAGAATCCCAATTATGTGTGTAGTATTTCTTATAAAATCCACCATAACCTAGATAGCATTGTTTCTCATGGATGTCTTCATAAATCTGGTGAAAATGGTTATGGTGATGTTTTACCACTTCTTGGTAGGTATGGGTAATAGTTTCATCATCCCCATAGTTTTTCCATTTCCTCCTTCACTTACAGACCTGAAAGGCATATTGATGTATATTTTGTGATATCATTCTTCATATTGTCCCACCAATAGTTCTATCAGGGATTTCGATACGTCTTTCTACTTCCAGGATGGATAAAGAAGGAATAACTACATGCTTTATCCAAAATTTTATTTATTTATCTTTGTATTTGAAGGTATACATAATCGACATGAAAATATTACATCTCCTTCTTCATTAAAATTGAACTCCATGTATTTACTTGTTCTATTCATTTACACTTTCTTATGAAATCCCACATCATCTCTTTGATCATCCATTAACCACTCTGGAAGATAAATTTGAGAAATAATTTGTAAAAGGATTGATGATGTTTAATTATTTTTTATTCCCATGTCCATCCTTTTAAAATTTAAGAAGATCATATCCCTCTCAATTCTCATGAATGAAATAATTTTTGGATAATTTCTACTTAGAGAATATTACACATTATTATATTTCTCATAATGGTGGTGAATTGAGTAGTCATAGTCCTTGATCAACTATAAGCATCCTTTTTGTCACATATTAAACACTTCGTGTGTGAATATATACTTGAGTATTTTGAGATCCATATATATTTAACACTTCTCGCCAAATAGATAATGCCTCCATGATTTCAAAGTGAAAATAACTACAGCTAACTCTAGATCATGTGTTGGGTAGTTTTATTTGTGAACATTAAATTACCTTGAGGCATAGGCTATGAATTTGTCAATCTTTATTAACACACAACCCAATCCCTTCCTCAAACCCTCATTGAATACTAAGAATTGTTATACTCTTATGGGCAATGTGAGTATAGGGGTAGAGATAATACTCCATTATAGCTCCTTGAATATCCATTCACATTCATCATTACAAGAAAACATGACACCCTTCCGAGTTATTTGGTTATAGGGTTTTAAAATCATGATAAATTGCTCAAAAGGTCGACGATAATACCCATCTAATACAAGGAAACTACATATATCTATCATTGTTGGCTGCCTCAGTCATTAGTCAATGGATTCTATCATTGAAGGGTCTATATATATCCCATTTCTTGTGATTATATTACCCATGAATGAGACTTCCTTCAACCAAAACTCACTATTGATGTCATTTTCATAAATATTATCCTTTTATAAGGTATTTAGCATAGTACTCAGATTATCCTCCTGATCCTCCATTATATTTGAGTTTATTAGAATGTCATCTATAAATACTATGAAAACCATTTTGAGGTAATCTCTAAAGAATTTATCTATCATGTCGATAAATATTGTTAGATCATTAGTGAGTCTGAATGGAATTACTACGAACTCATAGTGCTCATACCTTGTATGAAAATATGTCTTGGGGTTATCCTCATTCTTCACCATAACATGGTGATACCCAACCATAGACCCACCTTGGAGAATTATTTCGTTGCATATAGCTTTTCAATAAATTCATCAGTTTTTGGAAGAGGATACTTGTTCTATTTTTTGACATTTTTGTGCTCATGATAATCAATGTAATTTTACATTGACCCATCCTTATTCATGATGAAGAGGATCAGTACACCCCATGGGGAAGAAATTGGGCCAATAAAACCTTTATCCAGATTATCCTATAGTTTTTTCATTATCTCTTTATTTTCCACAACATTAATTCTATATTAATTCTTCAATAATGTAAATTGCCTAGGTATAATCTCAATTGAAAATTCAACCTCTCAGCTAGGAGGAAGACTATGAAATTCATCGTGAAACACATCAGTGTATTCCATCAATGTGATAATGTATTCCATGATCATTTTTTCCAAAAACACAATCATTTTAGCTAGATATGATTTCTTATAGAGAAATAATATCCATACATTAGATTTTGGTGTTACATAAGATTCATCCTACTCCTTACACTTATAAAAAATCAAGGGTTCATTCGTGATACAGATATTGATTTCCTTCTCATTACAATTTATGCTACTACTATATAGGGAAATAAAACACAGACACCAAATTACATCAAATTACAACAAATGGAGTATGAAATGATTCACCGGTAAGTTAATATTGTAAATTTTTATAGGGTAGGAGTTATATACTTAGGATTCAATAATTACAACTTTTTTTCATTTTCAACAACAACTCTACTTCCATTCTTTATGGTGGTGTTTTAATATCTCTACTAAAATTTTGTGATATGAATGAAAGCATATAACTAGAATAAAAAATTTCCATATTTTTTATTGAATAACTAGCATACATGTCACGACATCATTATCGGGATCCACCTTAGTCATTTTTATGGTAAAATAAATTCCTTTATTCCTTGGAGGTTTTTGGTTTTCTATGAAAATACTTATCTTAGTTCATTGGTTTAGAATGTTCCCAGTTCCATGCAGTTGAAATAATGAACATAGCATTGATAGTTGACTATAGATTTCCTTTCCTCCATTTCATTTGTGGGGTTCTCCTTCAAACAATTACTATCTATATTCCCTTCCTTCTCAAACTTAAATAATTTAATTGCCCCCTTAGGCAATTTCCAAGGATCTTCTTTCTATACCATTGAATAGTGGGATGTTTAATTTTCTTGGAATTGTTAGATTTATCCATCAGACCTCTATAATTAAACTCCACATTCCACCTTTTATCCCCATGATCCCATTGAGCCTGAATGGCTTGAAGGCCTTCATTGTTAATTTATTTTTGATAATACCCCTTTTAAGGGTTTAAGGGGAACACTAAATTTACATTTCTCTATGACTTGGAGACATTACAAGACATGTAGGTATAAAGGAAACCGTTGAGACTATGAATACTTGAAACTGCCCCTCCCCATCATCTGCATGATGATCAGATCTCTATCTTTACATGGTTGTTCAGTATGTTGCCACAGTTAGAGATGCACATGCCCAGTTTCGATGGAAATGACATACCCTCTCATTATTCCAAATCTGTTAGCCATGCTCTTGTAAATTCACCCTGATCTTGAATCCCCATTTGGAGCTTGTTCCTTATAGAATCTATCTAGGAATCTATACATTTGGTGGCCCGAAGGCCTTGAGGTTACCCGAAGGCCTTGTGGTGTCCGGAAGGCCTTAAAGGCGGCCTACAATTCTTACTTACCTGAAGGCCTAGGTGACACAAAGGCCTTAAGGACTCCGAGGCCAAACCAGTGGATTAAGGTGAATATTTACGACTGCTACAATACCTGCTACAATACCCGCACAATACTTTTACAGTTGAAATGCCAATTCTAAAGGCATATCAAAAAACATTTTCTAGAATTTCTTCCACCCCATCACTTAGATCTCTTACTCAGGCTTCATATTCCTAATCAATTTCCACCATGGATATTTGTCTCCCTCTATATGATAAACAACCAATAGAACCTTATATTTCATATGTCATTTAAGGATATATAAGATCATATTAATGCGATTAATGCGATTGTTCCGTTGTTCCATGATTAAGTGATCAGAAGATCTGTTGAAGTCTAAAATCCTTTGTCACATAAATCTCTCAATTGTATATTGGTATTTCATATGGGTACTTGGGTGATCCTAATAATCTATTTTTATAGTTACAACCATATTCATCTGAGAGAGTATCATCAAAATTTTCACGATTCCTTCTCTCATCAGGATTGGTATCTTGTTGGGGAAGTCATCACATTTCATGATGGATTTATTGATAACCAGATTCCTCCTATTTATGGACATTGGATGAAATAATGGAAAATTAGAGATGATTATTTTTTAAATATTAAGTTGATATAAGGGAATACAATGACATTGAAGAGATAACTTATAAATTACATTTATTTCCTTAGCTAATGAATTTCTAGCCTGCAAACTCTTTTATCTTTTATATATTTCTAAACATAGAATATTATGGTAATTATTTTGTCCCTTAATAATAGTTCACAATGTGATTATAAATTTACCAAATCACATTCATTGGAATTTCAAAATTGGTGTGTATTAAGGCCCATTGTGGGGCAACAGTTTTCAGTCAAGTCTAGCTCAACACAGTGTTTTTAGTTTTTACCACTTTGTATATCTATGATAGAGAAACATCTATTTTAAGTATCCTAACATGGATGTATTTTATTGATAAACCAATTACTCTATAATAAAACAATCGGGACATTTTATTATACATATTATTATCCCTAAATAATTTTCTAGAATTTTCTAATCCCAATCCCCAAAATTACAAAATTTTTCCTTTGATACCAACTATAACAACCATACTCTTTATTTAACATTAATACATGATTTGTTATATAATGTTATACTTAATACAACCCAAAATATAGAGATGTTTATTGTCTTTGGGAATTAGGTACATTGCATAATAATTTAAAATAAGAAAAAATGTCATCTTTTTGAAAACTTCCATAACATGCTCACACTTAAAATAGAATGGGATAAATATGGGACATATAAAAGAAAATGGTGAGATATAAAGTATAGTAATGGAATAAACATGGAATTACATGAAGATAACAATACATTTTAGAAAATAAGCTTATCAGTTGGCCATAAAGAGAGTTAGAATCATAAACATGATCAATGATACATGGTATAACATGATAATCATCAAGGAGACATGAGAAATCTGGGAAAAAACATAAAACATTACATCATAAACATAGGTATAGGATTAATCCCAATAACTTGTGACAGAAAATTACTATAAAGTAATAATGTTTACTCCCTATCTTAACATGATATCTCTTGAGACTAAACATTATCCGATGCATTAAATCACAATATAATTTTCGGTGCACTCATCCATTTCATTTAATTCTCATGCTTAACTGTGCCACAAAGATCACACAAAATGGATTAATTCATCATTATATTTTATTACATGATCCAGAAGTGTAAATTAAATACATTTAAGTACCATGTTAAATAATTATAAGTGTATAAAATTAACACCCTTCATAGGAAATGTTTTTGGTATTCAATACACAATTTTTTTGTCATGGAAAATCAAGGTAAAAGTCTGGTTGTATAATGACACCACTTAAAAATTAATAAAATAGGTTGATAAGAATAAAAGGGATCTATCATAATATTTTTATAAAATTAGAGGTAATAGGGACATGTAAATACATATCCCAATATTAGTAATTGAATATAGAAGGAATAAGATAATTAAGAAACTTGAATAAAAAAGGGAAGGTGAGGACCCCTTACTTGAGTGTCTAACACCAAATGTGTGGGAGGAGCTTATTAAGAGCTTGGTGAACCATAAGAGAACTCTAGAGAGGGGAGCTAATAATAAGAATGCGCTCCAATAATTCAGAGTGATTCTAAGGGGGAATGGGTGTGCTTAAATAGGAAATGATTAGGGATTTCATTATTATTCCTCAAATATATGTTCTGGACTCTACAAACTAAAATAACCAAAACCCAAAACCTTCCCTTTATTTTTCACATGTTTTTTTCCAAATGGGAGTGGTTTTAATTATTTTATAATGGAATGGTTTAAACATAATAAAATAATACTCTTGATTATGAGGAAGTGATTCATAAATTAAATAACTGATTTTAAAACCATAATTATATTAATTATTTTAGAGCATTCATAAAAGATTTATAAGATTAATCAAATAAACATAAAATCATATTATTTTAAATTAAAAATATATATCTGGTCTTGGATTCCCTTTATTTTATTTATTTAAATGATTTTGGGTCATTAAGATGTCATAATACACACCATATATTTATACTGTATTTACTTGTTACCCAACAATTTTACTTCATCAGACAACTATGAAAAAAATTCACCATTGGATAATTTAGGCACTATGATCTTGAAAATAATATTCATTTTATATAAATAATTTTTAAATATATTTATTTTAAATTTTAATGTTTTAATCAACATTTATTTAGAAATACTGGGTTGTTTTGACATTAACAGTTTTCGAACAATTTTAAAAATTACATTTGACTTAAAAAATTGTTTGATCATTTATATTTTATAAAAAATATTTAATAATAATATTTTATTAAAATATAATTTATTTCATAAATTAATTTATTTTTTAAAATATATTATTCATTGAATTTGAATATTAACCCAAAATAATATTCGTGTTTTATTGCATCAAAATAAAAGTCATTTATAAGGTAACAATAATAGTATGTAAATATCTTATTTATTGTATACAAAACAATATACATACTCATATAGATAGGGTATTGATACATATCTCTTTAAAACAAAATAAAACTCCATAAGAGTAAGCTTCACAATGGTAAGACATTCATGGGTTTTTTCAGCATACATTGTTTTTATTGTGATCTTGATAACAATAAAATTCTCCCATAAATAATTTCAATATTACTTAAGTTGTTGGATATCATATTGGTCTTGGTCAAGGGAAAATAACAAATATTATATATCCCTTATAAGCTCTAATAAATATAATTTATAGGGTATTTTCCTAATTTGTGTGGCCATCACTTCCTTTGTCTATGTCAATTGGATTTGTTAAAAACCTATATTTATAATAATCATATGATCACTGTTCAATGACTATATAATTAGTGCTAATGATTATCAATGTTATTTTAAACATGATAGGATATAAAACCAAACAAGTTCATGTGTTTTATATAAACATAATATATAATAGGATAATTAATTAAATCTGAAGGAAATTTTTTTTATAAAAATTCTGGTCTTTATAGAAACACTGCCATAAACAATCTGTTTTGAGATGTAGTTCTCAATAATACCATGCCCAGGGAAGAGCATGGTGGAATATATAGTGTTAGTTAGGAAATCATTAAAATTTCATAAATTTCAACTTTCTTCTTTGTATCTTCCCCATTTAGAAGGGGAAAATGCTTGAAACATTATGGGGGTTTAAAATGAATTTTTCATAATTATTTATCCTTACTAATTAGTCAACGTAGCTCCCTTGGTTGTTTCTTCAAATTAAAAACACTATGGTGAGCCTTGGATGTTGTTGAGTGATTTCTCTCTTTGAGACTCCATTGATATAAATTGTTTCTGGGTAATGTTTTTGTTACTTTCTATGATGCCCTGTGATATATTCCTTTTGGACAATAACTTGAACTACAGTGAATAATGTGTTCTTATTCAAGGTAACATTACCTCGTTATTTTATTTTTCTTTTATCATTTTATTGGATTATTCATGGTGGAAAATACATTTGTTTTAGATATTGTTTGATCTTGGTTTTTTTGTGGTTGTAAATGTTATGTTTTGGCTGGTCTTCCTTTGGGTTAGTGGTGTTTCTACTGATGAATGTTGAACCTTGATTTTCCCTTATTTTACATAGAATTTTGAACTTCTAAATTCAGGTGGGGGGTTAATTTATTCTTCTATTTTACATGGAATAATACATTAATCATGCTTTATCTCATTGGTTTATGCATGAATTTCCTTTATTGATAATTAAACTGTATTAAATAATGATCCTTTGTTTATGGTTATAGTGATCACATGTGATTTCACCATGTCAATGGTTTACCTACTATTTTTCTAGATATTTTGATATCTATGTCTATACTATGGGATAACATATTTTTATGTTTAAAATTGTATAAAGAATGAAAATATTGTAATTATTATTAGATAAATAATAAATTTCAATATTAAACATGAAACCCATATTTCTTATAATTTTATGGAAATCAAATGCCTGTTGAGGCATTATTAAATGAAATCATTCATTGTTATTGTTTTTTAAACTGAATTTTATTATTGAATCTTATATTAATAATTTTATAGTTATGGAAATATAATTCCATTGGTTTATTATAGTTGCAACCTATGATAAATGATTCTGTTAATTCAACATGGTAAATAATGGGGTGTTTTATAAATATAATGTTTTGGGGCCAGGGGATCTCATTTTCTTATCAAGGCTAGATACCATTGTATTTAAGGGAATAGTCCATATAGAATCTTTTTTCTCTAATACCATGTCTGATTTCTCTGAATATTATCATTATTATGTGATATCATGTAATCCTATAATGTATGGTAGTCGATGATACATGGCTATGGATTCATGGGTTTATGGTAGTAGTTAGCATCAGTGATGGCGGGATGGATGTATAGTGAAATTTATTGTTGTGTTAGGGATATAACCAAGATTTATATAATGGGTTGAAGCTTTATTTTATAATTTTTGTGCTAAAATATGGGATGATTTCTTGTTAATGATTTCACTTTACATGTCAGACGGATAAGTTGAATCTTTCTACTTTTTTATCCCCAATACTTGAAGAAGATAATTATGCATGATTTATTAATCAATTTATGGTATATTAGGATGAATCCTAGGGTACCTAAATTATATAATGATAATGATTGAAAGTTTTTTTAACTCATGGGTTTGGGGGTTTTTGGATTGAAAATGATTATATACCTTGAGAAATTATTGGGTCATGTGGATTAGGCCTGGAGGGAATGGGAATCGATTGATGATCATATTAAAGTAATGATTAATGGTTAATATAATGAACTAAATTAATGTGAAATGTTTTTTAGAAAGATATAATTTGAAGTCCTTTTGAATGTTTCCTTGTTTATTATATATCTAGTCATTAGTAGTGGGATTTTGGTGTCTAAGTGACAATAGATATAGTAGATCCTAACACTAGGTTAATACTCATAGTTTATCTATGAGCTATGTATATCATGTATGTAATATGATTCCATATTCCACCCCATACAATCTATCATGTTTTCTTTCTCCCAGTGGACTATAGGAAGTTTTTTTCCAAATATTTAGGTTTGTCAGGAACAAATGGTTGACTACCCCCTCTTTCCATGGTCTCTTCTCTTAATAGTATGATGTATAAGTTTTCATGTAGGTTACATTTCCATTATATGTATATAGAGGTATGTAATTTCATAAGTTAACTTCACACACTTTTATATCTAGATGTAGTATTCTAATGATTTTTATGGATATGTCGTGTATGATTTCTGATGTCTTGAAGTATAATACATGACATATAGGTTATGTGGATCGTGGAAACTACTAGGTTACTATATGAAGATATGGATGTGATAATTAGATTATTTGATGCATTCGGTTCATGGTATGTGTTAATGAGATGATATGATGCATTGAGTGAATGGTATGTGATAGTTTCCCAAGATTCCTTAGGCCAACTTAATTTCGGAGAGAGATAGATCAGGATATGTGATTTTGGGGAAGAGAAGAAAAAAGTGGGAAAGTGGTAGTAGAAAACCATATTTTATATTACATTGAATATTATATTATTCTTTTATTTGGTATTTGGTGATAGAACTATTGTGAGCCATATAAAATAGCATACATATTTATGGGGTGATTTATCCTTACTTTTTTATTCACTATACTTTAATATTATTTCTTTATCATTTTCAGGATAAGCTTAATGCATGATCCTAATGAGTATACATTTTATTTGCACCTTATATATATACGTTTTATTTCAATTCCATTGGTGTAATTTGGAGATTAGGATGGATATTACTAGTTCATGGACTTTCTGAAGAGTGTTTTTGTCTTCTAGGTCACTGTTGAGGATTTTATTTTTATTTTCTTGTAGTTTAATTTTCATTTTTTAAATTGTATAAATTTATATAATTGTATTGGGATTATTATTTTCTTTTTTATGAGTTATACATATTTGGTTTCCTAATATTTTCTCTTGTTTTTCAATTGTTTAGGGTATGTCTCCCATTTGTTTGGATGATATACCCTCGGTACATTTTTCTAAATTGTGTCCTATTGGATGAGGGATTCATATGTTATTATCTTATTTCTTTCATTTTCAACCTAGATGGAATACCATTAGGGGGTGGGATCATGAAAGAGAGGTATAATAGGTTTATGTTTTGAGATAGGATGGAGTTCAGTTATAGTTATTATTGAGTAATGCATGGGTTATAGGGAAAATAGTGTCAACATAATGTAGTATATAATGTAAACAAGGGAAACTGGCTAGGAAATGAGAATTTATGTCCCACTCATCATCTGATGCATACACCATTGTGTTTCTAGGGCCTATTAAGATAAGTGATACTGATAGTGGGGTAGAGACCCAGGAGGGAATAATGTGTCATTGTTCTTTACACCTATGTTTGAAATGGGTAGACCTTGGGATTAGGTTGAACATTAAAAAATAAATAATGAATCTTAAATATTTTATATTCTAGGTTTAGTAGTTTTAATTTTTTTTATTTATGTATCCAGGTCTACATCCTCTTTAGGTTCATGTTGAAGATGTTGAGCAAGATATGCATGAAAATAATCATAAGGTTGATGTCCATGAAAAATAAAATTGGATAACAAAACTATGAGTGTCTCAATGATTGTGTATCTATAATAATAATGGCTCCATTTAATACTAATGAAAATAATACTAGTTAGAGGAGGTAGATATAGCCTTCAGTTTATTCTATTTTTGGATGGTTCCCTAGGTTTCATTGGTGGCGGTGATACTATATAGGGTATCCAAGAAGCAGTTCTTCTTCTCCCTTAGGGATGGTGAGGAGTCGACTATTTCATGGGAGAATTTTTTAGGTAAATTTTGAACCATGTTTATATTTTAAATTTTGAATGTGTCCCGTCACTAGGAGATACTAACTCTTTGAAAGAGGAATTCAAATGTGTGGGTGATTGAGATCCATTTCAAGACCCTTTTTTAATATTAATTGGACCTATTTCTTCTTTAGGAGTCTAGAGTGAGGAATTTAAAAGAGGCTTCTCATCTAGAGATTGAGTTCTGAGAAACCTTGTTCTTGCTGCTGATGTATCTTGAGGTTCTACCTTGATTAGAGTTTGTGGATAGGATTTTAGCCAAGACCTAATCATCATGAGACGATAATAATATAGATTATCCATGTAGTATATATATAGTTTAGGTTATTAGATTTCATGTAAAATGTGTTTTTGGATAGTTGGGGATATGTATCATCCATCTTCATCCAGTTTCTCTAGGGGTTTAAGCACTCAAGTGCCTACCAAGGGATCATATGTATTTTTTCATTACGGTTTCCAAGTTCATTAGTAGTGAGAGTGTCAACGCTTTATGAGTATGTAGTGTGTGGTCGGTGTTATGTATTAAGTTATGTTTTTGTATAAGTTTTTGTTGAAACATAAGTTGTAGGAGGAAATAGGTATTGATTAGTATAGGGGATATGAGGTAGGTACAAAATTGAACTATAATGCTTCTCATCTATAGAGATTAGAATGCGACTATTGAGGCAGTCATCATTCGAGATAGAGAGGTCATAGAGTAGGTCATGTTCATATGCATGCTCTATATTTTATATCACTATCTATTTTAGATGTCATTTAAGGTACTGTTTTCTTGTTTCCTACTTGGGTTCATACTTTTTTGGTTTAAGATCTGTACACTATTTCATTTCACCTTCTTTAGTTCTTGATTTTGGATCTGATGTCGACGTAATTTTAGTGCCCTGGGAATTTACTACACTAGTTATGGTTTGAGCTATAGTTATTATGTTTTTAGATATTTTGAGCTAGTGGTGAGGAAGAACCACTCTTAGGAAGAATTCCAATTTTTGCAGATACACCCATATGAAATCATCCTCAACATAGACCTATTTTATTTGGTGCAGGATACATGGATTGTTTCAAATTGCATATTGTGTTATTTGATTTTTATGGATAGTATTCCATGTAAATTGGTTATTGAAACACTCATATGGGTTAGATTCATATCCTATATTTATATTCCATGATGTATGAGATGATTTTAAGTTCATCAAAGGTTCGGCCAATGGTGTTTCCTAGGTTTTTAAAAGAATACCCTAATGTACTTGCAAGGGATTTTCTAGAATTACCCACATTGATATAGATAATGTTTGGGATATAGTTATAGTTTTATTATTCTCCAATACCAATGTATCTATAGAGTATGGATCCTTCTATTTTTGGGTAACTGTGGGTATATATCGATGATCTTTTTCAATGAGTGTTTATTCAACAAACATTATTAACATGGGGTGATTTGGTTTTGTTTGTGAAGAAGGATGGTGGTACTATGAATTTTTGTACTAATTATCATCAATTAAATCATGTTTCAATGAATAAACACTATTATATTTCAATGATTTAATATTTATTCAATTAGATAAAAGATGCTAGTTGGTTCTCAAAGGGTGATCAGTGATCATGATATCATCAGATGCAGATTAAGGATAAAGATATTCCAAATACTACATTATAATATCATTATTGTAATTATAAGTTCATTTTTATATCTTTTAGTCTGAATAATTATCTAGGAGTTTTTATGAGGTTTATGAACACATTGTTATGAAAATTCATGTATCAATTTGTGGTTATTTTCATCAATGAAATCCATGTGTATTGTATGTCTAAGAATGATCTCATAGAGTATCTGTAAATAGTTTTAGGAGTTCATCATCATAGGAATCTATTTAGGGAGAACTAAAGTATGAGTTCTAGGATATTTGATGGGTTTTCTTAGGGTATGTTGTAACCTTTTATATTTTATTAGTGGATCCTTCAGTGATCAAGAAATTAATTTATCAAGAATTCTCCAAGAATATTATAGAGGTGTATACATTATTCAGTCTTACTTGATATTATAAGAGAATAAAATGAAACTTCTTATGATTATGAATCATCTAATTGCCTTTAATATAATGGATTAGGAATTATTTTTACCTAACTAGTGTTCGGTGTCTTTCTAGTATCCAAAGGAGTCCGTTTTAATGCTCCAATCATTAGTTTACCCGAAGTGGGAATTTAGTTTGATGATTCCTATGATGCTTCAAATTTTACTTTGGATAGTATCTTGGTGTAATAGAGAAAAATTATTTATTATGGTTATCTATCTTTATATCCCCGTGTAAATAATTATTCTTCCCATGATCTTGATTTAGCTATAGTTGTGTTTTCTTTGATTTTTTTACACAGCCTCATCTATGAATGTTTTATGATTATCACAGATCACAAGAGCCTGAGGTATGACTTATTATAAAATAACATAAACATATAATAGTGAAAAATTATGGAATTCATATAGTATTATTTATTGTATATTTTTTATACCCTAGGAAAATGTATTTTTGTAGATGATGTGATAAAAATGAAGTCACACAGTGATGATGTGCAGGAATTTGGAGATTCTTAGAGAGTGATCGAAGAAATCCCTATCATTCATCTTGACATGAGATAGGTTGGTTTCAGAGGATTCCCTTTTCAAATTATAGTATAGTTATATTTGGTTTAGTAGGTGGATCAATCCAAGGTGAGGGATTCCATGGTGGAGGTGTGGTGAGACTGATTTGTCTGTACTAATGCCCTTTATGGGTGGTTTGAGGAGGATCCACATCAGGTGTTATTTCTAAGGAGACTTTTCATTCCTTCAGTTGTGAATTAAGTGGTTCTTTGTGAGTTCTACATGTCACCCTTACCAATACATACTAGTGTGAAAAATATGTACCATGCTCTAAGAGGTCAGTTTTTGTGTCTTGGTTTAAAGAGTTCAAGTGTAGAGCGCATGTCTAAATATTTAGTCTTCCAAAGGGTGAAGGGTAAACATGGCATTCCTAATGGTTTTTTATATCCATTTTATTCTCTTATGTGGAACTAGGAGGAATATTTTTTGGACTTAATCATCATTTTACTGCATCAATAATGAGTCCATGATGTCATATGGGTGATAATGTATTTTTTACGAAGTTATCTCACTTCATGGTGATCATGGGGTTTAGCTCAGTGGTGGTTTTGTCAAGGCAATACCTAGAGGTGGTGGTGAGGCTCCACAGATTCTTAAGTATGGTCATCACTCATCATGATCCTCATTTTACATATAGGATTTTAATAGGTCTTTAATATGATTTGGGATCTCATTTAACCCTTGTAATTTATTTTCATCTGTATATGGATAGTCATATAGAGTGGACCATCCAGACTCTTGAAGATATATTTTCTTCTTCTCTCCTTATTTTTGGAGGTTCATGTGTGAGTCACCTACTTTGGTCATGTTTCCTTAAAATAATAGTTTTTACTCCACAATTAGTATGACACTATTTGAAGATAGGTACAACTAAACTTTCAATTAATTTTTCTTCTATAATTGGGTCTAAGAGTCTGCAATTTTCTAGATGAAACTAGTGCAGAGCATGAAAGATGTGGTTCAAGTGACTATATAGAGTCATAAGGTAGCATAGGTTCATCAAAAGTCTTATAGTAATAGTATTATACCCTTGGAGTTTGATGTGGGAAATCATATATTCTGGAAGGTGACTCCTTATCATGGGAATTTATTTTTAGTCATCTATGTAAGAATTATCCATTCTTTGTTGGTAGATACAAGTTGTTGTATTATATTGGAGTCTTTTGCTAGAGGATATAAATCTCCCTATTGATTATATCGATACATGTTATCTTCCATATATCATAGATTCTTCGTTGTCTTTATAAATATTATCACATCATCAATTAGGATGATATCAATGTCAAGGATGAAACATTCATCTAGGAGTGTCCTTTAAATATTAAGAATTATTAGGAGAATGTGTTACATTAAAATTTTATTTTCCTTTGTTTCACGTCCATCACTGACATGGTGTCATATAAGATATTACTTGGGAATTTGAATCCTATATAAAATCCTAGAATCCTTATTTTTCTATACATAGATATTTTTTGTACCAATGTTTTGTGTTATTTTACTTTATATCACTTATGGGATGATTTTTTATTCTTGATGCCTTGTTTTTTTCCTTTCACTAGTTTGAGAGGCATCTCCCCTAGAAGGGTGTTATAGATATGGTTTTTAATGTTTCCTAGTTTTTCACCTTGTCCCACTAAGTGAGGTGGTTCTGCACATGTGGTGGAGTGATTCTTGATAGTTATCTCTTGGGGTGGCTATCTAGATGACCCATTTTATTTTCCTCCCTCTAGGTTTCATTATAATTCTTGAGGTTTATAATTGTTTTATAGGTATATAATTTAATGTTGAATAATTGTTTCTACTTTTATTAGTGTTTTCCTAATTCTTGGTAGTGTTTGGTGGAATTTTTATGTCTTTAGAGACACTTTGGTCCAAAATGGGAAATAAGATGACCCAATGAATGTTTTTGTGTCCATGGTGTCATCTTGTTTGAAACGAGGACCATGGAAACTAAAAGTAATATATTTTGGAAGTCATTGTGAGTTAAAATGACCTAGGTGTGGGAAACATGCCCTGGCGCAAGTTTTTTCAGACTGTAGTTATCAAGAAAACAGTTTCCATGGCCAATATATGGGGGATGTTATAGTATTGGTCAATCTTACTTTGAAACATAGTATTCATCCAGATTCACCCTCATATCTTAACCACTTAAAATGTAGTAAATTGTGTAATGTTATAGGGGTTGTATATTTGTTTTTAATTTTTTCTCCATCCCGATTAATTGAACAATGTATCTCCTTTGTGTGTTCCTTATAATTCCATAAGCTCTATTGAACCAGGGGTGTGGTTGAGAGATTTCTAGATTTCAGGTTCTGTTGATAGAAATTATTCATGGGTAATTCTTATTTTACCCTCCCTTAATTAATTTTGATTGGTTCCTTTTATATTTTAATTCGAATCATGGTGAATTGATTTCCCTTTTTTAAGTCATCATTCACATTTTCAACTCCTTTTCATTCATCCTTGTTTCATTTATTTTTTGTGGAATACCCCTCTATTTGGGATGTCTCTTGAGCATGGATAATTGGTGGCATAAAGCTTTTAGTTTCTTACTAGTTTTACTTTGGCCTTTTCATTTTTCTTATGGTGTTGGTTGAACCTCGATTATCTGTCTTTGTAAAAATAACATTGAACTTATAAATCAAGGTAGGGAATTTTTTGCTTCCCGTATATTTTATGAAATAGTAAATTTATTATTTTTTATCTCATTGGACGTTTTTTGAATTAACCTTAATGAATACTAAACTAAATTAAAGACTAACCTTTGTTTTTTCTTGTATAAATCTCATGAGATTTCACCATGTTAATAGTTTTCAACTTGTTTTACTGGATTGTGTGTTATCTATTTTTATGATATGGTTTATCATGTTTTTTGTGTTGAGAATTTGATAAAGAACATAAATCTAGAAATATTTTACAGATAAAAAGTAAATAGGCATGTTTAAAAATTCATTGTTCCTTATAATTTAATTGAGGTCAAATTATTCTTGATGAATTTTGAAATGATATTTTTATTCCGTATTGATTGTTGAAATAGAAATATATATTAAAAGAGTTTATTAATAATTTATATTTTATGATATTTGGTGCCTTAGGTTGCATATGTTTGTAACCTTTAATATAGAAACCAATTAATTTAATATAGTTAAGAACTAGTTTTGTTATAAATATAAGTGTTTTGGGCCGAAGCAAGCCAATGTTCTTGTGAAGTCAAAATTACATGGTTTTTTGGATATAGATTCCATATTGACTATTTTTGTTTCCTTGTTTTCATATTTTATTTAATTATACATGATCATTGTTATGTGATGTGGTGTGAGCTTGGGATGGCTAATCGTAGATGAGACATGGCTGGGCAGCCTAGGTTTGGGGAAGTAGATAAAATCAATAATAGAGAGATAGATGAATTATGATATACATGGTGGTGTTGGGGATAGAACTAGGATTGAAGGATTGGGTCAAAATGGGTTTTTTAATTATTATGCTGATTGTAGTGATGGTTTCTTGTTAAGGAATCTGATTTACTGATCATATGGATGGGTTTTTTATTCCTGATTTCCTTCCCCCACTACTTAAATAAGTAGATTTTTTATTGTTTATGGAATAATTTATGGTATCTTAAGATTATGCATCATGTTCCTTGAATTATGTATTGATAATTAATGTAAAATGTATAACCCATGGGGTTGGTGTCTGGTTGGAATGAAAATGATGGTAAATCCTAAGATACTAGGGCATCAATTGGATTACACCTTGAGGGAATAATAATCGGTTAAAGATAATGTTTAAGTAATTATTAATAGTTAAAATGATAATTAATGTAAATTTAAATGTTTAATGGAAACAAATAATTAGAAAACTTCTAAAATGTTTCTATGCTTATAATATATCTAGTCTTTAGTGGTGGCAATCAGGTATCCGAGTGACGATTGTTGTAGTTGGTCCTAAGAATAGTTTGATGTCTATGGTGTGTTTTAGTGCTATATATATAATTTATTTTAGTTGTTTTAATATGCTAAACCACCCACATTGGATGGGTGACTGACACCCAATGGACTCTGGGAGTGTGTTTTTTCCAACATCTAGGTTAGTGAGGAATAAATGGTTGACTACCCCTTATTTCTCTCCTCTCTTCTCTTGGTAGTATTATGTGATTGTATGCATGGTGGTTACCTTTACCAAATATGTGTGTATTGTTTCTTAATTGATTATAGTTATTTCAAACACATTTTTACTTAGATTTAGTACTCTATGGATTATTAATGGTATGTCAAGAATGGGAAATGATATATTAAGGTACACTACATGACATATGGTATGTGGTGGATCCAAAAGAACTACTCAATTATTAACTGTAGATTTAAATAGGATTATAAGATGATGTGATGCATGTGTTTTTTGGTATGTGATGATGGTATGATTTTATGCATTAGTTGCATGGCATATTATATTTAGCCGGGTGTCTTTGAGTAGGATTACTTTTGGAGTATGATGGATCGAGAGATATGACATTTGGGAAGAGTGTTAAATTGGTAGGTAAGTGGTAACGGGGTAAATTCTTTGATATTATGATGGAAATTATATTATTATTATATGGGATACATGGTTTTAGAGCCATGGTGAGGTTGGGAATTTAGTATACCTGAATAGTTGAAAATTTTGCTTCACTTTTTTATTCAATGGAAATTAGTATGATTTATTTATATTTTTCACAAAAGGATCTATGGATGAATCTTCTAAGTTTATTTTTTCTCACCCAACATATATATAAACTTTATTTCCATTTATATAGGTTCGGTTTAGAAACTGGGTTGGATATTACATGCTCATGGAGTTATTTAAGATTTTTTTGGCTTAAAGTCCGTTGTTGGGGATTCTTTTTGGAACTTTTTGTTTCTAGGGAAGATTTTCAGTTGTATGACATTAAAATCATGTACTCGGATTTTTAATCACTCTTTTTAAGAGTAGAAGTTTTGGGTTTTACTATCTTGTCTCTCATTTCCCAATATTATAGTTCAATGCCTCCCGTTTGTATGTCCAGTATACCTTATATTCTTATCACCAACCCATGGCTTATTCAAAGTGGTATTAAATTGTTATTATCTCTATTATCTCCTTGTTGGACTAGAAGTGATACCTTTGGTGCAAGGATTCGTGAAATAATATCAAATTACATAAGGATCCCATATCATCCAACAATCTAAACGAGAATTTCATCATTTATTGGTGATGATGGATAGAAATTAAATTACAAATATCTTAAAATATGTCTTTTCTATATAAGATAACCATTTCAACATCACTTTAAAATTTATCCTCTTTTAAAAACCAACTCTGAGGGTATCCAATCAATCTCTAAAGGCCTTCCAAGGGATAAATCATGAATAAAAACAACAACGTTTCATTTCATATTTTGAAAACATCAAACAAGTACCCAAACAAATTTTCAAAACAATTATATTATATCCCATGATATTATCTTCTCACCCATAAATTGTATACATTATATATCCCTAATATAAATAAAATATCACATCACACTAGGATCATTTCATATCCCTATAAGTCACTCGCATCCACAAATAGCCTCTCAACATAATAATTCTCCTTCATCACTCCATATGAGAAAACCGTCCTTTTTAGCAATTCATATCCATATACACATCATACATGGTAAACATACTATAGGTTTTAACTCCCATAATATAGAAAAAACTGACCACATATCATTACCACCAACATCACACAAACACTCGACGACCATGATTTTTCAATCACATCATCTTTTATAACCTAATATTAAATTTACTCACCACTAAATTGGATAATTTAAATTCCCAGATGGCCCAAAAAAAGTATAGTTATCTCATCATCACTCTGTTATATAACTACTACTACTGAGGTATCATATACATATTATGTTCTTCCAATCATGGAAAATAATGATTGATTTTTTATTAAGACCCAATACACCGCATCTGAATTCGGTAGTCCCATCCATATATATATGTCCTCTTATAGTCTAAAACATGATATAGTATATAACTTGGAAAAAGAGTAATAACACTAACAATTCCATAAAGAGGATCAACATTAATCATTCTCTAATATTAGTAAAACACATATTTAATTCTCTGTAATTTTATAGATCCATAAACCAAGAGATAATGTCAAATTGAAATAGAATCATCATAAAACATTTTCATATATATATTAACACATTTCTGGAAACTAAAAATAAATTAATTATTTACATACCCTTACAGAATTATATATATCCTTTAACTATGATGATCTTCACTATAGAAACTATTTCAATGAGTGAATCTATATCCACAATAGAGAACATAGATCCCACTACACATACACTCACTACTATGATCCTAGAGCTCTAGAAACAAAAAACTACCTACTGAAGGCACACTAATTGGTGTAATGCCAAAGGTGTACATCCTAAATTCATGCATAAGGCCACAGATTCCCATATATCTCTTAATAAATAATTCAAAAGTTCAATCAAATTATAGCACAATAGATTTGTATTTATAAAACATCAATGAATTTTTATACCATCACATAAATAATGGGTAGCACTAAGTAGAAGGAATGATATCTATGTTTTCTTAGGTCCCCTAAAATTATTTATCTAGAAGTATTACACAATTCATCATCAATTTTATCTATCTCAACTACCTATTCTCAATCACAAATTTGTAACATGACTTCCAAATCTCTTGAATTTCATCCCATTGTCTCCAGGAAAACACATAAACCTCAAAATTGTAAAAAAGATGATGATGTTGATACATTTACCACTATAATGGAAAAATTCCCATCCAAAGATGTAATCAAACCAATCATAAAATAAGAAAAACTATTACCATGAGCTATATGAGGCATGATTACCTCATTTACTATCCTAGTTCGCATACTAAGGCCACAATAACTTGTCATCAATAAGTGTCATTTTTAAAAATACAATGGTCACCACAAACTTTAAAAAGTTCCATATTATAAATACATATACTATAGATCATTAGTAAGACTCAATGTAGTGTATCCTAACCAATACCCACATGTGATTATCTAAAAACTCCAACCTAAAACTCTTATACCAATATATAACATCTAGGGTTATCTATAGGTGAAGACCCTAATCCCACCTCCACCATGCTTAGGGATAATGGTTAGTGATAATGTATCATCACAACATGGGAGATATTAACTCTAAATCAACCTGTAACCTGATATCATGCACAAACATCCACAATGATATTCATGATATATAAAACTAAGTAACTTAGTATGTGTATATATAAAAAACCTCTAGGATAAAATTTAAAACAATATAAATGAAATCATGATGTGTACCCATTGCATTCCAAAAATATGTTATCCTAAATATTGGTCACATAATATTTTTAATCATTATGATATCACAACTCCACTAGTAATCCAAATCTATCACCCATCTCATGGATTCATGATCTTGTATCCTCTACATTAGCTAATTTTCATTGAAAATGGCATATAACATGCAAGTGTTCTTGTTGGGGTGAGTATAAAAATATCAGGTATGGTTACCCTAGGAAGTTATCTTCCCTTGTAAACATCTAGTATCTATATGAATAAATAGAATTTAAATTATAGAAAATATGACATCACTATAAGTCATCAATCAGCATAACTATTATCCATCATTATTGATATATCTATAGATAACTTTTAAAATTATTTAAAAATAGTAATTTTTCCTTAAAATGAAATATTAATAATATATAATTACCCATCATATATTCCCCATCTGGGAATTCACTTTAAATTCACTAAACATGAGAACTAGAGGGAACACATGTCTCCAAATTTCTTGGAAGTATTATAGGAAATAAATGTCTCATATATCTCTAATGTTCTTGATTAAATAATCATTTCTCTATAAAATAGTGTATACATGTACAAATGTAAAATAAAATACATATCTCAAGAGATAAATTTGTAAATTAGAATGCTATGAGGAAATAAACATCTTCAAGTATATATCTATATATCTAGTACTCTTTTGTCATAATGTTAATGAAAATAGGAGAGATAGTATCATGTGAATCACCATTGACCCCAATCACTCTGATGTGTGAGTGTAGGGTTGTCACCACTCTAGAGAATAATTATCCATATCATTATCATAACTCAGATACTGTATGAACTACTCATATCCACCTATCTCATCAATTATCTTCTCACATTAGGGATACTAGAAGAATTTCCCATCTTCTTATATCTTTCATTGGAAGTGTTATATGAATTACCAAAATTTAACTATCTTCGATTCATACATGATATATCTCGGCATTAATGTGTGGGTGATTATATATTGATCCATTCAAAAATAATTATTAGTATCTACCAAGATACATGGGTGTGGTGTATATTCATTATCATCTCATAATAACACTAGACAAAGGGTGAGTATATTGGCCTAACTTTTAAATAAATAAATGTTACATAAATCATTAACAAAATATTAAATAATGCACTAGAAAGATATTTTTAGGTTTAGTGTCTTCATTATTAGGAACATATCACATAAATTATATAAAGATACATTAATAGAAACTTTGATATAATTCAATTTTTATAAATCTTCATAGGTTCTTCTTAGGTTGCACTTAATTCATATCATATTCTGATTACATATATAACAAAGGGGGTTATCATAAATCATAGAAAGTGAATAAACAAATGAAACATTTTTAATATAGGAAAGTGTAATATGAATAAGGGATTAACCTATGAATATTAGAAATGTCAAAAAAATAAATAACAAGAATCATAACGTGTAAATAATAACATACCAAGACTCATAATCCCGAATCTAGTGCTAAAATACATATATTTACATTTATTGATATGATGCTAATAATTGTGACCAATATTTTTCCATCAAAACCTTAAAACATCAAAAGGAAAACTTGGATCACTTAATTTAAGAGGAACTTTTAGGTTTACTTTTTTATTTAATTAGGGAAAAATATTACATATAAAATTCAAAAGTCATCAAATGATCATCTCTCTCATTTAACCCAACATTTTTTATTTCACATTTGGTCATCAATATCATCATTGTGAAATCCTTAATAGCCGTAAACCATTAAACATGAAACTTTGTCACCTAGTATAAAAGGAAATATATGAAGGGTGATCTCAAATTCTATATAAAATTATCATTAACAATTAAGTTTCATCAATGATCATAAGAGTGAATAAGGTTATGAGGACATAATCAGACTGCATGATAGAATCATAAAAAAACCATGAAAATTAATACTTGGATCATAAAATATAAAATCAGGGAATATAAAAGAAACATTATACTCAGTAATCATGAGCCATGTCATAATAATCTCAATAATTAGAAAAATTATAAACACATATCAAGAATAAATATAAATTGTATGTAACATGTGTCATCGTTTTCACTTTACTCTTACAAACACTCTTACAAATGATATAACGATACGATCGAATTCTATATCCAATACATTGAAGGGATATCACGAACCCACCAATCATTAGTTTATCATAAAACCTCCCATCATTGGTTTTTCAGAGAATCACCCATCATTGGTTTATCATAGAATCACCCATTACTTTTTTATAACCCAACTACTCATCAAATTTCTATATACCATTACATAATCATAACCCATAAAAGCTTTCAGTTAATAAAAACTCATAGGAACATGAATTATCTAATTTATAAATTGATAAAACCATGTAAAAGAAATTATTTCTACAAAAATATCTTTAAAACCTGATTAATCCATTGGAATGAAATGAGTTCAATTATTCTCTTTTTATAACTTGTTTAACCCATGTAAAAGAACTGAGTTCAATAAAATTTTATTTCAAAAAATTTTAATCCGTATATAAATTAATGAGGATGGTATCGTTACAAATATCCATAATATAGGATATTTAAAAATTAAGGTTTTTGATTTTCAGGAATGGAAATTCAATTAAAATATCATTAAAAACATTCTTGATGAAAATATTATTTTCATTTTGAAAAATACTTTTGAAAATGTAAAATGTATTGAAAATAATTTTTCTAGGAAAACAATCATAAATTAGTTTTAAGGAATATTTTAAAAATCATTTAAAAATTTATTGAGTAAAAAAACCTTTAATATTTTAAATTAAAATTTTAAAATATTTATGAAAATATATTTAGAAAAAAAGGTTTTGAATTAAATACATTTCTAACTGTAGAGAGAAATGAAGTCGTATTTTTATAAAAATGAATTCTCAAACATTTTCAGTTCCAAAGAGTGAGAAAGTGGAAAAATTACTTTATAATATCATGAATAAAAATAGTGTAATATAATTCATAAGGATTATAATATTTCAACATTTGTGACTTAATCATTCACAATCACGTTAAATGATGACATTATGGCAAAAAACTTTTACCACTTTTGCAACATTCAATAATAATCCCCATGAAATAATAAAATTAAATGAAACATAAAATATCATGAAAAATAGGAGATTTATGATATATAATTTAAAATGGGAAGTATTTATACACCTTATAAAATAATATAGTTCTATTACATAACAAACTTTTCAAAGAAGTCAAATTGTGACAGAAATCGATTAACGATTTAGAAAATTTTAAATAGTAAATCCCCAAAAATATAGATCCTAAAATGGATATGTAAATACACATATATTTAATGATAATATTCATAAAATACCATCATGGTAATTATGTTTTCTATAAAGCACAAATAAGTGGTAAATATGTCATATATCTCCCAGAAATAAAAGTGAGATGATAAAAAAAGTTACTACTTGAATAACTTCTGGATCAAAATATCAATGAAATAATAATATAAATTTAAAATTTTAATATCATGAAATAAATAAAAATAATTATATAACATTTAAAAGTATAGTATACACACTGCACAAAAAAAGTGGTGAATATCGAGTAAGTCTCGTAGAAATAAATGTTAGACTAGAAATACCCTTACCTTGAGACTAATTCGTCATGCTCGTTCATTATATTCTATAATAATAAAATATGTTAATTATTTAATTTCATTATAAAATCTTACAATTTTATTATTTATTTTATTTTAATTATAATAATTTTATATATAATTACTCAATCAATTTGGTTTAAGAGGGATTTTGACCATATTCGACTTAGGTGTTGAAACTAATTTTAGTAGGTCAACTAAGGTCAATGAGGTCACTATTAAAACATATAAAAATTAAAACTAATTAATTAATAATAATATTTATACATAAATTATTCTTTTAAAACCAATCATTATAGGTGGTTATGAATGTTGAACCAACATTACGATCATGGAGATGGTAGGTCGTACGTATGCCTAAGTAGCATTTCCTTTATTTGAGGATCATTATAGAAAGAAGGTAAGTAATATTTTATTTTTAAAGAATATTAATTATATAAAAAATAAATTTATTTTAATTATATATAATTATAAATATCATTATTGTGATGTGATTGTGAAAAAATAATAATCACATCACTTCGAGAAGGTGGTAGTCTATATGTTCACGAACGATGTTTTCACTTTTTCAATGTGTGAAAAGGTGAGAATGTAATAGAAATATTAAATTAGATATTTATAATTACTTACTTAATATAATATATATTTTATTTATATCACCTATTTTTATTAACCCCATTTATAATACATTCTATTTAAAGTTTGAATGAATCACATCACTTTGAGGATGCGGTAGTCCACACATCCACAGACGATGTTATCATGTTACTAAAAAATGGAAGCCTGAAAGTATGTATTACTATTCATAATGACTACTTTTATTGGTCACGGTGTGTTAGAACTTGGGGTTGCATACAACACACGATGTTCTATTATTAATAAAAGAGAAGCGTACCATGGAATATTGGGGTGTTACATTCTCCACTCCTTCAATAAATTGCGTCCTCGTAATTTGAAATTTTTCTTTGAAAATAAACAGTTGAAAATAGAAAATACCTTTGTGGAAAACCCACATCAGAAATAGGGTTAATAAAAATATAACTTTAAAAGAAGGAAAGAGAAGTACAAAGGTCACCCGGGATAGCCCATACTAGGATTCTATAACAATATGGATATAGAGGAGAAACAAACCATAATGGTCTGATAGAGAGTTGTAGAAAACTGGATTAGGAGAAATTATAACTACAAGAAAATCACAAACTTGTGATTGGTTAAACGATCATTGATTCCCTAGTAGGAAAAGTTAACTGACAATGTTTTTGTTTTAAGTTACCTTTCATAATGTTGAGGAATTTATTTAGGAGATTTACTAAGGATGTAAGGAAATATACATACTTTTCATGTAGACTTTCATTCTTTAATAAATTTTTACCACAAACACATCTTTCACTCAAAAAGATAATTGAACTCAAAAATATTATATTTATCCTAATCGTACAAGGTTCCAAATATTAACACATACCATTTAGATTAGGAAAACTATTTTGTAAAAACCAGGGACTTCTTGTAGGATAATGGTAGGTAATAAAGGCCTATCGCACTATGGTTGTGGGTTCGATTCCTATAGCTTTGTCTGACGCAATGGGTTATCCCCCAACCTGCAGGTTGTCCTTTTCCTAAAACTATAGTATTATAATATTCCAAAAATAATCTTCATAAATGTTTTAACCTTAAACAATACCATCCAAAGTTCAACTTAATCCATTACAACCTTTATAGTTATCCAAAATACCTATATCCAGAATTTCTCTAAAAGGTCTCTAAATTCCAAAATCAATTGTAACATCAGATTCCCCAAACAAAGTAAAGTTTCTCTTATTGTCACATACTAAAAATATAATTACCTTCATCATATTAAAACCTTAATGAAAACAACAAGTACTATAGTACAATCCTTATATATATCACATTATTCTTATAACCATAATATAGTTCTTGAGTCCAAAGACAAAAATACAATAATTATTCAACTTCATCTGTAGTAACAACATAAGCTTGGCCTTGATCCCTTTGCCTTTTCTGTGGTAAGTTTCCCTGATGCTTAGGACATTCATTTGCATAATGCCCCATTTCTCTAAAATTGTATCATTCAACATTGATAGCCTCTTTCTTCCCCTTATAATCACGAGCCTGGTGACCTTTTTCTCCACATTTATAACAAACTCCCATTCCTTTTAGGCAAGTACCGGGGTGATTCTTACCACAATTATCGCATAATGGAAAATAATTCTTTCCCTTTTTCCCTTTATCTGTCTCTTGTTCCACTACTCTCTTATTCTCTTGCTTTACTTTGTTGTCATAAGACTTATAAAATTTATTTTCTGTCTTGATAGCACATTAGACAATGTCTTTGTATAATGAGAAGGATTGTGAGATGAATGCTCGACGGATAAATGGTTTTAACCCATCAATGAAATGATCAATCTTACTTCTTGGGTTACGTATATAATCTGCAGCATACCACACTAACCTTGTAAAGTTGGCCTCATACTTTGTGACATTATCATCCTCCTTTTGTCTCAGACTTATAAATTGTATTTCCATATCTGCTCGATGGTCACGAGGAAAGTATTTTTCTAAGAAAAGCTCTTTGAACTCTCTCCATTCCATACTTGATACTTCTTTATCTTACTTTGTATTTTGAATCAATGACCACCATTGATCAGCATCTCCAGTGAGGCGGTAAACTACCATGACAACCTTTTTCCTTTCACTACTCCCTAAGGCATGAAATATTTTCTCTAAGGAATTTATCCATTTCTCAGCTACTAAGGGATTAGTAATTCCATTGAATGTTGGTGGTTGCTGCCTCATGAAGCGGTCTAACATTGATCCTCCATATTACGGATTAGGGTGCTCCATACGAGTAAGGTTATTATTCATAACCTGAGTGAGTTGTTCCAGTATGGTGATAAGCTGATCAGCACCAGTTGTATCACCAACTCCATTATAATTATCTTGAGCAGGAGGGAAATCCCTACATGGAGTGCATGCATTGATATGGTTTCCATTCGTCCCACTAGGCCCCATTTATAAACAATGACATAAACTAGATTAGTTTATGAATCAAAATACATAATTCCAAACTTGTAAAACACTTAACATAAATTGAACTATAATCATAAAAGTTTTTTCTTTGAGGAATTATATACTCATAAACCCTTCATAATGGTTTGTAAAGAAAATAATAATTATCCTAAGCATATCCCCTGAGAGTGTCGTAAGCAATAGTGCATCAAAGCCCGTTGTCGTGCACCAGTTCCCGTTCAAGTCTAGCTCAAAGCAGTGTTTTAGGGTTTTACCCCTATGTATATCTCTGCCAGAGTCACCTCTACCTGCTCATATCTAGACAGGGATGTATTGCTCGGAAAACTCACAGAATCTCTACAACAACAAAATTCTAGGAAGTTCTTCTATACTAATCCTCAAAGTCTATCTTATGGCTATATGCTCTAATCAGAGTTTTTCTAAATCTAGCTTCCAAGGTTAGTACTAAACTGCCTCTGATACCAACTATAATGCTCCAACCCCAGTTACCCAGAGTCGGTGAAATATTGCATAACATTGGTATGATCAAAAAAGATCAAGTCTCGAAAGACCGATTAGTTTAGTAGCCTTGGAAACACTAGATACATTCATAAGTCTTACGTTACATCATAAAGTAAAACAAAACTAAAAAACATCCTATCTTCATATCCCCTCATACTATTCCTCCAGGTCATTCATAATATACTTCATCACATCCTGGAAAAATTAAAACATTGAAAGGGGTGAGCTCAGATGCTCAGTAAGGATAACAATACAACGAAAACTTTCATAAGTAAACATAAACATTTAAGGCAATGTATAACTAAAACAAAAGCCTTTTAAACTTGAACTTCATCATAATATGGAAAAAATAAAATGAAACAATGCCATTTAATTATTCACATGGATATTCTACTAGTTGAAAAATCACATGCAATATTAATAAAAACTTTCATAATGATGGAATGCATAATGATAGACTATCATAACCACATAGCCAAGGCCTCGTGCCAAGACTACAAATAAGATTTTGTCAAGGCCTCATGCCAGGACACTAGTTTGTCTCATGAGACCTACCAATGCATCGAGGAGCTATAGCAGGCTCCACCCGTCACTTATTAATTCCAATGAATTCCTCATATAAACAGGTTTAAACATATCACAAACCATGACATAATTGTATCACATAAAACATGCATAAAGGAAGCATAACATTTCCACATTTCAATCACAAGATATCAATACAACACATTGATATAATAAAAACATTTTCAAAACCATTTACAATACCAAAATAAATGAGAATTAAAACTTGGTATTTATTTTTCATTTAAAAAAAGTTATGGCTTGTAGAGGAAGCTGAAACTCAAATAATGGTCCAATAATGGTCACGACGGCAGAGAAGTCGTTGTCGCCGCATACGTATGACAAGAAAAACATTCCTTTTTGTCGTTTAGTAAAACACATCTTATAAAAAGATTCCTTTTGAATAAACATAAAAGTCAAAGGGGTTTATACACTGTATAGAAGAAATTTGTTTATAAAACAAAATATGCCTCAATGAATGGAGATTGAGACAAAGTCCCTTACAAAGATAATTTTTTTTAAATAAAATAGATCTATTATGTGTATTCACTATAGGTACACATAAATAAAGTACAAATACAAGATAGGACATAATAATATAATGACATAATTTGAAAGTAGGAGATTAACCCAAAGAATGGAAATTGGGTTAAGAAGTTCCCTTATCTCGTGTCTGGCTTGACTCGACCATTCTTTAACCTCCTGAATAAAAAACTAGAGTTAATTTATACTTTTTCAAGAACATTTTGCAAGTTTATTTTTCCTTTTATATTAATTATTACCATGTTATGAACATTATGTATTTATTTAAGTTAATAACGGTCGTTTTGTCGATTTTTGGTACTTAAGTCAAAAATAAACTTCTTATAATTACAAGTTATTCATGTGGTAAAATATTAATTATATCCAGAATTATATTCATGATTTAGATATCATATATATCATATATATCCAGTATAAACATGCATTTATAATATTACATAACATTTAGAGGTAAGAAATGAAATGCACCGTTCATGGAGACAGTAAGCCGTACGTACGCATGAACGCTACTTTGATTTCTATTTCATATTTAATGGAATGAAATCATAATTATATAAAGGTATATTATAATTCCAGTATAATATCATATATAATATCATTTAATCCATCCTTTATAAATCCCACATATGGAATTAACGATTCAAATCACTTTGAGGGGGCGGTAGTCCGCACTTCCTAAAATGAAATTATCACGTTTACCCATAATTGAAATCATAAAGGTAAGCCATAAATGAAAAATACAGAAGCATAAGGAAAACATAAAAATAATAAAAATAATATATAAATATAGTTACATCTTAATGGCCACCATGAGAGGTGTTAAAAGAATATTGAACAATCATCTTTTCCTGAAGAAGTAATTCGCGACCCACAGAATTAGTATGTTCTTTAACCATTAGACGAAGGTGTGTGTAAGTGTAAATCAAATAATTCTCCTAAACACATCCTAGTATATTTTAGATACTGTTTTTGTTACAAAATAAAGTAATAAAAAGATTTTATAGGGTTGGAGAAGCAAAATAAAACAAAATAACACAAGAGAAGACATTACCTTAAAATCGGGTAACTCTTTTGGATTTGAGGAAAATGATTCATTGGGAAGACTTATGCCCAAAGTGTGGCTTCTAAGAGTAATATAGGTAAGTTGGGAGAGTATTTGGGTAGAGTTTGGCCAAGCCAAATGGCTTTGATGGTGTGAATAAGGTGGTAGAGGTGGGGGCCTTTTATAAGAGGAGAGGAGGGGCACTCTTGGAAGGTCATGAAATGTTACATTATTATGAAGTGTTTTTCAGATTTCAAAGGTCCCAAAATGATATATTTAGAGTAAACAGTGATAAGGGTTCGAAATATACCCATCAAATTGGTTTTAGACAAGTTTAAGTCTTATATTTTACATTATCTTTTAATTTTATTTAAATTGTTAATTAATGAGGTAATCACTGCATCATTATGGTGTCATAAAAAATTTAATTTATTTAATGTATAAAAATTATAAAAAAATTACCATGATGTAGGAAATATTTTTATATTTCCAATGAATATTTATATTCAAAAATTTAACTTATATAACCCCATGTAATAATTGTTTTAGAAAAACAACACATGTTTGTGACAATTTTATTTTTACTTTAAATAAAAAGTTATTAATGTCATTTTCTTACCCAAGTGGCTCCATGGGTTCCCCAAGTTGACCCATGGATTGTATTGTTCTACCATGACTCATACAATAAGGGTAGGACAAGTGTAAAGGTAATTTAATATTATTATAACATTATATTTACCTTAAATTACACTAATTACTTTTAATCGCAATTAATAGAACATAAAAGTTAATATTCACCAAAAATTATTTTAATCCCATTGAACCACATTTTAATTAATAATGACAATGATGTATGTCAGATTTTTGAAATTAAAATCACAGAGGTGGTAAAATTTCATTTAAACAAAATATTAGTTTTTTAACTACCAGTTAGTGGTTTCACTATTCATCAAAAATCGAAGTTTTTCAGAACAATACCAAAAATTCACCCTAATATATATTTGATATTCCTAATTCAAAAATGATGTATATTTTAATAAATTAAAAAAATATATGTTTAATTAATTAACTTAATAATTAATTCCCGCGATCACAACAAATAGCATGTTTTTAAGAAACAATATATATCAAAAGATTGACAATTGTTTATGTGCAATTTCAATGTGAAATTAATTCTAATGACCACCATTAGATAAAATGGAAAAAATATATTCTAATTATACGTTAAAACCACTCAATAGTATAATTTCTCACTATAAATTTTTTTGATTAAATAATTTGTTTTTATGTTTTTTTTCTATTCATAGAAAATTGGAAGTTCTCAGAAAATTACAAAAAATTCAAATTAGGATAATTTCGATATTCCGAATACAAAAATGAAGTCCATTTTGAAATATAAAATTTATATAATTTCAAAAAGTGGGTATTAATATTCATAATGGCTACTTTGATTGATCGCGGTGTGTTAGAACTTGAGGTGGCGTACAACACACACTGCTCTATTATTAATCAAAGAGAAGTGTACCATGGAAGATTGGGGTGTTACATATCAGTTCGTGAGGTGGTAGTACATCGTACAGACAAATGATGGTTGTGTATGCCATTTGATGGAAGTGCATGAAATCTTTTTCTATAAACTTAACATAACAATATCTATGTATATTTATGATAATGAGGTTATTATATAGGCCTGATATAAAAATATTTTAATATGTTTGATGAAGAAATAAAAAAACATTTGTTGATGAACATTACCTCTTTTTTAGGTAACTCTTTTTGGTTTGAACAGAAGGTCATCTTTGGTTTGATTTATTACCAAAGCGAGGCTTATAAAATGAGATTAGGTATTTTGAGAAGTCATTTGGTCAGATGTTTTACTATCCTACTGGCTTTTGAGGTGAAAATAAATGGGGAGAGTGAGTGCCTTTATATATTGGAGGAGGATTGGAATTCTTGTAAATACTAAAAAAACAATAACTATTAAGAGGTTTCCCTTACTTAAAGTGCCTCAAATAATAAAAATAATTATATTAATGTAATGACATCATGGAAATATATCAATAAACTGGGTTTCCTTCTTGTTTCTATGTCATTTTGTTCATGAAGATTAAATTTTAACCACTAAGTAAACCCATTTATAAATTAATTGATTTTAATTTCTTTCCATTTTATTTTTGGTCAAAAAATGACTTTAAATAGAAATAAATAATAAATTATTATGATTAAAAAAATTTAATTCAATTTTCAAAATTCCAAAAATATAAGTGGAAAAATTTAATTTAAAACTATTCCCACATATAAAATGATAATACGGGATTTAAAAGTCGAAATGTTCAAAAGTTTACTGTGTTTTTATCTCCAAATTCAATTTAAACTGTTTCAAATTACACAAATTGGATAAATATATCTATAATTTATATAATTTAATATTTAATAAAATTAAAAATTTAATTTATCATAATAACTTATTTACATGAAAATTCAGTGTTTAAATGCAATTCACTATTTCATATTATTCACTTAAAAATGAAGCTTCTGAGAAAAATAGGAAAAGTTCACAATATGATGTTTTTGAAATATTTATTTTAAATAAGAAGAATATTTTATAAAATTACATTTATAAAATGTTTTTAAATTTATTTTTAAAATAATACATCTATTAAAAGGCGGGAAAAATACATTTTCTAAAAATTAAAATTTTTATGCTTAAAATTAGATTTGTTCTTTTTTTGCTGATAAAAAATATGGGATGAATTTAAGAACTTTTTATTAAATATAAAACATATAAATTTAAATAATATAATTACCTAATAGTGATAAATTTAACTTATTAAAATAAAATTCCTTTGTGGAAATAAAAATAGTTTATTTGTAAAGACACATTTTTTATTCAATTGTTTTTTTAATTTATAATTAATTGTTTAACAAAGAATTCATAATATAAAATTGTTTAAAATATATTTTCATAATTTATTTAATATTTTTTTCCAATCATTCCAACATCTAGTTGATAACTATCAAAATCTTAATATAATATTGTTTTCTGGTAAAACACGGCCTTACCTATAACACAAGTTATCGACAAAACTTGACGTTACACAAGATAAAATCAATGTTGTGTACAATTTGTGATAAAGTTTAAATTGCATGTATTTAAATCTACCAAATAAATTAAATATATTTTTAATAATATATTTCATAAAATCCTTGGATGTTACATCCTACCCCCCTTAAAATGAATTTCACCCACGAAATTCATCCTAGTTATCAAAGGATTAAAATTTTTAGAATTTTTATTATTGAAACCAAAAAAATAAAATTTGGAAATATAAAGTTCACCATATGTTATGAATAATTATGATTCCATGTTGGGAGAACAAAGGTGGAAATGGAGGGAAAACGTAAATAATTATAGAGAGTAATTATGGTCATTGATCACAAATAAGTGAATGTTTAATGGAATGTTAAGGGACTCAAAAAAAGAAATATATGATGATTGAAAATAATATAAGTTCATTATATTTGAAGGTACTAGGATAATACTTTTGTTTAAATATCCTCTTTCCTAGAGTTATAAAATTCTCATACTTTTTAGACCAAGATATCGAAATGGAAATATACGTATTTGATGAGTATAATATCACCATTTAATATATTTCCAACAAAATATCATATTTTGTATCCAAATTATGAGTATTAAATATGAATATTACATGATTGAAGTAAAAAAATAAAAATTTAAAGACCACATAATCATAAAAGTGATACTCAAGCTATTCCACCTATCTTTAGATAAAAACCAAAACCAAAATATTTAGTATATTGTTAGATGATTCAAAAAATTAATAAACCTATATATAATACATTAATCATAAAAATTAATAGACAAAATTAGAAACAAACTCTTCCATAAAAAATACCCTTAAAAAATTACCTCCCTAAGTTCAAACCCTAATGATTAAAACAATTTGATCATGTATTTACCAGAGATAAATCAGCCATTATTGTTAAACTAAAATACTATATGATTCCCAGATAAAAATAATATTAATCTATAAAAAATTATTTCTAATAATGACCTCATGTAGGCTAGTGGTAGGTGTTTCATACTTATCTCCCTTCATTTATGGGTTGAAGGCCCAAGGTCTTAAAGGATATGATAGGTTGTCACTCAACATACAGGTTTTACCTTTTTTTAAACATGAAAAATAAATCATCACAAAATAACACTAAATTTTTTTATTAGGGGTTATAAATACCTATTAAAAATAAACATCTCCAAAATTTTCATTATAACACCTGAGATTTTCACTACTTAATCCCTCAAATTAGGTGTCTATGACTTTGAAATTATGATAATCCTTGATCTTATAGACCTATGATAGCATCCATAACTCTTACTATAACCTATCATGAAAAAATCCTAATATTAAAAGTTATATAAATTGACCAATGATACTAACTATATTATACTTGGTCTCACACTCTTGGATCCTATTTTTAAATCCATAACTTTACATTCACAATAATGATGACAATGATTGTTACCCTATTTTTTCAATCAAAACCTTAAAAAATCAATAATAAAACTTAGATCACTTTAATTCTGGAGGGAATTTTAGTTTTAGATTATATTATATTTTTAAAATAACTCCAACATAAATAGTTGAAAAGTAATCAAATGATCATATCTACAATTTAACCCATATTTTCTTATTTCATCATTGGTCATCAACATCATCTATATGAAATTCATTATAGAAATAAATCATTCAACATAATTGTTGATAAACATAAAAAAAGAAACATAAGAAGGCTTATCACAAATTTTTATTAAGGGTAAACATGATAATTTAATATTCAATTAAATCCATGAGAAAAATATTTCATAAGGGTATTATTACATAATTATAGTGAAAGAGAGAATCGTGAAGGAACTCATGCCATAAATACGTTGATCACCAAATTGAAAACATAGAAAATGAAAGAGTCATCAGAATCAATAATCATGAGCCATGTGAAATCAATCTTAATCATGATAAACATTTGAAAACTATATAAATAATAAATAAAATATTTATGTATCTTGGGACATCATTTTCACTTCACTCTTACATTCACTATTACAAATGAAATAACCATACTATTTAATTTCATAGGTATGGAATTGGAGGGATATCACAAACCCAACCATCCTTTGTTTTCTATGGAAATACCCATAATAAATTTATCATGGACCAACTAACCAATTTTTATCAGGAATCCACTCATACTTAATTTATAATTTAATAATACATCAAATTTTAAAGTACCATTACATAATTATAACATATAAAAGATTTTATTTCATCCAAAAATCATAGAAACAACCATTTAACCTTTAATAACTTCATTAACCCATAGAAAAAAGAAAACTTGTATTTATAAATTTCATTGAAACATGATTATCCCATGCGGAATAAATTGGTTCTATAACAATATTTTTGAAACATGGTCAATCCAAGGAAAAGAAACATATTCCATAAAGATCTCCTTGAAAAAAGTAATTCCTCTAGAAACGAATGTGGATGGTATCAATAAAAAATATACATAGTGAAGGATAATTACAAATAATGGGTTTTTATGTTGATAAATGGAAATAATATTAAAATATCATTAAAAAATTCTTTAGAAAAATAGCATTTTTATTTTGAAAAACACTTTTGAAAACATAAATCTTTCTGAAAATACTTTTCATTTGAAATAAACATGGAAGAATAAAAATAATGATTTTAAAATTAATTTAAAATATGTACTATATAAAATATACTTTAAACTATGAAAAAAAATTTAAATTTTTTTTAAAACATTTTTTAAACAATTTTTAGAAAAAATGGTTTTGAAAGAAAACAAATTTCTAACCGAAGAGAGAAATGAAGTCAGATTTTCATAAAAACACCATCCAAGACCTTTTAAGTAAGAATGATTATAAAAATGTGAAATATAATTGGAAACATCATGAGTAAACATATTATAAAATAATTCATGATAATAATTATATTTCAACATTAGATACTTAATCACACACAATCTCGATAAACGATGAGATTATGACGAAAGACTCTTACCACTTTTGTAGCATTGAATCGTAATCCTCGTGAAGGAATAAAAATAAATGTGACATGCAATATCATTTGAATAAGTATATTCATGATATATAATGTAAAAGGTGAATTAAATATACACCTTATAAAATATGATAGGGTTATAACAAAACAATGGTCTCAAAGAAGGCAAATTATGATCAAATCTATTTCCATATTTATAACATTGGAACCATAAACCCCACAAAATAGATATCCCTAAATGGATATTTAAATCAAAATAAATTTAAAACTAATTAACATAAAATACATTCATTCGTATTATATACACCACACAACAAAATAGTTGGTGGATATGTCATATATATCACATAAATAATAGTAAGATGAGAAAAACCCTTACTACTTAAGTAACTTTTAAATCATGATATCCATTAATGAATAACATAAATTTAAAATTTTAATATATTTAAATAAATTGAATTCATCATATATAAAATTATGGGTTATTATATACAACACACAAATGAAATCATTGGTGAAGATGTCATAAGTCTTACATAAATAAAATTGTAACTAGATTTCCCATCACATTGAGTTTGATTCGTAACGCTTTTTTATTAACTTCATATATAATAAAAATATATTAATTTTTTAATTTCTTGAAAAAAATTCTGATTTTGTTATCACTTTTATTTCTATTATAAATTTGTTATATATAAATACTTAATCAAATAGTTTTAAGTTTGATTATTTGACTATAACTGGCTTATTTGTAAAAACTGACTTTGGTAGGTCAACAACGGTCAATGAGGTCATTATGTAAGAAATTAAATAATAATCATGAAATAATTTTAATATTTATATTCAAATTTCTCTTTTAAAACCAATAATGAATTATTTTTATGAAAAATTGACCAACATTTTGATCATGGAGATGGTAGGTCGTACAAACGAATGAGTAACATTTCCATTTTTGAATTTTAATTATTGAAAGAAGGTAAGTAATATTTAATTTTTAAAAAATGATCATTTTATCATACATAACATAATATTTAATTATATATATATATATATAATTTTTTATTAATTTTTCAAAAAATAATAATCACTTCGCTTCAATGAGGCGGTTGTCCAAATGTCCACGAATGAAGTTATCACTTTTTAATTGTGTGAAAAAGTAAGAAATAAAGTGATATATTATATTTACAGAAATATAATTATGACCTTAATATAATATATATGTCATTTATAACACATAATTTATTTAAAACCATCCATAATACATTACATGTAAATATCTAACAAATTGCATCGTTTTACCAAGGTGGTACTCTATGGATCCCCAAACGATTTTATTGTATTCCCAAAAAATGGAATACATGAAGGTATGTGTTATATAATAATTAAATAAGAATAAAGAAATTATAAATAACATATATATCATATAAAAACAATATTTACATCATTATTCCCATCCTTGAGAGGTGGTGATGGAATAATAAACGACATCTGTTCATGAGACGATAGTTTTCCATACACATAAACGATGATTGGGTGTCATATTTGATGGAAGTGTTTGAAAATTTAGGTTGTAACCTTAAAATATCAAAATATAGGTATTTTTAAGATAATTATTTTATTGTATAATATTTATATAATAAATAATTAAAATTGCTTTAGGGGAAATAAAACAAAAACATTCATTGATAAATGTTTCCGCTTTTTGGGTAACTCCATCTGGTTTGGACCAAATGCCTTCCTTGGTTTTCTTTCATACCATGATGAGTATTTTTGGATGAAATGAGGAATTTTTGGAAGTCATATATCCAGATTTTTTAGTTGTAAAAGGATTTATTGGTCTTTGGAAGTGGGGAGAATTAGTGCCTTTATATAGTGGGGGACAAGTGGAATTCTTATAAATACCAAAAAGAAATTACTATTAGGAGGTATCCCTTACATAATATACCAAAATTAATGATTCCAATTATGTTTTATATATTATATTATCTAAATATTTACATAAAATTATTTTTGGAAAAGATTCAAGTTATTAGGACCCTTAAGATTAAAGTTTAACAACTACTTAAAGTCATTTTTTACTTTAATCGTTCTTAATAATATTAATTTATTTCACCATTTTTTTTTCAAAAAATGATGACCTTAATAGAAATTATAAATTATTATTATTCCAAATATGGAATACATATTTCCAAATTCTAATAAAAAAATTGTATAATTTAATTAAAAACAAATCCCACAGTCGGAACGAGAAAGCCGAATTTTAAATTGTAAATATTCAAAATTTTAATAAGTGTTTATATCCAAATTCAAAATAAAAATGATTAAAATAACCTAAATAATATTAATAGATATATAATTTATATAATTTAAATTTAAAATAAATTTAAAATATAAATTATCATTATAAATTATTTAGACAAAATCCAATTTTCAATTCAAATTCAATATTTTTCAATATTCATAAAAAATGAAACTTCTCAATAAAAACCAAAATTTCTCCCAATGATATTTTTTTAATTTTTATATCAAATTATATTTTTTATTTTTTAAAATGAAATTTAGAAAAGTGTAAAAATTTATTTTTAAAACTAGTCTTCCATTAAAAGGCAGCAAAATTGCCTTTTAGAAAAATACATCTTTTATGCTTAAAATTAGATTTATTTTAATATAATACCGATAAAACTTATTTGATGAATTTAGAAACATAAAATTTAATATATAATATATAAATTTAGTTATTTTTACTCATTAATAGTGATTAATTTTATTTATTAAGATAAAATTCCTTTGTATAAATAAAAATTATTTTTCATGAACACTCATCCTTTATATTCAATTGGTTTTTATTTTCATTTATAATAAATTTGATATAGAATAATTCATTATATAAACATTTTTAAACCATGTTTTTATAATTTATTTAATGTTATTCATCACTTCTATTCCAATGGATAGGTGACAACTATATTATTATTAATAGTATATTGTTTTCTAGTAAGACTTGGCCTTGTCTATAACACAAGTTATCAAAGAAACTCGATGTTACACAAGATAAACTTAGTGTTGTGTATAACACAAGGTAAAATATTCATGACATTTAATTTAAGATAATACTAAATTTAAATTAATTTTAAATAATATATATCATAAAATAGTATCCATTTATAGAAATTTGGTCACAATATAAAAATAGGAAATTCCAAAGCATATGGAATAAATCTTCACAGTTCTTAAGATATGAATCATAAAGGTACATGATCCATTAGAGAATAAAATTGTAATAATACAATGATTTTTGGCATACCTATAAGTATTTAAAATAATTTTCTTAGTCTTTATGGTTATTTTCCTAGACTATCATTGTGGAATGGGTTCACTCCCCAAACCATCGTATTTATGATGGTTCACTCCCAGTACTATCATATAGGAATGGGTTCACTCCCCAAACCACCATGTTAGTCTCTTTTTAATCCCAATATTATATTTTTATAATGGGTTAACTCCCCAAAGCATAATATTAGTCATGTTTTACCCCCAATACTATCTTAGTGGAATGTTTTCACTCCCAAAACCATTGTATTAGTCGTGGTTTACTCCAAATAAATTCATAGTGGAATGGGTTCACTCAGAAACCCATCAAATTATTCAACATTAACTCACAAGTATTTCTTAGTGGAACTATTTCACTCCCAAACCCATATTATCTATCATGGATATCTCCCAATACTATCTTAGTAGAATGAGTTCACTCCAAAAACCATGATAGTAGTAACAAGTTTCATATCAAAACAATTGCATACAATGTGCTTAAATACTTTATTAACACATGAATATTGAAAATGGGTTTGATAATATGAATATTTACATCAATTATACATTTTTACATATTATTTAATCCCCATTAAAGATAGTTGGGTATTAATAATATAATAATTTCTCATGTCGGAAAGATAAATTTCAAGAAACAAAATTGACATCATGAGGGTATACAATGTGGCTTATAAAATAGGAATAATTGGAGGGAATGAAAGTATACTATATTTAAAAAACAATTATTTAAGTATAATGAATAAAATAGTGCATAAAAATATAGATAATTTTACATTTATAGGACTTAGAAAAAGGGGTACTTAAATGAAAAATGGAGAATATGAGAATATATATACTAAATTTTATTAAGATGATGATAAATAACATTTACTAAGAAAATGAATAATGGGAGGGAATTGAGATATAATATTGATAAAAAATTAATTTTTCATAATTATAACATAATAATAGTAAGAAAATAAATTGGACTGAAATTTATAAGGTATTTACAAAATGGGTACTTTGATAAAAAAGGAAAATGACAGAATTCCATTACTAAATTTTGGCAGTATGACGGTATGCATTATAGATAATGCAAATGGAATAATTATATTATAATATGGAATCCCATTGATAAAACATAATTTTTTAGTATAGGTAAAAATAAAAAACCATGAATAAAAATAATGAAGTTTGAAACTTTGAAGACACGTAATAATGACGCACTTGAATGAAATAGTATAGGAATATAATTCCCTTACATTGGCATAGTAGATACATTGAACTATGTTATAATTATTGGCGATAAACCATATATAATCATAATAACATAAATTATATAGTAAAATGGTTTTAATGAAATCATTACAACATATACAATTACGATTCAAAATATATGTACAATGAATATTCTTTAATTGATGATAATAGATTAAGATCCATTACTAAATTTCTACTACATAATGGTACATAAAATTGACTAATAAAAAGACTAATGGAGAGGGAATTAAGGTATCTCAATGATATACATCTACATGGGTAGTACATAGATGATTAATAGTTCATGAAAGTAATGAATCATTGACATTATGTAAACTCACAAAAAGTCACTTGAATGAAAAAGACAATGATGATAATTTCCTTTCCTTTGAAGAGTTGCTTCCTTTATCATGGAGGGAGAAAATAGTACTGTGGGGACACCTTGGGTAAACCAATAAACTAATATTTGTGAGTTTAAATATAATAGATACACATATTTTGAATTTTGAGTGTAGATTAGGGGTGGGAAGGTGGTATATATACATGAAGAGGGGTAGCTTTAAGTGAATAAAAAATGATTATTTTATATTTAAGGCTAGAAATTATTGGGATTCATTAATTGCAATGATTTTGGTGGAAAATTAACGTTGTTATGTTTTTTAGTTCATTAAAAAGATCAACCTCATATTTAATATTTAATTTTTTAGGTATTTTAATATTTTTTCTTTTAACTTTAACTCACTACATTATTTTACATATAGTGTGATAACAATTTTTTACCATAGTAATTTTTTTATGTAAAAGTATAAAATTGTCCTTTTACCTAATTTTTATATTATGATGCTAAATATTTAATCAATTTTATGTAATTCAATTTAAAAAAATTATTAAAATAAATTCTAATGTGATAATCATATAACTCCAAAAAACAATTTTACCTTTTCTAGGTTAAAATCATGATTTTCAAAAACATTAAGAATATGATTATAAATGTAAGTCATTATATAATATGTTGTTCTTGGAATAATTTATTATTAATAATTGTTATTAAAAAAATTAAATCATTATTATTTCCTAACTACATCAAAAGAGTTTTCATATTTTTAAAAAATATTATTTTAGATTTTTAATCCAATAATTTTTTTTAGAAAATTACAATAAATTTACCCTTAGACTAATTAAAATTTGATGAAATTGGAAATGAAAATTATTTTATCAATATATTAATCTGTGTTTTATAAAATTTTATTTTAAAATAAAACCCTTATTTATATAATTTTAACGATTTTTATGACATAAATAGATTTTTAGTCGTTATAAACATTACTTTGGACTTCTCTAATTTATATTATCACTTAAAAGTGTTTATAAGGTAATTTAAAGAAAATAAAATTTATTAAAAACATATAAATTTATTACATTACATACATTTAATGGAAATAAAATATTTATATTGTTTCTAAAAAACAATACCCATTTTCACTTTATTACTGCAACAAAAATAATAATGACCAACCATTTTCTTAATTAATTTTCATAATTCCCAATAGTTATATTATCCAATTATTCATTTTATGAATGGTCATGTCATTCTATAAATATCCTATCATATTATGAAAATTACTCACTACTTCTCATATAAAGGTTCTTACACACCCATTGATAATATATATATTTTTAATAAGACTTATTTTTCTTTTTATGATCCTTATAGAAAGGCTGATCTTCTTGGGGGATTTCAATCATTTATAGTTTTTGTAGTGAATGTACTATTCTTTAATGTGTATATCCTATTATTGTTCATAATTCTACTAGTCCAATTTTTTGTGTCATGTATTATGTTCCCATAGACTGAAAACATATATTTACATGATTTTATTGTAAAACATAATAAAAAGATATTGGAAGGAAAGAAACCTATTAATAAAAGAAGAAATGTTTTTTGGGTTATCACATTATTCCACCATTAAAAGAATTTCATCCACAAAATTTGAACTCATGTTATCAATTGATTACAAATGAGGGTACTTCAACCTCATTTTTCTCTCTGGTTTCTAAGTTTCTCTTCATATTTAAAGTTACTTATTTGGAATATTATAATTACAATTATAAAGTAATGATTAATCTTAAAATTTTATAATTTCATTGTTTTAGGATGAGATACATCAATCTAAATTTTTGTTTACATTATCTTTATATCAATCATAATTTTTTTGTGCATGATTGTGATTAACTAAATATTCTTTTCCCAGGAGTTTCAAAACAAGTGTGCAGCAAGTCTCATTATCATGCACTTGTTCACGGTCGAGTCTGGCTAAATATAGTTTTTTGGGTGTTATACCCAGGTACGTACGCTCTAGAGACACATTCACTTATAGTATCCAGAAAATGATGTGTTTTCTTGGGAAATACTAATTTAATACTCACCAAAATACTAGGATGATTTTCATATATTTAGATGTATCCATAGAGTTTTATTTTACTAATTCTTTTTAATACTAATTTCCAAAAAAAGATAAACCAAACTTTTATACCAACTATAGAGACACACCTTTTAAATACATGACTCTCATGTAAATCCTTAACAAAAATTATATAAACTCGAAGGATTGTTTTTATGTTTAGTGTCTTTTAAATTATATAAAATCACATGAATTGCATTAGGATAACCTAGACATAAACATTCTTATAATTCACTATCTATAAATCTTCATAGTTTTTTCCTATGTTTATCTTACTTCATCTCATATCCTGGGAACATATATAAAAAAGGGGGTGATCATAAAGCCTAGAAAAGGAATAAAAAAAGAAAACCATTTGAATGTTAGCAAGAGGCATATTAATAAGGAATGATCATATGAATATGAGGTATATAAAAAATAAATAACATGAATCATAACATTGGAATGTTGTAAAAACATAAAAATATGAAATTCATAAGAATATAGAATAAGTATTTATATTTAACATGATATGAGTCATAAAGGAACATGATCAATGAGATAATAACATTGGGATAAGATTTTATTTGGGGAATTAACATAACCTTAAAAAATCATTTCCTTAGTAGTAAATGATCTCTTCCAAGAAAATCATATTGGAATGGGTTTACTCCCCAAACCATCATATTAGTCAAGGTTCACTCCCAAGACTATCATATTGGAATTTATTCACTACCAAAACCATTTTATTATTCAGGTTTCACTCCCAAAACTATCTTAGTAGAATGGGTTCACTCCCCAAACTATCATATTAGTAAAGGTTCACTCCTAGTACTATCTTAGTGGAATGGGTTCACTACCCAATCCATCATTGTTTTCATGGTTTACTCCCAAGACTATCATAATGGAATGGTTTCACTCTTCAAGCCATCATATGAGCCAAGGATCTCTCCCAAGACTATCCTAGTCTAATGGGGTCACTTTACAAACCATCATAGTATTAATGGTTTTCATATCCAAACTATTTCATACAAAGTGATGAAATATTTGAGAATAGCATCATTCTTAACCTATGAAAAGGTAATATGGGTATAATAAATTTCAGTCCAAAAATAAGTAATACATGTTTACATAGAGTTTAATACTAATTGAAGAGATATGGGTATTCATAATAAGATATTTTCTCATGTTGGAATGAGATATTTTAGAAAATGAATTTGACAGCATGACAATATTCCTCGTGGATTTTAAAATGGGAGTAATGGGAGGGATTGAAGGAATTACATCGTTACAAAACTATTTTTTAAGTATATGGTATATAAATAGTGAATATAGAGATATATTTTTTAGATTTATAAGATTTATAAAATAAGGTCACTTAAATGAAGAGAGGGTAAGATGATAATTCCCTTAGTAAATTTTGGCAGCACGACGATACATTACATTAATTAAGAAAAGGAGTACTGGGGGTAATTAAGGTATATCATTGATAAAAGACTAATTTTTTAGTAATTTTAACATAAAAATAGTAATAAAAGAAATTTTATTTACATTTATAAGGTATATAAAAATGGTTACTTGGATGAAAAATGATAAGGGAAGAGTTACCTTAATAAATTTTGGTAGCATGATAGAATACATTGTGGCTTATAGAAATAGAATAATTGGAGGGGAATACGATATCCCATGGATAAAATATAATTTTTGACTTTATATGGATGAAAAAAATCATGAATAATGATAAATAATTTGGAAACTTTTAAGATACATAAAAAGGAGGCACTTGAATGGATGAGGAGAGGTAGGGTATTCTCTTACATTTGTATAGTAAAAGCTTATAAATATGTTATAATGATAGAGGTTAAATGATATATCATATTTATAAAATAAATTGGATAGTAAAAGGATATTTATAGATACATTAAAACATATCCAATTAAGATTCAAAATCCAAATACAAAGAAGAGTCGTTAATTGAATAGAAGAGAGAGAAAGATCCCTTACTAAGTTTCACCAGTATAATGGTAAATAAAATTGACTAAGAATAAGAATAATGGGATGGAATTGAGGTCTAAAATTTATAAAAAAAATACTTGGGAAGTATATGTTAGATAAAAAATTCATGAAAATAAATAATCATTATCATTATGTAAACTCATAAAAATGAGGCACTTTAATGAAAAAGAAGATGATAATTTACCTTACCGTGAAAATTTGTTTACAAAATCGTAGAGGGGGAACAATAAGACTTTGGATACACCTTGTGGAAAACATGGGTGAAATCTTTGGGTGGATAAAATATAATTAAGCTATGGATTTTAAACTATTAGTGGATATTTGATGTAGGATGCGGGTATTTATACCTAAGGAGGGGTGGCTTTTAGTGACAAAAAAGGATTATTTTTTATTTAAAGACAACCACTTTTTGGTGTAATTAATTACAATGATTTTGTTGAAATATTATATTTTAAAGGTAGGTTATGTTCTTGAAAAAGATAAAACAACCATTTAATGTTGTTGTTTTTATTTAATTTATTATTTTATCTTTTAACTTTAACCTGCTACATTGTTTTACCTATACTGTGGTAACAGATTTTTTAACATGGTTATTTTTTTATATATTGAAAATAAATTGACATTTTTTAACTAATTTTTACCTTATAATTACAAATATCCAATCCATTTTATGTAAGTAAGTTTATAAAACTAGTAAAAATCAATTATATTGTGATATGGGTATAACTCATCAAAACTATTTTTTAACGATAAAATTATGATTTTAAAAAATTCTACGCATGTTTTTCTAAATGAAACACGTTATGAAATATGATGTTTCATAAATAATTTTTTTTATCAATTTGGATTAAATAATTTAAATCTTTAAAATGTTCTTATTTTATCATAACTGTTATTTGTTTTTATAAAAACTGTACTTTCACTTTTTAACCCAAAAATCAACATTTTTATATAATTATCATAAATTCACCCTAAACTAATTATAATATAATGAAATGAAAAAATAAAATTATTTTATAGAAATATTATTCTAAATACGATGATCTTAGATTAAAAAAAATCATTATTTGTGGAATTTCAATTGATTTTATAACATAATGAACTTTTTAACCATTCTAAAAATTGCTAAGGACTTGTATAATTTATTTTATAATATAAAAGTCTTTATAAGATAATTTTAAGGAATAACATTAATTTAAAACATAAAAATTTGTTACATTTCATACTTTTAAGGGATATTAAATTTTTATAATGATTCTACAAAATAATATCAACGGACACTTTATTGCACACACAATAATAATATTGACCAACCATCTTATTAATTAATTTTCATAATTCCCATTAGTAATATTAGAAAATAATACTCCTTATGAACATTCATATATCCATATAAATATCTTATAATACTCTCAACATTACTCACTACTTCTACAATAAATTTTTTACACATCTTTAATAATGTATATTTTTTTGTAATGATTATTTTCTTTTTTACAATATTTATGGCAGGGGCGATCATCTTGGGGGATTTAAATCCTATTGATTTTTTTATAGTGAATGTATTATTCTTTAATGTATATATCCCATTATTTTTCATTGTTTTACTAGTCACAATATTTTTGTGAGGTATGCAGTAATCATTAAATGAAAAAGTCTTTTTATGTGATTTTATTTTAAATCATAATAAAAAGATATTGGGAGGTAAGATATCCATTAAAATTGAATAAAATTTTCTGAGATGTCAAAGTGAGTATAAAGGAGCTCAACTACTACATCTACTAACCACATATATTTATCTATCCAATTTTTCATCACATCTCAAACTATAGGAGTACAAAAAATCAATCACCACTATCATAATCAAGGATAATTTTATATATCTTGCAAGAATATTTTATTATAAATCAAGCAACAACCACGTCCTCAATAGATTACCACATCATGATCTCATAGTAAGTGACCAATAAGGAAATAATCAATAAATATTTTCATTAAATTATCCCACTGTCCACATCACAATATATGATATCTCACACTCCTCATAAAATTCATTCTAGTTATCAAATGTAAATTGTGATAGTTCAACCAAGTTCCCAAACTAATTACAAACCACCTAGATCTTTACCATAAATATTCCACTAATTTATTCTTTAAAGTCCTCATCACAATTACTTATTATGTTCTTATAATTCATAAAGAGTTAACTAATTATTTTCAATTAATTCATGATAACTTCACATCAACTAATAGAATACCCTCACTCAGTGCCATATCATTAATCCCTTCCAATATTTATTTATAAAATTATTCTCAATTACCACCCATTATAATTAAACCACTTAATAAAAATTTATTATACCAATAAAATTCATTAAGTTACTTGATATAAATATTAACCTTTGTGTTATTCAGATAAATCCTTTGTGTTATATTCCTACCACATATATTAATCAAAAATAAATTCATGTATGCATCACATTTATTTATGTTTTACCTTTAATAATTATTACTTAATTTTAACTTATGATCATACTATTTCTTTTCCATTACTATACCTAATTATTTTACTTTAATCTTTTACCCTCATCCACTATGTCTTTATATAATCAACATTAAAAATTCACATTTATAAAATCAATTTTATAAACGCTTCTATTGTCAGTAATATATTTTTTGTATAATTCATTATAAAATACATTTATTCCTTTTCCTTCACAATATAAACTTATCATAACCATTGAACTTCCATCAGATACCACTCACTACCTCTATTTATTAAATAAATCAAATAAATGTCTAATTAAATATTATATTCATAGGTTTAAAAAAATTATGTCGCATTATATTATTATTGAATAATAATATTCTATAGATCTAATATTAAGAAATTACAACATCCTATTAAAAAAATTCTTTTTTGACTTAGTTCAATTGACTCCTCAATATGATACACAGTGGTAGTATAAATGAAACAACCATCCACTTCATTTTTAACATTATTAGATTATTATTTTATCATTATTATTATTATTATTATTATTTTATAACTTATTAATCCATAAATTCTAAAATTACCCTTTATATTGTCTCTAAATGTACCAAACCAAATTCCATTGGGCCTGGGGTATCACAAGGAGTATAACAATTTTTCATCACTCAATATGGGGGTCTCACATGTCCACACATGCATAAGGAAATATATTCATATTAGTGGTTTCACGTTCCCCCCCACATAGACACACACACACACTTGCACTCATGTACATCCATAGTTGTGAGATCTCTTAACTCACTCTCAATCATTTGATCTGAGGTAAAATAGACCGTATCAGTCCATGTCACCTATCCACCACATTTACCATTGGGTTATCTATAGTATTACATTATGATGACCATATGGATTCAGATTATGTAACATATTGTCAAAATTTAAACCATTATTTTTCTACGTTCCCTATAAGGTTCTAGTTGATCATAAGGATCAAATAATCTATAATGCTCAATATAGTTGTGATGTCAATAACACTTAGGGATGAAGCATGAACAACTCCACCATTTTATTGACTTGCCAAAAGATCACCTAAACATATGTCTTTAGTACCGAATCATGAGTCACCCCCAACCATAGGGATATCATGTCCCCATCTCAGTAATCAGATCAAAAATCAATCAATCAAAATCTATCCACATGTTATTATCAAAAACCTTTAATGACCTCTGCTTGATGTGCATGGACATTACATTAGTTTTTTGGAATACATAATACATTATAAAAATAGATTCCCAAATCCCATATTATTATATTGCATTGGGAAACATGGAACCCAAACATTAATATAGTCAATGTTCTTCCAAGTTTCCCAAAAATATATTCCCATTTTTTCTCCTACCTAAAAACCATTCTTTATAACCTAGGAAATGAAAACATAAAAAAGGATGAGATCAGATACTTAGTAAGAGTAAACAAGGGTGATATGTAAACAAAAGCAAGTTCATAAAGGTTATTAAAATCTTATCATAACATTATAATATCATGACCTGCATATCTAAGGTAAACTTAAATCATATGAAAAATAAAATAACATAATCTATAGGGTCATAAAATTGGAATAAGAGATGAAATTTTTGCATAAATATAAACTTAGAACTTTTTGAAAATTTATAAATTATAATAGGTTCACTCATTAAATTAATGACATGATATCATTCCCTTTTACAAATATATGAACATGGAAACTAGGTCTACTCATAAAATTATGGATTCGAAAACCCGGTCTATACATCACATTTTGAACATGAAATCTGGTTCACACATAACATATATAACTCAGGAGTTATCCATGTTTACCCATTGCATCAGAGAGATATATTGGTCCCACACATCACATAATAATAACCATACATTTTTTTACTAAAAAAATAAAAAATATTCATCTTTTCAGAACCCATAAAAAACAAGTTTCATGAATGCAACATCATAACATAACTCATGAAAAATAAACATTATTCATCAAAATAAGCATAAACTATCCCGATAAATAATATGTATAATATCATTAGATCATATTCCCAGTAAAACATAAGTAATATAAAATAATGTTATCTTATATGGAAAATAATTTTGGTAGAACATTTGAAATTAATTCTTGAGGAAAATATCTTTTCTTTTTCAAAAATATTTTGTTTTCTAAAAATTCAACTCAATTTTAAGAGAAAATATTTTTTTTGTAAAAAACCTTGAAATATTTAAAGGAATATTCATTGAAATAAGTTGTCATGAAATCATAAAAATGTGTTCATGCTGTATAAATAAAAAATCATTCTTCATGTACTTTTATCATAAATGTGAAAAAGTACCTCATTTGGAAAATGAAAGAATGATTCCTTTCGAACCATATAGTTATAGTTCAAAAATGGGTAAAAATGTATTTAAACATATGTAGAAGAATAGTAAAACATTTTATGATTTTTTTTAAAAACATGGATATAGATGATAAATATAATCTAATAAATACTTACGTAAAAATAACACTGGACAATAATGAGATTACAAAATTATTCCTTACCTTATATCTGGGTTCCTTCATAAAAGTCTGAACCACATGTATAATGGTTTAAATAATGTAATTAACTTATTCTAGAATCATATTTATTTTTATGACATCATATATGCTCATATTATCATCCTTTTATTAATTGTATTTCATTATTACTCATAATTTGGGTATGAACTTCTTCGTTTTCTTCTATATATTTTGTCGAATAAGTTTGGTTTATCCTTCATAAGTCATAGTTATGTCATTAAAATGATATAAAAATGTTATATATTATATTTAATAATTCTATATAATTATATAATCATTCTTTAATTGATATCATGTATAATGAATTACATCACATCATGGATATGGTAGGTCATACGTACGCACGAGCGATTATATCATTCCCATAATTATGAAATGGTATTGAAGTTGATGGTATATATTTTGTTCTTGAATCCATATCATGTTATAATAATCATATATAGTAATTATTATTATCATTATACCAATCCAAGTATGTTGGTGGTAAAAAACAGATTGCACCATGGCATGGAGACGGTAAGTCGTAAGTACGCACGTGTGGTGATGCAATTTTGTGTAGGTTGGATAAATGTGGGATTATGATTTTTATATAATAAAAATAAAAAATAATTATATAATTGATACTGTATTTATTAATTTGTAATGGAAACATATCATTAAGTGTATGTAGAAGAAGAAATAATTTTTAAATAATCGGTAGAGGAGATTACTTATTCATTGATGAGATCCCTCTAGAGATCCTCTTAAAGGCACTACTGTTAGTCTTTTGAGTAGAACATAACCTCTTGAATGTAAATAGGGAAGTTTATAAGGAAAATACATAGGGGATAGCTAAGATTTAAGTCTCAATGTGAAGTGACGAAGAGAGGGAGGAGGTGCCCTTTTATAATTGAGGTGAGGGGAACTTTTGGAAGTCTTTAAAATATTAAATTAATATAAATTAATATTCTTTTAGAAATGGGTCCAAATTGGTTTATTTAAAATAAAGTATAATTGTGGGTCTAATAAACATAATCAAATAAAAATTAGATATGGTTTGACAATTATTTTAATCCTTATCTTTTTGTTTTAACCCTTTTTTTACCCTTTTAATTATTACCCAAGAATCATTTAATTTACCAATTACTGGTTAATATAATTACTATAAAATAACAAAGATATGATAAATGAGTTATTGATGAAAGTTTATGAATTATCACAATTATTGGGCATAAATGGTGATTTTTATAAATTTTAGATCATTTAATAAAATATTATTTATTTTAAAATATCAATATTGTAAATTTTGACATGATTCAATAGTTGACTTTTTAAAAATATCATAACAACAAGATAAGTTCATGTGAACCAATTTAAATCATAACATAAAAAAAATCAAATTCATCTATAAATTTTTTGTATGACATTATTTATGTAAAACTATATATATTTTATTATTTATAATATCATTCATTTTATTCTTTCATTAATTACGAAATTATTACTTCATCATTGTGTCACCATTTAACTTAAATATTTATTCCCTAAAATTTATAAATAAATTACCATGATGTAGGTAATGATTTTATATTTCAAAAAAATATTTTTATTCGAATATATCATGTATCTAACCCCATATTAAAATTTTTATAGTTATGAGAGACATGATTATGACATATTGGTATTTACTTTAAATAAAATGTTATATATGTCATAATCACCCCTAACTGGCTTCCAAAAGCCATAATTTCAGCCTAAGGATTGTATTGGTCGATAAAAATCACAAAATAATATAATTACAAGTGTTAGGGTAGTTTTATAATATTTATTATCTTATTTAAATGTTTAATTACCTGATTTACCCTTAACTGTGGTAATAAAAAAATTACTAACGTTAATATTCATAATGTCAAAAAAAATAAAAGAGATATATTTACATTATTTAAACCATTTTATTAAAAATATGTAATGAATTTTTAAAAATTCAAAACACAAAATATTTAGATGTTATTTAAAAATTAATCTCATTGATGAAATAAGAAAAATGGGTTTTTTAACTTAAAAGTTCAAAAGTTGACATATGTTTTCTGTTCAATTACAATATTAAATTTCATAACTTGAACTATACCTGATTAAATGAAAAAAATATTAATCTATTTATACATTAAAACCATTCATAAATATAGTTTAACTATATAAATAAATTTGATGAAAATACAGTATTAAAATAAAATTCAGTATTTTTCACTATTAATTAAAATATATAATTTTTCAAAAAAATATCAAAAAATCATTCAAAGTAAATTTTTATATCCCACTTCTAAATAATAATCTTATTTTGTTAAATAGAATTTATTAAATTGACAAAAACTAGATTTAAAATGTGTTCATCGTCAAAAGGAGGTAAAAATGTGTTTTTGGAAAAAAATACTCCTTTTATGATTAAAATTAGATTAGTTCCTATATAATTTCTATAAAATACCTAAAATGAATATTAAAAATTATATTAACTAGATATTTCATTAATATAATCCAAAAATATTTCTTTTATTATTTATAAAACACACTGGTGTATATTTAAATAGTTTTTCAAAAACATTTCCTTTTTTTAAAAGAGAGTTATTTAAATTTATCATTACATTATGACTAAATAATTAATTATATATACATTTGTAAAGAATATTTTCATAATTCAGTTATCATAGCTCATACCCACTAATATAATAATATTTAGTTGTTCTCTTAAGCATGGTCTTACGTGAAATGAATTCTATCAAAAGAACTTGAAATTGTTTGTAACACAAGCCAAGAATTGTGTTGTGTATACCATGAGCTAAGTCAGTGTTTCCTGTAGTGAAATATTATCTTAGTTATGTGTACAACATAAGAAATCAAATAAATTAAAAACATATATCTTATAAAAATCTCTGGGTGTTACATTCTACCCCCCCCCAAATGAATTTCTCCCTGAAAATTCATCTGGGTTATAAAAGGATTAATTCTTTAATATTTTTTTTTCATATAAACCTGAATCGTAAATAAAAAGACTAAAAATTCCATTTAGAAAGGAATGGTTTGAAAATAATAGTTACCCATGTAAATCATTACTAGGTCTCTACGTAAGAGAACATTGGTGAAGAATTGGGCATGGAGGAAAAGAATAAATAATCATTAAGATTGATAAAGCTCATTGATCACAAGAAAGTGGGTGATACCTATAATGTTAAAAGTAACAAAACTAGAAACTTAAGAAGCATGAATGATATCATTGATGTCATAAAAATAGATTATAATAGGATACCCTTTTACATCGTGATTCCTTTTCCTAATGTGGGTGAAGTTTTTATGAGGATGTATACATACATTATTTTCATAAAAAATCCACCCTTTTGTTATTCCTTGATTAATGTCCAATTCATATCATATTCCAAGAAATGATGTTTAATTTATCACTTCTAAATCATTATAAGATCATCAGTATGATGGGTTATTCCATATGTATTTATTAAAATGAAAATTTTATCACCAGTTATCAAATATGAAAAAGTACACCTTAAGTGAGATAAAAATTTAATCTAACAAACATCATCCATAGTTTAACTTATACTATCCATAAATAGATATCTGGTGTTAATTTAGTGAAAACATGCATACTTTCAAAAATTAATTAGTTTACTCAAACCATAAATCCAAAAAATAATACTCAATCCATAATGTCATAATATTAGTCCAAATATCATTAATAAGATTAAAATTCTCATTATTTACTTATCCCAAAATTAATCACATGTTCTGGGTTTTCCTTCCCTTAATTATGAGTTTTCCAAAAATAACAGAATCACTTTTCATGGTTACCATTATCATTCAAAATATACTCTTAAATACATATGTGAAAACCATGGGGGAAAAATTATTCCATAATAACATAAATGCGATTCTATAACGTTATTATGGAACCCCATTACATAAAAACTCATTCATTCTACCACTTTATTTTTTTAATCTAAATTTCCAATAGAGATCACATTCAATTTGACTTTTCCTCTTCCCTTAAGAGATTTCTAACATTCATCATCATCGATAACTCTTGGATTATATAACTGGTTGTCATAATTCTCGATTTTCTTTCACTTTTAGTATTGAAGTGTGGGGGTAAATTTACTTGAGAATTATATCCATTTAATGCCCTCTTTACATCACTTTAACACTATTTTTCTCAATGTCCAAGAATCCCAAACTTGAAGCATCTTATTATTCCTTTCATTAATTCCCGTGAGTATTCTTTTTTACATTGTTGGAAAGTAAGAGGTTGAAATAATTTTATTCTCTCTTTGCAGAAAACCACTGGAGTTTCTATTAAGCTCTATCATACTTTTCATATCACTAAAACTTGAGATTTACCAACTTCCATTTTCACTTTTAGTGCCCAGTGAAAAACGTCTTTATAGCTTACAAAATACCTTATTTTTATGTCCTTTCACAAACACAGTTTTAGGCCACCAAATAATAAGTTAATTTTTTTCAGTACTGATGATTAACCCAGAAGAATACATTGAAAGTCCTTTTCAATTATCTTCATAAGATCCAACAGATTCATCATCCTTTCACTTAATCTCATGGAATTATTTCTCCATATTTTCATATAGAATATGATGGATGTAATTGCGGATAAATATACCTTCAAACTCTTCTCATTCCATATATTCAATTTCTTCTTGATCCCTCAAGTTCTTAATGAGATTCCATCACTTATCAGCTTCACCTTACAGATTATAAATAACCAACACAACTGTTTCATGTTCGAAACACTAAAGGATGGAAAATATCATTTAAATTGTATTGATCCATTGTTCAAAAACAAGTGGATCAGAAGGACCACTGATAAAATTTCAACATTTCCTAGAGAAGGACTCATTAGAATGTTATTCCCTCCTCCACTCATGTTCAAGTGCATAATGATTAATATCTTTTGTGAGTATAGTGATAATATTTTACACTGCAACTCCCATAACATTTGGTTTATTCGAATAAAATTAGTTTCATTTACCATTTCATTCATCATTCAAATTCTTCCTTTGGGTTTCATCCCTTGACTAAAATTGAACATAATAGCATGAGAAACACTAATCATACTGGAAAACCACGTAAACAAGGGAGATTATATTAAATCTATAGCTTCTAGGGTTTAATCCTAGATAATTTGTGATCATTGATAATTTCTAGGATTGTAGCCCTTACATAGAATTATCTTTAGGGACATCCCAAGACATATCCTAAGAGATATATATGGATATCACTGGTGTTTTTTCATCATAGTTTCCAAAGGTTGACTAAACCTTTTCTCTAATACCAACTCTAATTACTTGAGCTTGACATACATGGGAATTACATTACTTTTTTTGAATACTTAATACATTATAAAAACATATTACTAAATACAATATTATTTTTCTGCCTATTGAAACTAGGAAGACAAACATCTAGTCTAATGAAATATCTTCCATGTTTCCTACAAAGATCTTCCCCTTTTGTAATCCTACATAAAAATGCTTCCTTATACCCTAGGTAAAAGAAAACATAATAAAGGGTGAGCTCATATGCTCAATAAGAGTAGAAAATGGTGATATGTAAACATAAAAAATAGAATAATGGGTATGACAATGTGATCATAACATTAGAAGATTGTGACATGCACATATAAGCTGAACATAAATCATAAGTAAAATGAATGAACATAATGCATAATATCATTAAATTGGAATTAGACATGAAATGGTAGCATACAAATAAACTTATAACATTATGAACATGTATAAATAGAAATAGGTTTGCTCATTAAATTAATGATGTGAAATTAGGCCCTTATATAAACATATGAACATTAAAACTAGTTCCACTAATAAAATTATGGACATGAAAACTATATTAATGCATATGACTGTGAGTATGAAATCAAGTTCATGCCTAACATATATACCTAATGAGTTATACATATTTACCCAATGAATTAGAGGGAGATATAGGTCCCAACCATTACATACTTGAAACCACATATATGTTTTCCATAATAATAAAACATATTCATCATGTTATAACCCAAAAAATGAAATGAGTATCATGAAAACTCTATCATAAAAAATAACATAGAAAAGAAACCAGATTCATCAACATAAACATATAATTTATAGAGAAATAAATTTTTTATTATCATTGGATAATTTTTCTAGTAAAACATAAGTAATATCAAATAACGTTATCTTTAATAGAAAATAATTTTGATGGAACATTTTAAATTAATTCATTAGGAAAATATCCTTTCCTCTTCAAAAATGTTTTATTTTCTCAAAATTAAATATAATTTTAAGGAAAAATTTTATTTGTTAATAACCATGAAATATAGTAAATTTAGATTCAAGGAAATAATGAATCATAAAAGTGTAAAAATCTGTTCACACTATATAATTAAAAAAACATTATTCTCATACTTTTTCCAAAAAAGTCAAAAAGTACCTCATCTAGAAAAGAAAAGAAATATTCCTTTCAAATTGTGTATTAAAAACTCAAAATGGGAAAAATGGATTCAAAAATCCATAAGATAGTGGTAAAAAATTATAAAAAAAACTTTTTTAGATAACATGGGCATGGATTATAAATATACTAATGTAAATACTTACATATAATCAATCTTAGATAATAATGAGATTGTGAAATTATCTCTTACCTTAAGTATGGGTTCCTTCATACCTGTCAGAACCTCCTTTATAAGGGTTTAAATAATTTTGTTAACTTATTATATAATCATATTCATTTATATGATATCATATATCATTATATTATCATCCTATTTCTAATAACATTTCATTATTACTCATTATTCATGTATTAATTGCTTCATCTTTTATGCATGTTTTGTCGAATATGTTATGGTTCCCCTTCTTAAATTATATTCATGTCATTAAAAATGATAAAAATAAAATATATATCATATTTAATCATTATATAAAATTATATAATCATTCTTTAATAGATATCATGTATAATAAATCACATCACATCATGATGACGGTAGGTCGTACGTATGAATGGGCGATGATATCATTCCCATAATTGTGAAATGGTATAGAAGTGGATTGTATATATTTTGTTCCTAAATCCATATAATGTTATAATAATCATATATAGTTACTATTTCCTTCATTATACACATCCATTTAAGGTAGTGGTGAAAAACATATTACACCACGGCATGGAGATGATAAGTGATACGTACATGTGTGTGGTAATTTCATTTTTTTAGGATGGATAGAAGATGGATTATGGTTGTTATATAATCATAATAAAATATCATTATATAAGTGATAATGTATTTATTAATTTATAAAAGAAAAAACTCATTAATATTAAGTATAATAAGAAAAAAGTTCAAATGAATCGATATAGGAGATTACCTCTTCTTCGACAAGCTCCATCTATATATCCTCAAAAAGGAACTATAGTTTGTCTTTTGAGTAGAACATAACCTCTATAATGTAACTAAGGATGTTTAAATGGTAAATGGATAGAGGATATATGAGATTAAATTCCCAATGTGATGTGAAGATGTGAGGGAGGAGGTTCCCTTTTATAATATAGGTGAGGGGAACTTTTGGAAATCTTTATAATATTAAATTAATATAAATTAAAATTATATTCCAAATGGGTAAAAATTTATTTATTTAAAATATAGGATAATTTTCTGTTGATTAAAATTAATCCATGAAAAATTATATATGGTTTTACTTTTATTTTAATTCTTATCCTTTTGTTTTAACCCTTATTTTACCCATTTACTTATTACAATGAAATCATGTAATTTACAACTTGATGGATAATATAATTAATATAAAATTGTAAAGTACCACTAAATGAGTCATTTATGACATTTTAGGACTTATCCCAATTTTTTGTCCAAATTTTCGATTCTTATAAAGTTTTCTTATCATTTTATAAAATTATATTTATTTTAATATATCAGTAGTGTTTATTTTGAAACTATTCATTAGTTGAATTTTTAAAAATATCATAATAGTAAGATAAGTTTGAAAAACCTACTTTAAATAATCACCATCTTATCAAATTCATCCATAAAATATGTGTATGGAATCCATTATATCCAAGTGTATTTATTGTAATATTTATGATGCCATTTATTTGATTCTTTCATTAATTAAGAAAATACTACATCATCATTGTCTCACCATTATATTTAATTATTTCCTTCCTAAAAATTATAAATAAATTATCATGGTTTAGTTAATTATTTTTGACTTTAAATTCTATTTATAGTCAAAGATATCACTTATTTATCCCCATATAAAGATTGTTATAGTTATGAGAGACATGATTATGACATATTGGTCCTTACTTAAAATAAATTGTTTTATATTTCATAATCATAACCATGTGGCTTCCAAACTGAACAATTTCATCCCCATGAGTTTATTGATCTATAATAACTCATCCAAAAGTAATAGGACAATTGTTAGGGGAGTTTTATAATATTTATTATATTATTTTAACCATTAATTACCTGATATACCCATAACCATGGTAATAAAAATTCATACTAAAGTTACTATTCATAATGTCAAAAAATATAATATAACTATTTAAATAATCTGACCTTTATTATTTAAAATATGGAATCCATTTTTCCAAATTCAAATAATAGAATTGGCAGGAATTATTTAAAAATTAATCACGTTGACAGAATAAGAAAACAATCTTTTGAAGTAAAACATTCAAAAGTTCACATAGTTTTCTATTCAGTTTCATATTGAAATTTCATGAAATAATATAAACTGTATTAACTGATAAATTTTTTTATCTAATTATAATTTAAAACAATTAAAAAATATAATGAAACTATATAAATAAATTTGATGAAAAATCGTTTTTGAACTAAAATGTACTATTTTTCATTGTTTATTAAAATATGAAAAATATCAAAATAAATACCAAAAATTCACACTAAGTATATTTCTATATCTATTTTCCAAATAATATGTATCTTTTTTTCAAATAGAATTTATATAAGTGAAAAAACTATATTTAAAATGGTTTCTCCATTAAAAGGTTGTAAAACTATGTTTTTTGAAAAACAATGCTTCAATTCTTAAAATTGTATTTGTTCTTATATCATGTCTATAAAAAATATAATTAATATTAAACATTATATTACACAAATATTTCTTTAATAAAATCCAACATGAGTGATTTTATAATTTATAAAACACACTTGTGCCCATTTAAATAGTTTCCAGAAAAACATTTTCTTTTTTTTCAAAAGCACTTTATTTTAATTTGGAAATAATTTATCACTAAATAATTAATTATATTTACATGTCTAAAGAATTTTTTCATAATTAGGTTAATTTTATTCATTCCTAATAAATATAAGAATATTTATTTTTTCCTTTAAACTTGGTCTTGCGTGATATTCATTCTATGAAAAAAACAAGAAATTGTGTGTAACACAAGCCAGGCATGGTGTTTCGTATAATGCAAGCTTAGTTGGTGTTGTGTGTAGTCCAAGCCTATCATGGTGTTGCATACAAAAAAATACATCAGGAAAATTAAGCAATATATGACTCATAAAAATATCGACATGTTACAACCCCACCATCCATTAACCCTACGATAGTTTATATGAAAAAATATATCTCATATTCCAACAAAAGTGTAGAAAATGGGACATCTAAATATCCTAATTCTGAATCTGGGCTTCTTTTCCTAATATTCAATCACTTAATATGTCAAATTCAGTATATAATGAGAAAAGAAAAAAAATATTCTTCTGATTATTTCTCCTAAATTATATTTCTAATTGGAATAATTATAAAGAATTATATTTTTCTCATTGATACCATTCTAATAATATATGATAAGCCTCATGATTAGTTTACATGAGTACGTTATCAAAAAATTATCAATATTGGACCCTAAACTTCTCACTAAGCGCCAATAGAATAAATTCATCATAGGTTAATGAATCTAATGAAATTGGATTCATTTATTCATTTTGTTTATGAATTTGATATGGTTTGGCTAAATTATAACACTAAGACCTTTGCGTCGAAGATATATTTTTCCCTCTAAAACTCACCTCTTAGATAATGTGGAATATTTGAAACAGTTTATAATTTTCAAATGGAAATGGGTTGTTTTAATCAACAATAAAAACATGTTAGAATTTATGTCCCATATTCAAATTGCAATCCATAAAATTTTAAGAGAGAATATTTATCTTGATAATAATGCATTGAATTAAATAACCGTACCTACTTTTGGATGACTCTTCAATTTCTAGGTATAATTATTTCTTCTGGATAGCACCACTATAGTTCATCCAGTGTCCAAAAACCTTAGATCCTCTATTAACTTCCTTGAAATATGAATTTATATAGGAGGACCTAATTTAACCATAATAAATTTATTAATATTAATTTTACAAATTCATTAAAAATTGTTTTTCCACCGTTGTGTACAATCATAACCATTCCTAAATGTTATGTGATCACCTAAATTAGAGTAAACACTCACATCCCATTTTTAACATAATGGAACAATATGTTTTCTTATTTCTTACCATAAAATGGTAAATTAGGCATTTTCTAATTTTTAATCAAAACTTATTGTTTTTCTGAAAATAACTAATGGGGATCAATAAATCTACCATATCAATTTATTTAAATTCAAATGATTGATAACAAATCCATCTACATTAAATTGACATCAGAATTTGACCACATGAAAAGGCATTCTCTGGTGAAGACCCATACTATTATATTTATTTATATAATATTTTCAATAATTATAATAATAAGTCATATTTTAATTTTAATTATTAATCATTATTAATATATTTTTATTTTAAAATAAAAATATAATAAAAATAAATTTCTTCCATAATTATAAATTTTTTTATTTTTAAATAAATGATGTTTCATTTAAATTTAAAAAATTATATTATATTTTGTTTTAATATATGAAAAATTGAAAGAATAAAAAAATTAAATATAAAAGTTTTGTATGATAATTGTCTTCTGTATTATAAGTAATTTTATAAGAAAGATAAAATAATAATATTAAATAAATTTAATATAATTTTAAAATTAAAATGTATATTTATGTAATATTAAAATAATAAAAAATATTAATTTGTTAAATTTTTAATATAATTTTTTTTGAAATGTTTATTAAATTTAATTTTTTTGGGAATAATTTTTTTATTAATATATTATTCTCATAAATATTGTTTATATTTATTAATTCATTATTTTGATTTTTTTATTAATAAAAAACATGTTTATGCACAAATTTTGAAGTTCATAAAAAGATTCTTTCAAATTAGGATCAAGTCAATATCTAATTAAGAAGAATATTTCATTTTCCCAATTATTAAATAAATATACATTATATTTTTATTTTATATAATAAAATATATTATATTTTTCAATATAGATAAATAGTATGACATAAAATACTAAAATATCTTTATTATTGATTTTTTAATTTATTTTAATTTATTTTTTAAAATTTTATTATTATTTATTTATTTGTATATATATAAAAATAAATAAATTTAACAACAATTTAAGTGTTATTTTATTTGAAATTTTTTACGTTAATTTAATATCAAAATATATCTAAACATTTCACAAAGTAATCCCTTTTATAATAGTAGTGTACTTAATATTATTAGTGATCCTTTTTTTTGGAAAAGGATGGATACATTAACAGGGTGGGTGAACCCCTAGAATAGCAATTTCAAATGGCGCATGGGTCTCTTCATGTTCCCCGGGCCTTATGCCTTGGTTACTTCATGCATGCTCAAGTCCATCCATGCTCATAGGTTAACCTTCCTAAAAGTCACTTCATGAAAACCCTAGCAAGTGTGTTATGGTCTCCTAGTGTGCAGGCCACAATCATGCCTTGGTACTTCATGCTACCCACTTACACAATCACCCAAGTGCACCACATATCTATGCTCCGGTACTTGTGTGACCTTCCATCCGCACTCAAATCTTGTTGTTCCCTAGTATCTTGTGGTCTATAGACCCTTGGCTCCACATTAATGGAATACATAGAATATGAATCCACAAAATAGCATCACACAACAAGGAAATCCCTCCAATCATTAGATAATTTTCAAAAAGAAATGAAACCTTTGTAAATAATAGGAATTTGAGGTAATTGAGTTACCCAAAGTTTTATCATTTTAATACCTCCATGGAAGATTGACTATCCCCTAGTCCTCCAAAACTAAGGTGAAGGATCCCATCCTAGATGATAAACCCAGGTGATATGTACCCAAATTTAACCTGGATTGCTATAACTATGGTGAAAATTCATTTGGCCATATAACTAGGTTGAAAATTCTGTTTAGCCTCTGATAAGGGTAATTTTTTTTCCTATTTCTCATTATTGGCTGACACTTCTCCCTTCCCTCTAAACTAGGGTGACCCTTTGACCAGGGCTCCAGATGTGTTGTCACTTCATCCCCCTTAATATTAAGATGACACTTTTTCCAACCCCTAATACAAGGGTGACACTTCACTCTAACCCCATACTATGGTGACACTTCACCATACCCTTCATACTTTGGTTACCCTTTTCCATATCCCTATATTATATTGATACATTTATCTAGTCCTGTAACTATGTGATCCATAAACCATGCCTTATTAACATGGTGAAACTTCACAACAGTATCCTAATTGATATTATTTTCCCTAGACTTTTATATTAAGACCATATGAGACCCTCCTAGTAACTTCATCCACTCACTTCTCAAAAATGGGATTGCATGTTTACTCAAAAGACATTTTCGATACACATTAACCAATGTCAAATAACTACCAAGTGGTTTCCATCTAGGCCTACTACAAAGCCTCTTCAAATAAATCATTAGGGTTTTCACATAAACATGCACCTCATTGATCATGTATTATTGGAAGAGGGAAATTGGATAACCTATAATACACCTTCCCAAAGTTATCTTTCCATATCAGTAGGACCCTAAAGGTAATAAAAATAAGTAATTCACTTAACAATGAGTGTATCTTTCAAGGGAATACTAATGAAACCACCTTTGGTCCATACTTTTCATCTTGACTACCCAAGTGTCGAGTTGGCCAACCTAGACTACTTAAAAAGCCACACATGTTTGGGCCTCCTCTTTATGTATTATCCTTGAATATATATCTATTGATGATGGAACCCTTATGAATCCTCAATGATATAGAGTTACAAACTTGGGTCCCTTATCATGTGTGAGCTCTAATACTTTTCATTCGGTCATACTCTCAATGACCCACTTATCCTACCTCAATGGCCACATTCTATATTTCCCAATTCTTCCTCATTGGGCCATATTCCCCATGAGACTAGTAGTACATCATCATATATTTACCAATATATATGAAAACATATATCCATATCCAGAGCCACATGTCAGGTGTAAGACCAAATCATACACCCCTTAATGATATAAGCCTTCTTAGTCATTAATGAACAAAAAATATATCATAGGATACCCATGTGTAATCTCTATACATTTCATAATTTTTCACCTTTCACAACACAAACCTCTATACAGTATAATGTAAAACTGTCATTTATCTTCCTACTATATGACCTAAAAATTTGCAACTTGTCTATATGGTTTTTATAATTATTAACTAGGCTATGTAGGATTCCTCTTCGAGGTTCAATCCAAAACTATCAAAATCATATTTTCCCAGGCCCAGATTCCCTATAAAACATGTACTCACCTAGCCATATTCTTATTAAGGACTATCTCCACTGAACCATATCCACCATGGGATGATACCCTCTCTGTTGTTGTTACTATATGACATGATGACACTGAAAGGGATACACATAAATAATTCCCTCACCAACTATTTCTAAGATCCTTTTTCCAAGTGATCTATTCCCCCTAATTTTAAACTAATCAAAATAGGTCATGGATGAATGAATTTAAAGTAAAATCATTTGGTCGTAGTTTGACAACCTTAAAAGGGGCCTTATTGGTGCTTGTCACATGAGATTAAAAGGTAAAACATATCTAGTTAAGTGGAAACAAATAATGTTGGTTATGATTTCCTCATGGTGATATATGGGAAACCCTTTTCATGGGGTTAATCCCAAATTTACAACCCCTACCATCTCTATGGATGGAAACAAAACCAATAGTACCCATATGTTTAGATTTAAACCATAATGTAATCAATTAATAATAGAATGTCATAGAACTTTTAATACATAAAGATATTCATATCAATTCATGATTTTTTTCAACCACTTACTTGGTGGTAACTAGTCCAACAGTTTAAATTGGTATAGATTCATAAATAGGTCTTAAATATTTAAGAGAGTCCAAAAGTAAGAAATAATTACAACTCAAAGGGTGATATGAGCCCAACCACCCATCCTCTCAGCTAATGCACAACCAATAATATGATTAGTAATGTCAAATTGACTGAATACTATTGGAAAGTCAGTGTATGTGGCATAATAATGAACATGATTAAATCTATTGACCATGAATAATTAAGTAACACTAGATGTCAAGTAATTCCACCCCACTTAGGGATGCTCACCTGAAATTTAATGGTGAACCAGAAATAAATCCTTTAAATTTGAAGGTGGTCATTTTACCATTGTCTTTGTTATTATAATTCATTAAAAAGTTTTTTATTTATGATTGTCTACCCCCTTTAGGAAATTTAAGAATACTTTTAGATATATATTTACTTCCACTAACAGTATCACACCATGTACAAGCCAACATCTGATGATGTGGTAATATGTATTCCTTAGTCATGAAAAATACCATTTCTTAACAACATATGAGTACTTTTTCTCTAACCCAACATCTTCAATGCCATGTGACTAGCACACTGATCTAGGAGTACCATATCATATGATACATCCTAGCGCCGAGGGTGTCTTGTGGTATCCTTTTGAAGATGAAATTTTACTAACCATATTTTAAATAAAGGTATACAGAGGATCACGTGGCCCCTATTTATGCATCTAACTTCTTTGGGATTTTTTTTCAAATGTTATAAAACACTCATCCCCCTTTCCTTTTGTTGGTGGAGGGGGATTTCATCATTTTTACCACCTAGAGCCACCTAGGAGTCATTCTACTAGCCTTTGTTGCTAGAAACTTCTTATGGCCCTAAATTAATAGTTATAAATAGATGAGAACTCATCCCCAATCACTCAAACTAGGGAATACAGATGAATATATCCCTTTGGGAATAATATAAGTGAAGTGGAAAAGTAGGCTCATATTTTTCCCCATTGAGGAATCTTATAATCATATTCTAGTGGTGACTGAAGAGAGGGCTCATATCTTGGGACAAACCTTCTACACCTATCAAGATATCCTAGAAATGATTGGAAAATATATATCATAATATTCTAATAACCATCATGGGTTGGACCATTTTCATGTTTATTATAACATTGAGTAATCTCATCATAATATCCCAAATACAACTCAGAATAAGGACTATGTTTTGACATGTATTTATGAGGATTATTGGAATTTATTGGTAGATAATTAAGACTAGATGCATTCTGATATATTTTCCCCCACCATAGAATTGCATCAGTATATACCAATAGTTAGACAAGGGAACCCTCATATCTATGATCCCACCATAAGTATTCACAAAAATATTATGTAAGTGAATCAAGGGTATCCTCATATATCAACCCACTTGATAGGAGTTCATATTTATATCTAGATGGACACTCGACATATATTCTTATATCTATACTCTCACCAGATAACATTAATATCATGTACTAGTAACAATATAGGGTCACCATTATATCCATCCCAATACATATAAATGTCATGGTGTATATTAGTGTCCCATAATATATAGTATACCTAATATCCTAGCCTCACCTTGGATGTATATTGGCATGTTATGATAGGGACATAAGACCAAAAGCACACTAATATCCCCATTCTTTTTAATACTTTCAATGTAATCCCTCATATTCTAGTGGTTTCCCCTAAATGTTTTCATCATATTATGACAATGTGTTTGTTGAGACCAAGAGGTATTGATATTTGTTTTATATGAATTTGGAGAAAGTGGTTAGATTGGAAGTGATAATTTTTATTGGATTCTGTTTTCAATATATAAATCATGTTAAAACTCACATTCCTTATGAGGTGATGTTATTTGAAGACTAATTCAAATTATTCTTAAACTAGTTCAAACCATTTACATGTTAGGAATGGAGTTCATGATTCTATCATACTAAATGTATAATTAGAAGGAGTTCCCCAATGAAAATCATGGTATTGTGCCATAGAATTTGAATGGAGGATTTGTTCTATGATTCATCTAATGTCAAAAATATATCCAACTATCACCAAGTAAGATTATTAAACTATAGAGGTTTCCTTGTCCCTGAGATGTTGGATTTTATAGTAGGATTAAAAATGGTGTAAGAGACCTCCCACCATGGAATGGGTGTCCATTTCATAGAGGAGGCTTTATTAGAAGTGTAGATGCCCTGGTCAAACTGATTACACTGAAATAATAATATGGACTTGGAAAATCATGGAAATCCATTCCAAAATGAATGTTTTTGACATAATGTAAGGAAAGGTAGAATTTAGTGGCTCTTGTGAATTTGGTATGTCCACGTCAAAGACTGTATTCCTTGCCCTAGCCTGTAAAACTCATTTAGAACTACACCATAGCTCAAAGACCACGCCACAAAAGATATTAGGTCAATTTCAACTGGCTTGGTAAAATTCAATACCACCATGTCTCAACTCTAATCCCACAATGCTGTCTTGTGTGGATGTTGGGTTAAAACAACTAAAACCCAATTGACTGCACTATAAATCCCATGACTATGTCATAGAATTTTTTTTCTTTGGGATAATCTATTAAATTTTATGAGGCATACCATATTAGAGCCATATTCTCAATTTGGTGAGCTAAATTACTATTTTGTATACTTAAGTATAAAGATATATGGATGCATGATGTTGAAACTATATGTATTTTCTTTACAATGGTGATTTATTTTCTTATCATTATCAAATTCAATGGTGACATGTGGGAAAAGTTTCATATTTTTAAATGATTTTGAGTATTATACTATATAAGTTTTATTCTAATGTCACTAATTTAGAAGAAAATGTTTGAATTTATATTATTATTGATGATTTATATATTATCTTTATGACTTATGAAATGATAAAATATATTTTAATCAAGAAGGCAGTGAAGAATGAAAAATTAATTTCTTTGAAATCCACAAAGTAAGAAAAATTGAAGAAGATAGTTTTTATCGAAAAAGATTTTTATTTTTTAATCATGATGATTATTTGAAGGATAATTTGTATAATTATATGTCTATAATATCATGAAAAAATATAATATATGTAGGTAAGTATAGGTAAAATTGTCCCATAAATTTTTTAGGTTTGATGTTATTGGAAATTATACATAAATTTTTCTAAAATAAAAAACAAATGAGGATATAGAAGTAGAAGATGATATTCCTATAAGATTACCAAAGAAGAGAAAGAATAATTTAATGGTTACTTACAATGAAAATGGGAATAAATTGTCTAATTTTTTTTTCAGGAACTTCTTTTCCAAAGATATTACATACAATGATAATGAAGATGAAGGTGTTCTTTCCTCTAGTGGTGAAGATACTCGAAAACACCTCATTGTTAAGGTGAATGATGAAAATATTTCAAGTGATGAAAGAAGTTCTAAAATTATAGAAAAATAATATATTTATATATAAATCATGTTTAAGAAATATTTAAAATAATTTATATTAATTTTATCCAAACAGGATAAAGTGATCATAAAAATGAAGACATTTGATAAATCTTTTAATATAAATTAGTCGGGTAAAAAAAATACAATGTTTATTGATGAATTTAAAGGCTTGAATACATTTCATGATGATAATAAGACTCTCAAAATAATTTTGGAAGAATTATTAAAGGATAAAGAGAATGATTTTCATTATTTACATCACACTAGATCAAGATAGATGAGGTTTTAAAGAAGTGTTGAACTAGTGTTCATAATTCTATCATAGAATATGATGAATGTTTAACGAAGTATGAATATCAATAAGATTAATATAATTAATTCTATAAAGATGATAAAAATATGAAAATATTTATGAAAATTTAATGAATAAGAAGCAATTCATGAAGAGAATGGTTGTGGCTTTATCAAGTGATGTTGAAAAAATAAGGAAATCATTGGATCACCAACTTTTGTGAAAATTCTACTATAACTAGAGTATCAATAATGGATAAAAAATTATTTTTATAAATATTAAGGAGTTTAGAGTTCATCAAAAAAAATTTATAAAAATAATTCAAAAAGGGTGACTCTAATAATGATGAAAGATAATCAATAAAATATAGATAGAACGCTACTTTCAAAGATACATCTGATTTCTATGGTTATTATTGGTATTTTGGTGGTTTTGTTAATATGGAAAAGTTATTTTAGTTTAATAAAAAACATTATAATCAATCTATACTTTATAGTAGGAATGTAGTATAGGAGAGTTAGTCCCACTAATAGAATAACATTCAGAAACTGTTTATGACCTTTGGATATAAATCTCATAAGAGGTTTTATATACTTTAAGAAGTATGTGGAATGAGTGATTAACCTGGTCATTATTCTAATTATAACATTATCATTTTACAATCATAACAATATATTATTTTTTATAATCCTCGAAATAAGAATAAAAAATTTATGGTGATGGAATTAATTGTGGAAGTGGCACATAAAGCATCTAAAGGGGAAAGTTAATGAATCTTGGACAACAGATTATCATCCTATATGATAAGAGATTTAAAACTCTTGAAATTTGTAAAAAGGTTTAAATATGTATAAATGAAATTTTATATTGATAGATTATTCAATATTATAGGAATTGGATCAACATTTATTGGAAAATATAAGATGAAATCCAAAAACACGCTTTTTATTGATGGATTGAAACGTAATATCCAAACTGTTTTGTAACATTATGATGATGGAAATGAACTGGTATTCATAAATGGTTTATTTTTTATTATGTTTCCTTGAGATTTAAAAATTATGACCAAAGGATAGTTGAAAAAGGGAAACTTTTTTCAAGTGGGGGATGTTAGAAACTCATATTATCTATGTATGAAAGAATAAATGAATTATGAAATCGAAGGCTATGTCATATCGTCTAAAAGATGATGAATTTTATCACTTGACAATACAATGTTCGGGAAGTTCCTTTCTTAAAAATTTAAGTATATTGAATTTTCTGGATTTTTCAAAATTGTAATATCATTAACTCTTCACATAAGAAGGTATTTATTCAATATTTTAAATCATTTGAGGTAATTCATTTAGATATTTTTAGGCCCATGATTAAAAAATCAAGCAATAGAGATAAGTATTTTATTACTTTTATTAATGAATTTTCTTATATTAATTTTTTATGTTTATTAAACGCAAATCAGATTCCTTACAAAATACTAAATGTTTTTGAAGAAGTTATGATAAATAGTGTGGTTTTTCACTCAAGGAGTTTTATATAGATAATGGAACTTGGAATAAAAATAGGAATTTTGAATAACACCTTTCAAAACATGGCATAAATCATGAACCCAATTCAACATACACACCAAAAAATGGTGTTTCCTAAAGGAAGAAAGGGTATTTGGTGTATATGTCTTAGAAAATGATAGAAAGAATGATAATTCTTATTATTTATTGGGTCAAGATATTGGAGAAACTTTTAATATCTAAAACACGTTTTTATAACAAAAAATATAATATATGTCCATATTTGATATTTATTATAAAAACTATCCAACATTATAGTATATTTGAGGGTTTGGTATCCCTTGGGTTATCAAGGAAAATGGAGAGGATTTTTGAAAGATTGAGAATCTTGGAGTTTATGGGATATTTATTATACATCCTTCAAATGGTTTATTATATCATTGTTTTGAAAACAAATTACAATAATCATTTAGTCTATTGATGTTAATGTTCTATAATAGTAAAAGAAAGAAATTTCTCATGATGAAGCGAGTCATATAAGTGAATTGATGTTGTTTCTGCTAAACAACATAAATAAATTACATACAAAAAATAAAGTATTGAAGGTGATTTGGTTGGAAGAGAATATTCAACTATTTCAAGTGTTGATGAAAAAAATAATTCTACTCCTCTCAAAAAAAGTTCATCTTCAAAACATCATTGGGGATCATGGCTAGGAATTTTAAACATTGAGAACAATGAGGATAGAAACTCATACCTATTTATATTATCATGTTGAACTGATAGATTTCAAATAATCCAATAATCATCAAGAATGGATTGATTCTATGAATTTAGAAATTAAATATATATAAAATAATGATATTTGGGAGTTGGTACCAGGCCTATAGAAAATAATATAATCAGGACAATTTATTTCCTCCAATAAAATTAAATAAAAAATGTGAAGTAAAAAAATCCACATTAGTTTTAAAATTTTATTCATAGGTTGAAAGAGTGTATTTAATGAAAATTTCCCCCCATATTAAAGGATTGAAACTATAAAAATATTTCTTAATATTGAAAAAATATATAAAATTTTCATATGGATTTCAAGTCAGCCTTTCTAAATTATGAATAGTAGGAGGAGTTTTTTATTGATAAACCATGTGGTTTCTTTCCCATAGATGATGAGAAAAAAATTAGGTTTAAATTGGATTTATAGGGTCTTAAACAAGAACTGAGATCAATGTATTCTAAGATAGTAATCTACTTAAAGAGTTTCATTTTTATAAATAGATTATTAGACTTCAATATCTACATAAAATATGAAAATAACTATCTATTATTATTATTTATGTTGATAAGAAAAAAATTTACCAGTAATGATGGATAAATTTGTGATAATTTTGTTAAGGGGATGAAGGAGTTTTTAAAGAAGTCTATTGTTGGAAAAATTACAAAATTCCTTGGTTTTCAAATTTCACAAAAGCAAGACTACATTTATATTTTACATGAAAATTTTGTCAAGGTACTTCTAAAGAGGTTCACAAGGATGTATTTAAATTTTATTTCTACACCAATTTCAGTCAAACATAATTTTTCATATTATAAACAAGGCATTGTTCCTATATAATTATGGAATTGACTTACTAGTCAACAATACTTAACAACTTTAGGAAAAGATATTTGATATGATATTTCACTTTTTGACTGATATAAAAGTTAACAATTATAGTCCCATTTTAGTGTTGGGATGAGGATTCATAGATATATCAAAGTCATAAAATATTTTGTATTAACATATTATATCAATGAAAATATTCATAGTTTTTATATAGATGTAGATTTGGTAGGCTTTTTTGGTGATAATAAATTCAAATCTAGTGGATTTATCTATGTTATTTTTTTAAACTCTAAGAATCAATGTTATATAAATTTAAATATGGATGAAGTATAGTATATATTAGAATATTATTCCATGGCTCAATGAATGTGCATAAATATATTTTTTAGAATATTTTAATGTTGTAGTCAGGTTTCCCGTTCTCTTGGGATAAGATAATAAAAGTGTAATTAGTTTATTAAATAATTCATTTCATCATTTGAGAAGTGATAAAATTGATATTAAATATCATTTTATCAAGTAAATATTAGAAATAAATTAGTTACATGTATAATTTTTTACAATAATGGAATTTATTTTTGATGTGTTCACTAAGGCATTTCTGAATGAATCATTTTAGAATCTTAGGTTAATGTTGGGAGTTAAACCTCCTCCTTATCAAGGATGAGTATGGTTGTTCATTACACTCTCTCATCTTTTTTATGGATGTTTTTTTAAAAATTTAGAGAAACAATTACAACATAAATATTTATTTATATCTTTCTACCTGAAATTTTGTAAAATGGGGTGAATAATTGTAGGAGTAGTATTTGTTTCTATGTGTATCTTCACTTAGGGGAAGCATATATTTTGGGAGAATTCTTAAAAGGGGAAAGTTTTCATTTTAGGAATTTTCAAGTGTGTGAACTATTATAACTATTTATTAAATTTCATGCTGGTTGTGATGATGAAATACATTCATATGGGATATTTCATCATTAATTGAATTGATCAGGATTTAATGAAGTCAATTCTTAATCACTTATATGTTATGGATATCTTGGTATTATTTATTCAATTCTCATGGTTCCTACACTGAGTTCACTCATGTAATCCTAGAATAATTTAATTGTGATTCACTGATAAGTATTAAAAAAATTTAGTCATTTATGTTACTTGGATGAAAAAAAATTCAAAGAGGATTATTTTTTGGACAGAGAGGTATTGATATTATTTTGTTTGATGTTTTCCAAAAATGTCCAACAGGATGTGATCCTTTGTATTATATATTGTTTTTAATCTATAAATCATAATCAAACTCACAATCCATGTGTTTTGAAGGTGTTTGAAGACTAATTTTAACAATTATTAATTTGGCTCACTATATTTATATATCATTAATGGATTTCCTGATTCTATCATATTGAAAGAAGAAATATAAGGAGTTCCGTGATGAAAATCATTCTATTTCACCACAGAATTGGATTATATAATATGTTCTACTTCATATTTGATGTCTGCGTCCCAAACAGATAGCACAAAGTAATATTAGGCCATGTGGTCATGTTGTAGAGATTATGAAATTGGTAATAGGAGAAAAAAATGTTTTTTAGGACCTCAATCCATGGAATCAGTGTCCATACCATAGAGAAGGCTTCATCGAAATTGTCCATGCAACGGTAAAACAAGTTGTACTACAAGAAGAATATGGCCCTAGGAAATCTAGGACCTCCACACCATAGTAAATTTATACAGCACAATGTATAGAAAGATAAAATTCAGTGGCTCTATAGAATTTTGGACCTCCACACCACAACTAATTTTACACACAATAAGTACGAATAAAATATTTAGAACTGTAATGAAATTCATGAACCATGTTCTAGAGAATATTAGGTTAGTTTATGGTGGATCTAGAAAATTTGATACCTCCCTTCCATATCTCTTATTATACAAATCATGATTTTTTAGAATTTGTGTGAAAATTGTTGAAAACCAACTTGCTATGTTATAAATACCTTGACTATATCATTGTAGTTATTTCTATAGGATAATCTACATGGATTCACAGTAAAAAACTTTTGGATATTCCAAAATATTTTTTTCAAAAAAAAACTAATTTAATGATCATTAATATGTTGTAAGATGATCCAAGTGTTGGAATTTAAGAAGCATATTTTAATTTGAAATTAATATTGAATTATGAATTGCTTGAAAGATGGACTGTTGTGAAAATTTGAAAAGTGTGGATTGATTGAGAATAATTATAGTATAGAGAGAATTAATAAGAATATGTTCTTAACATATTACATATAGTTAATATTTTTTGATTACCTAAATTAGAATAAAGGAGGAAGATGAAGAAGAAGATTTAAGTGGTGGTCAACATGAGTTTTGAATAAATATTTAAGGTGCAACTTGTTCCTTTGTAATTTTAAAGAATAATGTATTATTGTTTCATGAAATTCAAGTAGACTTGAAGTATAATATTTTGACACACACACAAAATTATACAAACTCAATTTTGGTTGAATACATTTTGGTTTTTACCCAAACCATTATAATTATAAGTTTTAGGATGCACATGTGTTTGGTATGCATTGAAGAATAATTAAAAGAAGTAAAAAAATATGATTTCATGGTTACAACCTACACATTTTTAATCACATGATGATTCTATTAGGTATTTTTATCTTAGAGGAATCCACATCACACAATCTAATATCCTTATCACATTGACAGGTGAACCATTTAAATATTATTTTTTCCTTCTGTTGATGTGTTTTTTGGTTTGTTTCTAAAATCATCACTACATCCTAATAGGTGGAGAAGGTTATTTTGAAAGTAACATAAAAATGGTATATATCACTAATCCCCTCTCTTAGTGATCTTTCTGTTATCCGTAAATAGTTCTATATAATCTTAGTTCGCATTCATATTTTCTACACAAGAGGATTGTTTCTCAAATAGTGTAAATCCAATCAAGATTAAGTTCTTAAACATGGTCAATAATTCATGAATATTTATAATTTCTTATTAAAGTAATTATACAACCCTATATAAATTTCATATTACTTCCCCAATGAATGTTTACATTCTTAAATCCCTCTAATTTATTTATGTATTGTCCCAAAAACATATCAACTCCTCATCAATAGGAGAAAATAGGAATGGCCATGAAGGTCCACCCTATTTTATAAACATCAATAACTCTGGAGGATTTCCATGGAGTACATGGAGTACCTCCTCATGGAAATATGAAGATTGACTATGGAATTCATATCCATAGTGTGAATTGTGAATTTAATCCCTTAAGTATGAATATCAATAAGTAAGAAGGTCTTACACTTTCTAGCTCATAAAAAATTGGTAAACATTGGATTCATCCATGGATAATATATGTAGATGACTATCGAGTTCCGCCCCATAATTTTCATTGTGAATATACACCCCACAATGACATCTTATCAAGTCATCAAGGTCTTAATCTATCAAAACCACTCCAGGGATTCCCTAATTCCAAGAGATACTTGTGAATTTTAGGTCGACTACACCAAGTGCTTAATCAATAATTGGAGAAATATCATCCCAATAAAATTATAGTCTGTGGTGAAAGGAATTATCTGGACCACCCTCAAATTGCGGGCTCTATGATTCAACTAGGGAGGTATCAAAAAACTTCACTACCCTTGAAAAAGAAGTGGGGAAATGACCATTATTGTCATATCTGGAAGAGAATTACCTCTCATAATATAAATGAAATATAATTTTTATATTCAAGGAACTGGTCAACTGTAATAAATTGATCATGTTCTAGCCCATGGTCACTCCCTAATATGACATTCCAGAATCATTAAAACAAGAATGCATAAATTTTATATGCTAGATTATTTGGGTGGGTCTTCATCATATCAAAGAGAAACATTTATCTTTTGGGGGTGTTTGGTAATCATAATAAATCTATAATAGATCTCATTTATAAATTAGATATGGTTTTTTATCTATGGATTTATTACCTAGGGCTGTGAAGTAGTGTGATTCCCTCAAATAATCCTACCTACCTCTATCCCAAAGTATCTCGATTTTGAAAAAAAAATTATAATATTTTTTTAACTGTGTTGAGAGGGAACCCTTATGTGGACCAAAGTACCCAAGATACACATTTCATGATGGATATATATAAATAAGGACCATAATATGGTTGAGATTCATATATATAAGACCAAATACCCACATCAAAATGGACCCTTCATGTCTTCATGCTAACCATCTATGCTAGTCTTCCACCCTTGTTGTCTAGTCTGTAGTTAAATTTTTCTGCCCCAAGATAATTCCTTGTATTTGTGCCCTTGAAAATTGTTCATTGGAGACCAGCCCATCCAAGGATAAATAATCTACTTAAATTTGACTCTGACCATGATCGTCATGACCCATTTCATTCAATCCACAAGTGAGGAGCCACTATAGTGTGGTCTTGTGGATCAAGGATGATTGGGAGGCCTCATGTCCCAAAGGCCCATGATTGAAAAAAGGACGCAATAGATCAATGGAAAATACATATAGGTTTAAGTAACATTTTTTATGAGTCTTACTATTGTAACAATACCCCAATACAAAACCCACTACAACATCGATATTTCTACTATGCTACAATACTACTACCATACCATGGAAATTCGCCTCTTCCCAAGTTTGAGCATAAGTTTTTCATGGTATATTATAAATTAAATTTCTTTACTAGATAATTACCAATTACATTCTTGACATGAACATTAGAGGGATGGTTTAATATGGAATATCATACTTTACACAATTCAATGACTAGTTGAGTTTTCCAAGGAAAACAATATGAAATATAATCACCCCATGCTAGGGTTTAGGCCTAAGTTTTTCATATGCCAGTGGGTCTATAGTGAAAAATATTGTATCCTCTAAATCCCCAAAATAAATATATGTGGAAGAGTAAGGCATTAATAAACCCTTATATAATGTTTCTAAAAAGGTTTAAAAACCTCCCAAATGATGAAAATAAAATATTCAACCATAGAGAAACCTTTAGAAGTGAGAATATATTACCCAGTAAGGTCTATAAATCCTACTTATTCCTATATATATGAATTAAAATCCAATAATTATATGATAGATTATTTCCTAATAATAATATTGGAGAGACCTCAGCCCCAAGTGTTGGTGGGGTTTTCACAACCACCACAACTGGAATCATGAAAATCCTAATAGGTTCAAGATGTGATGGTTGAGGGGAAAATTTAACCCCATCCAATAGATATGGGTTAATTATTACCTCTTCCTCCATAAAATACAATGATATTCCCTGGATTAGGTTTATAATCCTTGGAAGCATCTCACTGTTCTTTACACAGCATAATCCTTCTCTGTTATTAAAAGCACATTCAGTGAAATTTAATAGTGATTCTCTCAATGTAATTACTATGAATGAAGGGAATGTAAAGAATTGAAGAGTCCATAATCCCATACAGTCTTCTAAAAAGTAAAATATTAAATAAGATAATGTTTTTATACCTATAGTAATTAGAATGTGATAAATCCTCTTACAAATTAGAGGTGGATGAGGATATGATTCAGGTTTCATGGTATACAATAGTAAACATTATTAATGGTAACACAAAAAATAAGATTTATCATGATGTTGGAATAGAAGAACATAGTGAGTAATAATACATTCAAAAAATGTTTTTCATAAATATTTTTGAACAAGGTTCAAAAACCTAACATCAAATGTAGTCTCATGATACAGGTTCTCCTCCAAACAATCACTTATCACATGATTAGTTGACCTCAAACAAAGGAAAATGGAAATTAGTTGCTATTTCTCACCCACCACCTATGGTATTTAACATTCTCACCACTAAGAATACGTTATCTCATTATATTTTTGAGTTATAAAAGGTTAATGTGACTTAGTATTGAATTATTTGGTGGTAATATTCCTACTATGTATAAATCCTAGATATATGGTAGTATTTATCCTCTAAAAAATCCCCTTACACATAAAGTAACAGATCAACCAATCGGAGTGGATTCTATCAATTTTACTTGATTCAAGTCAAGGAAACTAGTTTATCTAAAGCCAATGGATCAAGATTACCAAGACATTCCTCCATTGGGGAATCAATTATAACTATTTCAAGTGATCTACCATAGGCTATCTCAAGATGGATATCAGTAATAGGCATATGTGATCTGACCATGTTAGGTTATTACTACTTTCTCTACTTAAATATTAACCCAATAAAAAGTACCTCCATATCCTCATATTCAACCCCTTTTTACTTATATATAACCAATTTTAATGTGGCATGATTTAGTGAAGCTAGAGAGAAATCCATATCATGTGTGGGAGGATAAAACTCTTCCCCTGCCAAATTCGAGAAAATTACCTTAAAAATATTCAATAGCATGGGAGACACGACACATCACTTAATGAACATCATATATCAATGAAGACACATTATGGGAAAACTTAAACATAAGTATCCAACAATGATTCGATTCTTTATACATAAAATGGAGGGACCAACATTCATTTGGAATAGAAACCTACTTGACCATCCAATCATATCTCTTCTATAACATTTAAATTTATTCTTTCTAAAGAGATAATTTCATTGGAGTGTTTCATCACAACCATGGAGAAAAAATATCCAATATATCAAATATTGAGAAATCTAGTGTGCTTGATCTTAATAACCACCCTCATTACACCCCCTTCGATCAGATATTGGCGGGAAATATCTAAGGTTTATTCATCCTTGATGACATAAAATAAAATATGGTTATCTATGGATAAGTGAAATTGGGTAACCCCATGGCACAAGAAACATTTTACCCTTCCATCACACTTGATGATAGATAATAATTGTAGGAAGTTATAAGATGAGGTATAAAGAAATATGATTACTGGATGACTAGGAAATCATTTATCCAAGTTTATGAAATTCTTAGGTATCAACAAACCTATCTAGTTCTAATCCCCACGGGACCATGTTGGCTCGAGATGTTTCTTGGATATTATGAGTGGTTGTTTTTAGAATGTTGTATTTTGATTTCAAGTATGTTTGAGAATAAATAATATCACATAACTTTGTATAATTGGTTGATTGGACTGATCTTTGTACTCATGAATTCAGATTCACATTTCTTAAGGAAGTCAATTTGATATGGAGGAAAACATGTTACTAGAATACAGGGAAGTTTCAATTCATTCCTTGGTAAATCTGATGATTCTTTTCTATTTTTTATTTCTCAAATATCATAAGTTGTTTAAAAAATTATAATACAATACTTAAGATTGAAAGTGGGAGAAACAATATTATTGGATGACTATGAATTAGCATGGTGGGTTTTGCCGTAGCATATTTTAAGGTGGTGTAGTTTCCTAGTGTTTTCCAAATTTTTGGGGTTTAAAATTTGGAGTTTGTCTAGCATTGTGAAAAGTGGATTTCCATGGAGGGTTTATTAAAATATTTAAAAAGGAATTAGTTTCATGATGATGGGATTTGAAAAGTGTGTTTCATAAAGGCATTAATATTATGATGGTGATATTTGAGATTAAGAGAAGTAGCGCATTGTGAGCATGTGATGATTTTACGTGAAGCTTCATGATAGAGACAAGAATAATGAATAGTAAAGGTTAAGAGAATCATTAATGGAGCATAGAGGTGGTGTGATGTTTTGATTGAAGGATCCTCTATTACGACGGGCATCGCGAAATGAAACTTTATGCGAGAGTTTATAGAAGAAAAGTGGGAGCTTTGCCAAATGGTGATGACCAAGCCTAGAAAGTTTTAAAATCATTAGAATGACAATAAATAGGCCTCTACCCCCTTTGAAAATCATCAAGACTTAAAAAAACACTTAAGGATTCATATTCGTAAAGACGGTTTGCGAAGGTGGTATGCATTGAAGTCCACGAAGGCTATAAGACAACTGAATGTTCTGAGCATCACAAAGAGAACTGAAGTTCACAAAGGCTAAGTGAGATTCACAAAGGAAGTAGGTTCTATGAAGGTTGTTTTTTCCTTTTGAAGGTGTGAGCTTTGTGAAGGAGCTTTGCAAAAATTAGTTTTTAATACATAGTTTAAGTGAATAGAACTTGCATAGAGCATAAAAACATACTGAGGTATTTGAATAAGTATCACTAAAAAGTCCAAGAGTATCTTACCAACATCTTGGAAGAAAATAGAATAATTTTTTTGAATGATCAATTTTTTGTATGTTGATCAAGAAGAACCATAATATTTAATTACATCATTTTGTGGTAAAATAAGCACCCACACATTTTGGATTATTTTCATAGTGCTACATGAGTGTAATGAAATATTATAATCATTGTATTCCACACTCAATATTATTATCTAGTGAATTTTGAGGTATTGGATTATTTACATACCATACCAAGGTCATATATACTCTAGTTTAGTATCTCACCTTGTAAATTCATGTAGTCCTATGGATGAGTATTTAGATTGTGATCAGTAGGGAAGAAGATATTTAAAACGAGGTGAAGGTTGTTTCAAAAATAATGGAATATTATAGAAAAATATATCTCAGATTCACCATCTCCCCCTCTTAGTGAGACGTGGATCCTGACATGGAAACTTTAATTTGTATCACATTGATAGGTTCCCTTCATTTATTTTTTACAGATGTTTTGAATAGAAGTTATGATGGAGAATTTGAATTTTTTGAACAATAAGGGGATTCCAATATTTGATGGGAAAATTATTATATCAGGAAAGATATAATGATGGCGTATCTTATGTCTCTTGGGTATGAAGTTCTTGAAGATAAGACAGATGAATTTTCTGCTATTGATGATAAGGTTCCTCTTACACATATCAATAATAATAATCTTGTGAATTGTGGAAGAGATAAAAAATTTTAACTGTCATCAATTTTAGAAAGTAAATTTTTAAGAGTAAAATGTGTATCAATAGATAATGAAATCTGGGATGAGCTAAAAAATCTATGAAGGGAATAAAAAAGTGAAGAAGGTAAAACTACAAATCTGTATGTTGAAGTGTGAATATTTGAAAATAGTTGAGTATTAATCTATTGGGTATTTATTTATAGAGGTAAATGACATTTTCATCTCAATTAGATGTCTTGGTGAAAATTTAGAGTATCCTACAGTTGTTGAAAAGGTCTTAATAATTTTTCCCCACAAGTTGGATGCTAATGTTTCTTCACTAGAAGACAGAGACCCTGAAATATTATCTCTGGATGATTTTCATATCACTATAATCACTTATGAAATTAGAATGAAGAATACTATGAAGAAAAAAAATGATATAGAGTTGTCCTTCAAAGCTTCCAAGAAAGAAAATTCTATGAAGGATATTGGGGAAGATAATGTTTCTGAATATGACTCTAAAAATTAGTTATATAAAAATTATGATTAAATGTTATCCTTATTTTCTAAAAATTTAAAAGTTGTACATGAATAAGAAAGGGAAACTTCCCTTGAAATATTTTTAATATGGAGTTATTGGCCATGTTGTGGCCAATTTTCCTCAAATAAATAAATATAAAGATAGTGATGAAGAAGAAAGAGGTTTAAGAAGGTCGTGTAAAAAATAGGGTGACAATGATAAATATTTTTGTAGAGGGAAAGGTGAAAAGTTATTCAAATCCCAAAGAATAAGTTTTTTGTCTAAAGTTGAATAAGATAAAGATATTTAATCTGAATTTGAGAATTATTTTTCTATGAATTCTGGAGAAAATACATGTATTGAGTAGTGAACATTGAATATTTTGGGAGTAGCAGTTCTGAAGAAAAAGAAATCATCCTGAATCTCAACTGAATGATTAATTAAAAGAATGTTTGAGAAATATTAGAAGACTTTTTAAGGAAAACATTAAGTTGATAAATGAAATTTCTTCATCAAACAATTAAGAAAGTTTTCCTAGTGAGAAAGCAAAGAAGGTAAAAGATATTGATGATCTAAAGTATTCTATTGAACATAAAAAGAATCATAATGAACATCTGGAAGTGGAGATGAAGGAAAAAAGAAAAAGATTTGGAACATGTTAAAAAAAACATTCTATATCTGAACAAAGTAATGAAAGATTGAAAAACCCTATCTTATAAGCTGGTGAAGGTTATAGTAATGATATACCAAATAAAGATAAAAAAAAGTTACCTTAAATGGTTTAGAATAATTCTAGAGTTATATCTAATAAGTAGAAAAATTAGAAAGTTATGTATGTGTCCATTGTTAAAAATGTTACAAAATCAGAAGTTTCTGAAAAACTTGATACTGTAAATTTTTGATTAATTCTGGATATGATATGTTTGGAAACAAATATGAGTTGAAGATTAATGTTTCATTTGAAAAAATAAGGTTTGATGGTCAACAAAGTTCTATTAAGAAATTTGTAGATAACCATGCTCACAAATTCTGTCTATATAGAAGTTTCAGAGGAAAACATTTTTTCTATGGATACTGTTGGTATTGTTGAGGATTTTTACATATAGAAAATATGTGGTGGTTCAACCAAAAAAAATACTATTATTCCATGGGTTATGGAAGACAATGATTGAGGGGTTTTCAATCCTCTAAAATAGCAAGAATGATAAGGAAGTTCAGATGACTTCTGTGAAAGCTCATGTGAAAGTGGAGAATATGTTCAAACCACTAAAAACTATTTGTTAAATATGTGAATAGCCTATACATCTTGATAAAGGGTTGTCTGGTTTTGTTACTGGCACAACAAAAGTTTATTAAAAATTATAAGAAGCTGGATGTGAATAATGTAAAGGAAGAATAAAATTCTCTTATTGTTAAAACCACTTTGAACGTTATAAAAGGAGTACACCCTTGGATTATTGATATTAGTTTTTCATATCATATGACATGAGACTTAATGTTATTGAAGAATGTGAAATAATTCATAAAAGGAAATGTAACATTTAGAAATGATGAATCTATGAGGATCAAAGGTGTTGGATCAACCATTATCAGGAAAGAATAGATGAAATTCAAGAAAATATTATATGTTGATGGGATGAAACACAATCATCCTAGTGTTTCACAGATTTTTGATGAGGTTAAAAAATTTATCTTTATAAAATATGAGTTTTTTGTGAAAATTAAGAAGATGAAAAGATAGTTATAAGGGGACAATGTACAAAATAGAAGTTGTCCACAGTTGGTCAAATACAAAATCTTGTTACATGGGTATGGTGGATTAGAATTAGTTGTGGCATAAAGTTTTGGGGCATATGTGTCAGAGAAACATGAGCAATTTATCAAAGTGAGATATTGTATGAGATATTCCTGATATTTCAAGAAGAAGATATTGGTGTTTCACTATTTTTAAAAAAGTAAAAATTATGAACTCAGTGCATAAGAGAGTTGACATTTGTTCAAAAGGATCCCTAGAATTTATTAATTCTTATATCTATGGGATAATGAGAAAACAATCAACAAATTGATATTAGTACTTCATCACATTCATTGATGACTTTACACACATTACATGTGTTATTTATATGAAATCTATGTTAGATTCTCTGAAATTGTTTAAGATTTTTAGGAGGAAAGTAGAGATAGAATGTGAGTATCCAATGAAGCAGTTGAGAACTGATAATGGTTGTGAGTATAAGAATGAATAATTTGAAAACTATATTAAGAAGCATGGAATTTGGCATGAGTTTAGTTCACAATACACACCTAAAAAAATGGGGTTGTTGAAAGGAGATAAGTTCGGTGGAAATAGGGAGAACTATGTTACCTAAAGATGGTCTCTCTCATTATTATTAGAGTCAAGCCATGAGTATTGTTTTATATATTCAAAATCATTGTTTCTATAGGACAAGTTCATATATGACCCTATATGAATTTTTTTATGGAAAAACTAGATGTTTGAATAACATATAAGTTTTTGGGATTCTCTCCGTCATAAAGAAGAAAGGTGGAAACCTTGTAAAAATTGATCAAATAGGAGATGATGGAATTTTTCTTTTCTATACTCTAGAAGGAAGAGGACATGGATGTTTCCACAAAGAAATAAATATTTTTTTGATTTTTCTGATGTGAATGTTATTGAAAATATTGAAAAAAAATCATTTTTATGTTGATATGGAAGTTGATCAGGATAAGAATTTTTTAAAAAAAATTCTGAAAATGTTGCAAACATTTTTAATCTTACTCAAGAAGAAGAATCAGAATCATCAATTTCATGTTATGAGGATGAAATTCATATAGATCATCTTAGGCTAAGGAAGAAAGTGGAATCTCATAACATTATTGGTGATCAACACCAGAAGGTTCAAATAAGAATAACATAAAAATTTGTTAAATGCACTTTTTGTATTCGAATGTCAAGTTGGATGAGGTGAATGAAGCTTTTGGGAATTCATAATGGGTTTAGGATATGAATTAAGAGATCAATATGATTGAAAATAATAATACTTGGGAACTCATACAAAATCCTGATAACAAAAAATTTATTGGTAAAAACTATATTTTCCAGAACAATCTGAATGAATAAGGAGAAGTGATAATAAAAAAAGCATGATTGGTTTGCATGAGGTATTCACAAATTGATTGTATTGATTTTTATGGAACCTTTTATTTGGTGGAAAGGTTAGAAACAATCAGAATCATTCTTCCTAATGTTGCACAATGAGGTTACAAGATCGTTCAAATAGATGTTAAATCTTCATTCTTGAATGGTGATATTTTTGTGGAAGTTTAAATTTAAAAATATTGAGGATTTTTTTGGGAAAGATAAAGGTTACATGTCCATGTTATATAAGGCTTTTTATGGGCTAAAATAAGCTCAGAGGAAGATAAATATTAAGAGATATATGGTTGATATAAATCTTTACATCAACGTAAATCAGAAGTTTTCCATCATTATAATTATTTAAGTTGATGAAATTATATTTGGTGGAAATAATGAAGGATCTTGTGAAATATTAGATGAAGAGATGAAGAAGGTGATTGTGATGTCCATGTGAGGACAAATGAAATAATATCTTGGGTTACAAATTTTATAGAAGAAGAATAAAATTTTTCTTTCTCAAGAATGTTTGATAAGGAACTTATAGAAAATATAGTAATGGAAAATTAAATGTTAGTTTCCACACAGATATCAGTGGGAACCGTGTTTTCTAATGATGGATAAGGCAGGGAAGTTTATCAGAAAGAGCTTAGAAATCATATAGGAAGTTTGTTGTATCTGAATACATCAAGGACTGACATTGTTTATGTTGTCAAATTATGTTCAAGATTTCTGAGGGCTTCTAAATAATCACATTTAATTTCTAGAAAGATGATTATCAGATATATCATAGGCATAAGAAATTTTGGAATAAAGTATTATGGACCAGAAAATATTTATTTGTTTGTGTATTCATATGGTAATTTGGTAAGAAATGTTTATGATAGAAGGCCATTATATTGTAGAGTTTTCTTTATGGGGAAAATTTGTTTCAGTTGGCATTCCAAGAAACAAAATTTAGCAAATCATAGCAAGACTGAGGCTAAGTATGTTGTTTCCACTCAAGATGCTACCTAACATATGTGGATGAAAATATATTTGGAAGGATTACATGTTGAAGTAAATTTACCATTACTTTTAGGATGTGTCAATCAAAGGGAAATCAATCTTACAAGGAATACACTAAACCGTTATTATTCAAAACATATTGACTTAATGTACCACTTCATCAATGATCATTTGGATAATAATAGAATATAATCTGGAGTATGTTCCTACATTAGAACAAGTTGCTAAGATATTCACACAACCTATACCAAAGAAACTAAATTGTGGTTGAACATGGATTTTCAACCTTCTTATCATCAAGTTTTAGGTATGTGTTTTGGTCCCCACTCTCATATTACCTTGGGATATTTTTTTCAAGGGGAATAATTATTTAAAAAATCTATCCTTATGAAAGCATTCATAAAGGGGGAGTTGCGGGTAAACTATGAATCCAACATGTATGTGTGTGACCTATTCTAACTGATTGTTGGAGTGGTAATAGAGAAACAAAATTTTTTATTTATTGAAAGGTAAATTAGTGGACATAAATGAGGAAGAAGACTGAGGAGGAAAAATGAAGAGGTTTCATAGTCACAAGTTTTGGACAGCATGGTTTTTGTTGTCAATATTTCTTATTTCCTACAATGAGTTAGCTCACATAGGCTTAGAATTTTTTGTATGTAATACATATATTTAGGTTAAAAAGTTCAGTGATTGATGAATTTTGGATGAAAAAAAAAACAAATGTGGATAAGGATGGGACCAAGTTGGATGGATAAGTTTCTTGTAAGTAAGAAGTGGTTATTTTTAGAGTGTTGTCTTTTGTTTTCAAGTAAGTTTGTTAAGATAAAAAATCACTTAACTTTGTATAAGTGGATAATCAGACTGAACATTAAACTCGTGAATTCAGATTCACAATTCTTAAGAAATTCCATTTGATTGGGAAGGAAATATGTTTCTGTAAGATAGGGAAGTTAAAATACATTACTTGGTAAATCTTATGATGATTTGATGGTTTGTTTTTCAAAAATATCATAATTTATTTAGATAACATGTGATCTAAGACATATGATTTTATGGGGTATAAAATATGTTTCTAGATAACTGTGAATCAATATGGTTGGTTTTGTCGAATCATATTTTAATATGGCATAGTTTCCCAGTGTTTTCCAAAATTTTAGAGTCCAAAATTTGGAGTGGTATAGAATTGTAAAAGGTATATTTCCTTGAAGGTCATAAGAAAATATTTCAAAAGGAATTAGTTTTGAGAATATGGGATTTATGAAGTGTGTTTGGTGAAGGCATGGATATTCTGACGGTGATCTCTTAGATTATGAGAAATGGATCATTGCGAGCGTGCGATGAGTTTACAGGAAGCCTCGCGATGACGACGAGCATTGTGAACATCGAAGGTCAGAAACATCGCATGTGTAGCATCCTGGTGGCATGAAATTTTTATGGAAGGTTCTATGATTATGTTGTGCATCATGAACAAGTAATTTCTATCGATCTTCATGGTGGAAAATTTGGAGCTCTCTGAAATGGTGATTATGTGGCCCAATGGGATCTAGAATAAGTTAAATACCAATAAATAGGCCTCTACCACCTTAGAAACATGGTGATACTTAATGAAAATATTAAGGCTCAGAATTCGTGAAGGCTATTTGTGAAGGTGGTATGTTAATAAGTACGTAAAGGCTATAATCCAATGAAATGTTCTAAGCATCACGAAGAGTAGTGAAGTTCACAAAGGCTAGGTGAGCTTCCTGAAGGAAGTAGGTTCCATGAGGGCAGTTTTGCTTCACGAAGGGTGTGACCTTCATGAAAATAAGTTTTTAATTTCCAATTTAAGTGAATAGATGTTTAATAGAGAATCGAAAACATTCTATGCTATTAGACTAAATATCATTATGAAGTCTAGGAGGTTCTTACCAGCTTCTGGGTATCAAATAGAATAATTGTTTTGAAAGATCAAATTTGTAAAAGTGGATCAAGAATCACCGTAATATGAAATTACATAATTCTGTTCTAGAAGAATCACACACAATTTTGAATTGTTTTCATAGTCCTATAAGAGCTTAAGGGAATATCCTACCCATTATATTCACACCAAATGATTATTTTCTAGTGGATTGTGTGTTATTGGAGTATTTTCATACCATACTAAGGACGTAGATACTCTTGTTGAGTAGTGAACCTTATAAATTATAGTGTTCCTATAGATGTATCTTTTAATTGTGATATGCAAGGAAGAATATCATTAACCAAAGCTGAAGATTGTTTCAAAATTAATGGACCATGAAATAATAATATATCACTCATTCACCCCTTCCCCCTCTCAATGATACTTTGATCCTGACATGGCAACTTCACACACACTATTATATTAGAGGTGGAACCTCCATCATCGCAAACTTCCAAGAGTGGACACAATCATATCTGATATAGAAGATACATAATCAATATCTCTTATTGGTACCAAATATGGTTAATCCTTTCTCATAATTTTTACCCCATCACTAAGAGTATAGGCATCATCCCGCCAAATGAGAAAATGATAATTTCCTCACCAAATAGAATCCTCATCAAATAAAGAGTTATAATATTATTTTATCAATTTCAACCACTAAAAAGACTCCTTATCTAATGAATAAGTCGCATATAAACTGAAATTTCACTTATATTTTTAAGAAATAGTTTATAAAGGTTGAGGATTTAGAGGAAGATATGGTAAAATGAATTTCAATATTCAAGAGTCATTTTTTATTAGTCGATATATGTTGTAGAAACAATGTGATAGTCAGTCCAACAAAGATCAATAGTGGTCAGGCCAAAAGTATTTGTATTTTTATTTGTTCTATAAAATTGGTGTAAATATGTTAAGAAGGGAATTTAACTATTTATGATGTCATCTTTTTTTTCAAATGTTTTCAAAAAAATGAAGGTCATGTCGTTATTGTACTATAATTGGTGTCCTATAATTAAGTTGACACTGTTTATGTGATCCCATTGGGTTTCTTCCATTGAGGTGCAGCTGTTGATGGGATATCATTGGTGTTCTATTGTTAGGTGCTACCATCAGGTGCTACCAAGAATGTGCTACCATTAGGTTATACTATGGGTGTTCTACCATTATGTACTACTATGAGTGTCCTACCATGTGGGTTCCACCATCAGGTTCCACCATGAGTGTGATACTGTGAGATGGGTCCACTAAAGAAAAAAGAGTAACCAAGAGTTTTGCAGTATATAGTGGTACCATAAATTAAATCTATCTTTCTAAAGTAATGAGTTCTTATAAGGATGAATTATCAGGATATATACTCTCATGATTATCTCAATGTATCTAATAAATGAATATTTATCGAATAAGTGAGACTAATGATCTAGATTAATTGTTATAGTGCATTGAAGTAATAATGAGGAGGGGAATTTGTTTTAGTCACATTCATTTTAACATGAAGATGAAGGATGATTGGATGATTTTCATGTGAAATTATCCATTTTTAATCAGTTTTAAAAGGGGTTTTAATGAAATATAAAAGATATCCAACAATAATTATGCTACATTTTAAGGTATATTCTCTAGATTTCATACAATAAAAAATTCTTGAATATTTCATATGGTGGATTATTCTTTTATCACGGAAAGAAGGTGGTTGAGTTTCTTAGGAACTTAAGAGGAAGAATTACAAAATTGAAGTTAGCACAATCTTATCTCTATACTATGTATTTATTAATATATACACAAGGATTTAATATATAATAAATATAGGTTTTAATAAGGGTGAATGGGAAATAATCTTTCTATATGTTTGGAAGTGGTTTAATTCAGTTATAGAAGTAGTTTTCTATAGAAGTTATTGTTATGACCAGATTTAGGTTTTCTAGTGATTCAAATATTGAATTATTTATTTTTATTCATAAATATTTGAATTATGAAGAAAAAGAATAGAAAAATTATAATTTATCAATAAATTGTTTTATATTGTTTTGGATCAGTGTGTGAGTGATGATTTTGAGAGAAATGGAATTTAAAGGAGTAGTGGTTTCATCATGTTATAGGCATGTAAATTGAAGTTAAGTATTTATTATGTATAATAATAATATCTCATTACATAAGTGAAATACATTATTTTATACAAGATAAATACATATCTATTAAATCTTAATCAAATGAAATTTTTATTAGTGTGGGATGTAGAAAATAGTCGGGATATTTTTATGCGAGTTATAATTATTCTCTACCTACTCATGGTGGTTAACAAAGACTATATTTACGTATTTTATAATCATAGTTTTCAAAAAATAAAATCAATGACTAGATACTCAATTTGAGTAGTGAACCTTGTAAATTATACGCGTGTTCTTAGATTTCTACTCAAATAAATCTCCAATATAAAAATTATATATTGATGTTTTAAAAAGTATAAATTAATATCTTTTAATCACTAATTCACCACCCCGCCATGATTAGTTCATCACATGTTCCTGTAATTGCTATTAGATCCTATTTTAGCATTCGTTGTTGTCTTATTATTGAAGATTTTGTTTCTAAAGTCCATCTCAATTGGAAGTTTCATTTTTTTCTATTATCCTTAACAGATAATTTAAATTTGGTGAATAGAAATGGTATTACCATGTTTGATGCAAATGGTTTTCATATGCGGAAGAATTGGATGTTTTTATTTCTCTTGTCTATCAATTATGATTTTATAGAAGTGAAAATTAATGGATTTTTTCCATGTGTTTAAGGTGTTTCCATTACAAAAATAGATTAGTTGAATTTGGAAAATGATGGTCGTGCTAATAATTATTTGATATCTCTATTTTCAAAGGTGAATTTCTAAAATTCAAAGGGATCAAATTCACAAACTATATTTTGGATAGACTATAGAATATCAATATAGGAAACATCAATGTGAAAGGGGATAAGTTTTAGTTATAGAGACTTGAATATAAATATCTCTGAATGATGTATAATAAAACATTTGATAGTTTCTTTATAAGGATAAATGAATTTGTGAGCACCATCAGAGTATATAGTGAGATGTCATAAGATTCTAATATTGTTGAAATTACCAGATAAATTTGATTCTAAAGACTCTTATTTGGAAGTAAAATGTGTATGTGATATTCCTCTTGATGATTTATATATAATTATAATGTACTAAGAAATGAAAAAATATTATAATATTATAAAAAAAGTATATTCTTATAAATAAATTTCTTTTAAAGCCTCCTAATCTAAGAACGGAAAGTGGATTTCCTATGAGGATGAAGATATTGGATCTTTAAAAGCATACTCAGATTTGGATGTGAGATTATCTAAAATATTGTCCCTTATTTAAGAAAAGTGAGAATGGGAAAGAGAATGATTAATTGTATAGTACAACATAAATTATTTAATTTTGGTGTTTTGGGAAATTTTAGAGTAAATTTTTTTAAACTAAAAGAATATAAAGATAGTGAAGAAGAAGATGAATGTTTCAAATCATCTTTAAACATGAATTCATTCAGTCCAAAATTGTAATGACATAAAATGTTATATCCTTTAAAATGAATTCTATGTTCAATATAATGTCTTGAAAGCGACACCCAGCATAAAGAAAACAAAAAAATTTAAAAAAAATATTATTACTAAAGTTATAATAAACTCTCATATGGTAAAAAATTAAAATGGTTGCCCATTGAGGAAAAAAACAGTTTATTAGAGGGGGTTATTTAGAGGGGGTTACACACAACCCCCTCTAAAATTCATTTACTATAGAAAATAGAGGGGGATTATGTATAACCATCGATAATCATTGAATTTAGAGGGTTATAGATAACCCCTCTAATTTCTTAAATTATAGGGGTGTTGAACCCTTCCCCCGACACCCTAAACTTTTTATCATTGTTTTTTAAATATCCAGTTGGATTTTATAGGGGGCTCTAAATCCTCTATAATTTCTTTAATTGAAGGGGGTTTAAAACTTTCTATAATATATTTAATTAGAGGGGGTTGGAAAACCCTTCTAATATCTTAAATTTGAGGGGGTTGAAAACCCCCTATAATGTCTTAAATTAGAGGCGGTTGAAAACAACCCAATAATTTCTTAAATTAGAGGGTGTTCAAAACCCCCACAAATCTAACAACAGGGACTTATGAATAATATTTTGTTTTCTGAAAATGCATGTTTTACTATGCCATAATCAATAAAAAGTATAAAGAAAATGTGACCGTTGGGTTTTGACATTTATATGTCCGCTGGTTAATATGACCATTGGGAACAATAGTATTTTTTTAAAGTTAAAAATATTTTTTATAAATAGAAATTATAATGGATAATTATTGTAGAAAGAAGAGTCGATTGCCTCATCCAGCAAACAAAGGTCGTACAAATCCCATTTATCGGAGCATGGGAAAGAGGTATTGTAACAGGGATTTTCTCTGGACTAAGCCCAAGACAAGTTTCAACAGGTTAAGCATGAATGAAATCACCTATGGGAGAAGTTCAAGTTGATATAAATCACTACTCGAGAAATGTTTTCTGAGCCTCCCTAAGAATCTATCACCATTTCACACAATAATCTTAGGTCTTATGCAAGTGTTATACGGGGTATTGTAACGAGGCCTTAGTTACTTTGTGTAATCCATTTGTATAAATAAAATTTTTATTTCATTATTTATATGTTAAGAATATATATTCTTAATAAGGTATATTTTTAATTGGGGCAAATTTGATAAATTTATTTTATAGGTAAAAATTGCACTTTTTGGATATTTATCATACTTAGAGAATTATTATGGTAAAATAAGGATCATTTTTGAATATTAAAAGTCAAAGTTAATCTAGGTTGAAATTTTAGTATTTTTCTAAGAAGTTTTATATTATTGAAGATTTTTGAAAATAATATTGTATTTTAAAATAATTTTTATAATTTAAATAATTAATACCATGAAATTATTTTTAAAAAATGGACATACACGATTGTGATTAGTAAGAAATTTAGAGTCTGATAAGATCAACTTAATTTTAGTTTAATAGTAACTTATGAATAGTAATATTACACTTATTAATTATAATATGACCAATGGAATAGTAACCTTGCCTAAGGAAGTATAAATATAATTTAGGCATCATGAATGGTAATGTGATATAACAGTATAAGTAAATAACTATTTCAAAAATTATTTTTTAAATATTAGTATTTTTCGATTAAAAGGTGATTTTAATTAAAAAAATTATCATATTTAGAAAATTATGTTCATGAAATGGATCTCATTTATTAATTCACAATATTTATATTAGGTTACGGTGAATTTATGATATTTTTATAAAATATTTTGTTTTTCAGTGAATAGAAGAAATACAGTTTTTGAGTTTTTGATGTGTTTAATCACATCATAATGATATAACATTTAATTTAAAATGATGGTCGACTCTTGTGGATTAAAATATGATATGACGTGTCCCAAGTGGCTAAAACCATGGGAAAATACCATAGGAAACCCATGGTTTTTCAAATACCACTGATGAGGTGTCCTCAGAAATTAATAAATACCCTCACTTTTACTATAAATGCCAAGCCATTATATCATTTATATACATTAAAAATTCATTTTCCATTAATTTATTCTAGTTATACCTCCCAAGGATTTCTATTAATGCATCCTAAATCCCTCAAGGTTCTAACCATAGTGTTTTAGAAGTTACTCTGCCATGTAAGGGAATTCTCAACCTCTCTTTTCCTTTCCAGATCTTTTTTATGTGGTATGTCATTAACATTTCCATACCATGAACTTATTTCAATATTATAATCTACCTATACTTTATTATGAGATTTTATTAATTGGTTACCTATATCCCCTCTCTTTTTAATGATTTATAAAACTGTGTTTCATACCCGTTATGCTTCTGGATTTCGGTCTCAAAATCTCTCTCTTTTCGTCGAGAAATTATTTTATTTTATTTTATTTGAATACCCAAACCTCTTTCATTTCTATATTTATTCATCAAGAAATAAAAACATATTTATTGTATTTTGTAATTTACACACATAAAACCCTCATTCCCTTTTCATGGGTTATAAATGACATAATAACCAAGTTTTTAAGCACTTTTTAAAATAATATGATTTGAATATGGAACTAATTTATTTTATTCTCATTGGGTTATTTATAAAATGTTATATTATGACCCATGTGAATCACACTATATTAAATACATATTAATGGTTCTCCTTTATAGTTCTCTATTGCATTTGGTAAATAAAATAATCTCTATATATGACAAGTTTTATGATTCCTTGGTGAATAACCTTAGTAATTTTTATGAAATCTTGGGGATGGACCTTGGTCATATGATTATGAATGTCTAAGTTAAATGTTGTATCCAAATTTTGAATTTATTATTCAATATATTATTATTATTATTATTATATTCCACTTTATCATGCATTTACAATATTCCTTGTGTTCTTAATGATATTGCTCAAGTTCATATGTAAACTGATTCACTTATTTTTTCTTATACGGCCTTCTAATCACCCTTTCCATTGATGTATGTCCCTTGGTTATGAGATGTAGTAATTTTAATTATGATTAACATTTCAAGAAGCCTTTCAAGTGGATTAAAATAATGTTTCATGTTTTCATGTTTTATGTACAATATTTCTATGACAGTAAACATTAAAGATCCTCTATGTGTAAAATGTAATGTAAAGTAATAAAAATGTGGGATACCATAGTTAGTATCAAAAGATAGTTTATCTATTTGTGAAAATTAGGATACAAAAACTTTAGGAATAACCCTACAAAAAATTAAATTATAGGAAAAAATATTGGTATTTTGATGAAATATTAAGTAAGTGGTTTCCGAACAAAAAAATCCATATCTGGATATGAACAAGTGGATGTGTCTCTGACACATCCGTATCTAGGGGTAAAACCAGAAAGTAATGCTTTGATTTAGACACGAACGTGAACTAGTACATGACAATAAACCTCACTACACTCCTATTTTGACACTCTCAGGGGATATTTTTGGTTAACCACTAGCTTTTTATGAATCATTATGAAGGATTTATAGAGAAATTTAATTATTGTTAAAGAATAATATGTTTAAGAATAATGTTTTAAGGCATAAAAATCCATTATAGTAAAAAGATTCATAAATGAAATATGTTTCTCACTAAGGTTCTATTCCTTTAGAAAATGGTGGGAAATAGGAGGAACCGTGAAAATGGTGACCGCAATGGACCATGTGCTGACAACCCTCTAATGGAATCTGGAATGGAAACTTTCATGAGAATGATGAATAAACTGACTCGAGTTATGGAAAATATCTTGAATCAAGTTGAGAGACCGATTTCACCTTGAAGTGAAAAACATTTTATTGATTCATTTATATGTTGATGACCAAAAATTTTAATGGATCTAGTGAACCATTGATTTCTTAATAGTGGATCAACATTATCAAACAGATATTTTCTATACTTCACTATTCAAATTAAGAAAAAGTCACTCTGGCTATATACCGCTTAGAGAGAGAATCTGATCAGTTGTTGGAAATGATTAAAAACAAGAATCCAAGAGGGTAGATTGAATCTATGGATTGGGAATAGTTTAGAGGGATCTTCTGATATATGTATTTCCCTAATTCTATGATAACAAAAATGGAGAATAAATTTCTCATGTTGAAGTAGAAGAAGAATGAATCTATTAAAATCTATGAGATAAACTTCACCAGACATTCTCGTTACACCTCAATCCTTTTCAAGGTTACCAATAGGATGGTTAATAAATTCTTTGGTGGAATAAGACCTCATATAAAGAATAATATAGCCAACCGAGACTATAATATCTATGAGGGGATAAAGTGGAGTGGTATGAAAGTCAAACTGGAGTTTAGTGAGGCGTAGTGGTCTCAAAAATCCAATAAAAAGAAGATATATACGGAGAGAATATTGGGGAGGATCTTTGATCATAGAAGATGAGGAAAGAATGTGAAACCTCTAATGTGTAATAAATGTGGGAAGAATCAATTATGGAATTGGTTTCTCAGGAGTGATATATGTAACAAGTGTGGAAAAGATTATCATATCGCTCAGAATTTTCATTGTGAGGTGAATCCTTAACTAACCAAAAATAATGACAAAGGGAAGATGGTGACGGTCCTACCTAAAGTCCAGTGGTTCAAGTGTGCATACCTAGGGAATTTTTCCAATCACTATTCAAATATGAGGGCAATAGAGGGGATTCACCATCTGCATCAACAAAGACCAAGGGATAGAGGTTGTTCTTTTTCTATCACAATAGCTGAAGTTGAAGCTTGAAATGATATGGTGGCAAGTACTCCTGTTGTTCTATCAAAGCTATCAAGTACTTTTTGATTCTGGTTCTATTAATTCTTTTATTTCCTCTAAGTTTGTAATGAATCTAGAATCAATCCCTGAAATTATAAAAGTAGCATTATCGGTCAAGACTCTTGGAGGGATTATCCAAGCATCAACAGTGATTAGAAACTCATGTATTTAATTTAGTGAGCACAATCTTATCACAAATCCAGTATTCATTATCATTTTTGAATTTGACATTTTATTGGGGATAGACTAGCTCTCAATGTATAATGCAAAGATCAAATGAAGAAGCAAGGAAATCTTGGTATTTCTGAATGGATGACTTACAGATATCTTCCAAGGGGAGGTATATCGACCTGATCATTGTATATAATAACATCTTATATCCTTATTTATGGATTCAATTAGTGAAGAAGATGAAGTAAGTTAGATTATAAGGGTAGAAAATGTCCCCACCATTCTGGAATACATTGACGCATTTCCTAAGGAGTTACCTGGACCTCTCCCATAAAGAGAGGTATAGTTATACATTGAACTCTGCAAGTTTTCAAGCTGATTTCAAAAACCCCATATAGAATGGAGAATGTGGATCTAGAGGAATTAAAAAACCAACTCCAAGATCTCTTTGAGAAGGTTTTTATCTATCCATATGTGCCTTCTAAGTGAGAACATGTTCTATTTATGAGGAAGAGGGATGGATAAATGTGATTATGCATTGATTATATAGAAATGAATGAGATCAAAGTAAAAAAAGTAACCTCTTACAATAATTGATGATTTATTTGACTGACTTCATGGGGATCAGTTCTTCTCCAAGATTGATCTTTGATATGGTTGTCATTAATTGAGGTTAAAGAAAGAATATATTTCAATAATTTCCTTTTGATAAAGATATGGTCTTTATGAGTTTTTTGATATGCCCTTCAGATTGACTAATGCACCCACAATTTTTAGGGATCTGATGAATAGAGTCTATAATGAATACCATGATAACTCTTTTTTAGTTTTTATTGATGATATTACGACCCATTACAAAATTTGGGTGGATCAGGAAGATCATTTAAAGTTAATATTGAAAACTCTGAGGAATGAGAGATTATTTGGTAATTTCATCAAGTGTTAGTTTTGGTTATAACAAGTTTCTTTCTTAGGTAACATTGTATCCAATGAAGTAATATTAGCTAACCCAAAAAAGAAAAAGGTTGTAGAGGAGTGGCTTCATCCAACAATAGTAACTGAGATCCTCAATTTCCTTGGTTTAGCTAGATATTATAGGAGGTTAGTGAAAAAAATTTCCTGGATTTCAAATCCACTAACCATGTTTACTTGAAAATGGTTCAAGTTCATCTGGACAATGGAGTGTGAAGATAGTTTTCAAGAGATGAAGAAGAGATTGGTTACTACAACATTGATAACTCTACCCTTAATCAAATAATGATTCATTATTTGTAGTGGCGCATCTCTAAAAGGGATTGAATGCATACTCATGAAAAATTACAAGGTGATTGATTGTGCATCTCGATATATAAAGCCTCATGAGTATAATTATCCTATTCATGATCTTGAGATAGTTGTGGTTTTTCTTCTCTCAAGATATGGGGGAACAATCTTTATAGGGAGAAGTGTGATATAAGAACAAACCATAAAAGTTTAAATTATATTTTCACAAAAAAGGAATTGAACATGAGATAGAGGATATGGTTGGAAATTCTTAAAAACTATGAATTTTCAACTCATTATCACCCTGGAAGAGAAAAAAAGGTGTTGATTCATTAAGTAGGAAAGACCCAATTGTACTGGAAATTATGAGGATTCAAAGAGATCCCTTGATCAAATTCCTAGTGGAACTGTACATGGGAATCATAAGGGAAGATACCTCATCAAACCTATCCCAGATTATTTATCAACCATAATTACTGAAGAAGATCAAGAAGTATAAAAAATAAGATCCTTTATTATAGAATAAGTTTGAGGTTGTGAAGGATGGAATGTTCCCTGAGTTCAATATTAATCCAGATAGTGTACGGAAATTTCATACAAGACTTTTTGTTCTATCTATTTTAGAAATAATGACGGAGTTGATGAATGATCCTCATAGATCTAAATTCTATATACATACTGGATGAATGAAAATGTATAGGGACCTTCATGATCATTATTGGTGGGATAACATGAAAAAAGGGAGATTGTCGACTACACTACCAGGTGCCTAGTTTGTCAACAAGTGAAGGAGGAGAGACCGATTCTTAAAGGGGTATTATAACCACTGCCCATACCAACATGGAAGTGGGACAATATATCTATGGAATTTGTCTCTGGTCTCCTAAGAACTTCCAAAGTAAACAATGCAATATGGGTTATAATGGACCCCCTCACCAAAAATACCCATTTTATCTCTATTCAACTTGATTTCTCTCTTGATCAACATTCCTGGATTTATGTGATAGAAGTGGTAAGTCTGTATGGAGTTCCACATTCTATCATATTTGATCATGACCCATGGTTCACATCCAAATTATAGAGAAGTTTTCAACATGCTATGTATACCAAATTGAATTTCAATACAGCTTATAACCCTCAAACTGATGTCCAATATAAAAGGACAATTTAGACACTCAAGGACATTCTAAAAACATTCTCAATGGAATTTAAAGGTGGATGGGATCAACATCTCCCATTAGTTTAGTTCTTGTATAACAACTTCTTCCAATCAAGCATTTAAATTGAACCCTATAATGTTCTATATGGGAAACAATGTATAACTCATACTTTTTGGAATGAAGTTATTGAGAGAAAGATTCTTGGGCCTGATCTTGTGAAATAGATTATATGAAATGTTCATTCCATACAATAACACATTAAAACTTATCAGAGTCAGTAGAAGATCTTTGACAACAACCATTGAAGGGACATAGATTTTGAGGTTGGTGAAAATTTATTACTTGTAATTTCTGCATGGAAGAGAGTCATTTGATTTGTGAAGAAGGGTAAGATCAACCTTAGGTACATTAGCCCCTATGAAATCCTTGTCCTTGTAGGATAAGTGACCTATCAACTTGCACTTCCTCCAAATATAGCTCATGTTCATGATGTATTCCACGTAACCCTCTTGAGGAAGTACATACCTAACCCTTCACATGTACTAAATCCAGAGGTGGTTCAACTATAACATGAACTTCCTTATGAGGATCACATGGAAAAGAACTTGGATCGTGGAGACAATATTCTATTAAATAAGACTACCCACCATGTTTATGTGTTGTGGAGGAACCACAAATTTGAAAAAACCATATGGGAACTAGTGGAGACAACGAGACAGAAATTTCCACACCTTTTCTCTTCTAAGTGTATGAGTTGAAATTTTGGGAAGAAACTTCTTAAAGGGGGAAAATTTAATGACCCGAACTTTTGAATAATATATTGTTACCTGAAAATATATGTTTTACTATGTCATAATAATTAAAAAGTATAAATAAAAAGTGACCATCTGGTTTTTACCGTTATATGACCATTGTTTAATATATCTATGGAAATAATAATAATTTTTTAATATTATAATTATTGTTTATAAATAGAAATTTTAATGGATAATTAAAGGAGAAAGAATAGTCGATGGCCTCATCCCGTAGAATCAGGCCATATGAAGCCCATTTGTCGGAGCTTATGAAGGAGGTAGTGTCATTGGGCATTTCTCTAGACCAAGACCAAGTTGAGGTCTAATATGTTATGACTGAACAAAATCACTTATGGTAGAAGTTGAAGTTAATATAAATCACCACTCATGAAATGTTGTCTGATCCACCCCAAGATTCTATCACCATTTCACACCTTATTGATAGGTCATATGCAGGTGTTATAAGGGGTTATGTAACAAGGCCTTAATTACTTAGTGTAATCCCTTTGTATAAATAAAATGTTTATTTCATCATTTCTATTTTAAGAATAGGTTTTATTAATAATATATATGTTTAATTGAGAAAATTTTGATAAATTTTTTTATAAGTAAAAAAATATACTTTTCTGATATTTCTCAAACATAGAGAATTATTATAGTAAAATATAAATAATTTATGAATTTAAAATGTCAAATTTAATCTATGATGTATTTTTTTCATTTTCTAAGAAGTTTCATATTATTTACGAATAATGAAAAAATAGTATTTTAGAATAATTTTTATATATTAAATAATTGATAATGTGAAATGATTTTCAAAAAATGGACATACCCAGTTGTGATCAATATGAAATTTAAAGTCTGATAAGATCAGCATAACATTTAGTGAATAGTAAAATATGAATAGATATATTACTTTTATGAATAGTAATATTACCAATGTGATAATAACCTCACCTAAGAAAGTATAAATATAATTTGGGCATCCTAAATGGTAATGTGATATAATAGTATCAGTAAATAACTGTTTTAGAAATTATTAGTTAAGTATTAGTATTTTTTGAGTTAATAGTGATACTACATAAAAACTAAATTTATTATATTTTGGAAATTATTTTCATAAAATAGAGTTCATTTATAAATTCATAACATTGATATCAGGTTTGGTTGAATTTATGGGTTTTTTAAAAATGTTTTGTGTTTCAGTGAATAGTAGAAATTCAGTTTTTGAGTATTCGGTGTGTTTAATGACATCATATTGATGTAATATTTAATTTAAAATTCTTCTAGATCATGTGTATTAAAATATTATATGAGTTTTCCTAAGTGGCCAAAACCATTGGAAAATTCCAAGGGAAAGACCATATTTTTTTAAATACCACCGATGAGGTATCCTCTGAAATTAATAAAAAATTCCCTCTATATTAATATAAATACCAAGCCATTACTTAGTTTCTATATATTAAAAACTCATCCTCTATGAATTTATACTATTTATACTTCCAAAGGAGTTCTTCTAAAGTGTCCTCAATACTTAAAGGTCTCAATCGTAGAGTTTTATAAGTTACTCTTCAAGGTAAGGGAATTCTCAACTTCTCTTTTCTGTTCAAGTTATCTTTTACATGGTATGTCTTTCAAATTTCCATAAAATGTTTTTATTTATATTAACTTATGTACCTATAATGTATTATGTATCTTTTAGGAATGGGTGACCCTTGTCCCCACTCTTTTTGATGTTTTATAAGATTATGTTTCATACCTGTTATGTTGTAGAATTTTCGTCTCAAAATCTCTCTCTTTTTGTCAAGAAATTATTTTAATTTATTTATTTGAATACCCAAAACTATTTCATTTTTAGATATATTCATCAAGACATAAAAATTATTTAACTGATTATAGAATTGACATACATAAAACCCCCATTCCCTTTCTATGGGTTATAAATGACATAATGACCATGTTTTTGAGCACTTTTTAAAACATTGTGATTTTGATATGAAACCAATTTATTTTAATCTATTTGGATTATTTATTAAATATTTTATTATGATATATAAGGATGACATGAAATTAAAGACATATTAATGGTTACCCCTAATAGTGCTCTAATACATTCGGTAAAAAAATTAATCTCTAGAGATGACAAGTTTTATGATACCTTGGTAAATAACTGTGGTAATGTTCATGACACCTTGGGGATGGACCTTGCTGATATTGTTATGAATTTCTAAATTAAATGTTGTCTCCAAATTTTCATGTTATGATTCAATATATTATTATTATGATATGCCTCTTTATCATGCCTTTACAATATTTTTCATGTTCTTAATGATATTTCTCATGTTCACATGTAAACTGATTCACCTATTTTCTATTATTATTCCTTCTACTCACCCATTCCTTTCATGTATGTCACCAGGTTCTGAGATGAATTAATTTTACTTATGATGAAAAATTCAAGAATCATTTAAAGTGTATTAAAATAATCTTTTATATTGTCCCGTAATATGTACCTTTTCTCCAAGACACTAAAATTTAAGGATCCTCTATTTGTAAAATGTAATGTAAAGTTATAAAAAGGCAGGATTCCATATCTAATGTCTTAAAATTATAGGGGGTTCAAAACCGCATCTATTTTAATAGACTATAGGTGATGTGAACTCCTGATATTTTTTTTAAAATGAAAATTCGATAATATATATATATATATATACATACAATTAAAACACAATATATAAATATATTTAAATACATTATGTAAACATTTTATATAAAATATTTATATGATTGTATTTAATTTTATTTATATATATACATAAATATAATTGTATAATATTTTGTACATTAGTATATATTTACTTGTATAAATTATACTTTATATAATATTAATTATTTATAATATAAAAGCATAAACATATTATATAAATATATACGTAGATATAATTTAATTAAAAAATATACCATATAAAAACCCAATATTTTAGTTTTTATAAATTATATTATAACCATAAATATATTCCTAAATAATATGTTTATGTTTTTATATTATATATAATTAAAATTAGATAATATAAAATTTCTATAATTAAGTATATATTAATTTACACAAAAATATATTATTATGTTTATTGAAATACTTATATATTAGTGTACATAATATTAAACAATTATATTTAATGAAATACATATATATTAATGTGCATAATATTAAATAAATGTATTGAAATTTGATATATAAATATTTGTTAAATTATATTAAATATAACAATGTATAAATATTTGTATTAATTTTATTTCAAATATAATATTTGTATAAATTGTATTTCATATATATATTTCTTATATTATTATTTATATATAGGATTATACAATTTATAAAAATAAATATATTTCAATGTACATAATAATAAATATATGTATTGAAATACATTATATAAATATATTTTTAAACACATATACAAATATATTAAATAAACACTATATATATATTATATATAAATATGTATTTAAGTATATAAATAATTTATGTAAATATATTTATAAATATATAAATATATGTGTATATACATAACATAAGTAAAATTATAAAATATATTTAGTCAAATGTATGTAAATACACATATAAAATATGTAGCTTATGTAAATGTATAAATTGAATATAATATAAATGTGATATTATATAAATACATATATACATAAATACATAATATAAAAAAATTATATTATTTTATATAAATATATATGTTATATATTTATATCTATTTAAATATTTACTCATATAATATTTATTTAAATTCCCTTCCTAATATATATAGATATAATAATACATATATAAAATATAAAATTTGAGATATCATGGGGGTTGAGGCACTCGGTCTATATGTTGGTGACCATGGTACGCAACCCACGAGATTAATTTTAGAAAAGCGTGGGGGGTTGGGGGTAACCGGTGACATAGGAATTGGAGGCTGGTGGGGATAAGCACAAGAAATTTAGGGAGGGGAGGTGGGGGTTCACACTAAATATAGGGAGTGTTGAGTGAAAAATGGGAGAACATGAGGGAAGGAGGTAGGACGAGGTGACAAGGGAGAGGAAGCACAAGGGAGGGGACCATGGGATGGGGTGGCGGGGTGGGGTGACATGAGAGAGGGAAATGACATGTGGTCGGGTTCAAAAATACATAAGCTTTAGGGGAGGCTATTATGGGCGGTTAAAACCACCCCTAAAGTCATCCATTATAGAGGGTTCTAGTTATAACTTCCTTGAAGGGAAACATTTCTAGTAATTTTATGTACACATTAGAGGGGGTTTAAAGCCCCACTAATGTAGCTGTCACTAAAGTCATATTGGCTTTAGTAGAAGTTACTCAAAACTGCCCCTACTAATATTAGGCAGGTACATTTGCGGTGATTATTGAAAATCACTGCTAATCCCTTTAGAAGGGGTTATAACCCCATCAAAAGTTTAAAATAACCCCCTCAAAACTGATCATTTTTTGTTGTGACCATAGAAGACAAACAATTAATATATTTTATTATTGAGAAATTTTATCCTTAAAAGTTGTTTTCCTTATATATTTTATTCATTTTCATATATAAATTAAAAAATTTCTTAATTTTAATTTTATAAAATAACATATTTCTTTAATATCTAAATTTGTTTAGGATTATTTTTTTATTGTTTAAAAAATAATTGGTTTTTAGGTGAATAGTGATAAATATGAATTTTTCTAAAACCATCTCTTTTATATGAAATGTTATTTTTTAAAACCATTTTTTTATAGAATAATATGTATTTATAAATTAAATTAAATATTTTAAAAAATACTATTTTTAGTTTATAAAACCCATGAATATAATTTAAAAATATCAAGTAATATTTTATAAAAAATTATTTTTCATTAGTTTATTTAATAAAATTTATGATTGATGAAATTAGGATTTTGATTTATTTTAATGTCACATAACACATTTTTGAACAATAATAATATTATTAAGATTTTTTTAAATAAAGTGTATTTAATAAGGGCTAAAATCTATATCCCATTTATTAAAATATAAAAATGTACAATGTGTAAGATGGGGTCAGACATGGTAGAAATAGATCTGGTTAGAAAATAAATTATTGTCAAAATCCACAAACATCAAAAGCCCCAAAACATAGAGCAATAAAATTCAATGTAAAAAGAATGAGATCGAGGATGATGCGAGCCCCGCCTACTTTGACTATGAGGGAAGCCTCTACCATGCTAATATTGGGCTCACCTCTATGTATTTTCCCTCTTCCAAGGCTCTTGGTCGTCATTTGAAGATGATTCAGTAGAGTCCATTGCACCCATATCTTTATACACTACCTCATGATTTTTACCCTCTATGTTATTAGTGAAAATAGTATAAAGATCATTCCTTTCACTAAATAATGTGACAAACTTCTCATCTTGAACAACCCTCATGTCTTTCGATAGGGCAGTAGATGGGTAAGTGTTAAATAGTTTCTATAAAATCAATTAAATTGAAATCATTTAAAAAGCGAATATAATATGATCTTTAAATTAAAAAATAATTATATAAATAATTATTTAGTTATTAATCAATGCTAAATAATATTAAGACTTTATGATGGTCAAAATTTCACTAAAAGACTAAACATATTTTTCTATGCATTATATATTTTAATTAAAAATTTAGTTTTTTAATTTTCAGAAATTTAATTTTAAAAATATAGGGTAGTTTTTGCTCCATAATATGAAAATTTTGTTATATGGGTTATTTAATATTTTTAATAAATCATAAAATCACTTAGCTAAAAACAAGTTACCTAGTTTCAAAGTAAACAAGTATAATGTAAAAACATAATGGTAAAAAACATATAACATGTCTAAAACATGTTTGAAAATCCTTTTTGGATTTTTTATTGACCCAAATACAATCCAAAATCCATTATTTTTAATCTTTGGAACTATGGACCTTGGAATAATGTCATGGAATTATTAAAAATGACGAGTTCTTACCAAAGTTCCCCTTTTCTTCTCTTATAAAAGGATATCACTTCTAGCCTTCAAAGTTATAAATCACATTTGAATTCCTCCATGAATATATTATATAATTCTCCTACAATAACCGACTACATCTTCATAAATCACATGGACACACGATGTTATTCTCAGAAATCTAATTCCAATGAGTATTCCAAGGAAAGATCAAGCTTCCAACATAAGTATTATTTTATTCATATGATTTTATTTTTAATATTAGTCTCCCAAATATATTATAACCATAATAATATGATGAATTCAGTATCATTAGTACATTGATTTATTGTTATATAAATTTCAAATCCATTATTTATTCATTTCAATCCACATATATAAACAATGGAACATTAATCATGTCTATTTATGAATTATCTCCCCAATGAAGAATAATTTTTTCATTTTTATTACTGTTTTTTATTTTTCAAAACATATTCAAATATGGTTCAACATCAAAGTAATATCCTTATTGTTTTTTTATAATTATATAATTTCATAATCAAAACTAACTTAATCATACTCACCCATCAAGTTAAAGCATGTTCAGGTTTGGGTCAGTTTAAGTACTTACATGAATGATGTTATAAAATTTATCAAGGATTACTATGGAAATATAAATAATATATTTATTATGATATAATATTAAAATAGTTATTGGTATACGGTGATGGAAATTTTATATTAAGTATTTGACTAATTATTATATTATCACATTTGTTTTCAAAAATCATCGAAATAATCCAACACTGATTTCATTTTCACACTACATTACTGAAAAACTCATGTAATGATACGAGATATCTATAAGTCAGTAAAATTTATATATTAAAGTATCTTAAATAATATATTAACTATGAACATGTTAAAAAATAATGGGTAATGAATCAATATTATAAAACATACCCAAATAGTTAAAGTTATTAACACACAATGGTTTAAAATAAGTTATAACTAACCAATATACAAAAAAATAAAAAAAATTATACATGATGATTATAAAATGTAAAATATATAAATATGATTACGAAATATATTATTAAGGAATCTATTTTTGTTTTATAGGTCGTTAGTCTATCATCAACTAAGTAAGAAAATAAGTTAAGGGTTTTTTTATTTCAACTTATCTTCATTGAGATATGTTTTTATTCCAATGTGATTAGATGGTCTAATTATTACATATAGAGGATTTATAACCCCCATTAAATATTTTATGGCTACCACACACAACTACTGATAAGGTGGCCTCATAGTATTATTAGCAGCGATTGTACTTAAATGTTGGTAATGATATAAAATATTACAGATAGTTATTTTAGAGGGGAGATTTAACCCCCCCCCCCCCCATGCCCTCTATGTTTAAGGGAAAAGATTATTTAAAACCACAACTAGAAGAATGGGTTTTACATTTTTAAAAAGGAAGTAAATTGAAGCAGTTACCAACAATTATCTCTATTTTTTGTTAATATAGACTAATTTTTTTAATATGGAATCCAATTTTTCAGAGGGTGTTAACCACAAAAAATTATAAATAATTATTTATGAAAACATATAATCCCTCTCCGCACGCCACTGTACTTCCCTCTCCTAGGCTAAGAAACCGATGACATCAAGCTACACTATACACACAGAGACATGAAGGCTACACACATGGAAACATGAAGGGGTCACAACCAGATGGTTTCACACCCACTCTTCACCCTTGAAAAATATCAAGACTTTCCCACTTTTTTGATTCAATATTTTTGTATTTATGTACACATTTTTATATTTTTATGTATTAAAATATTTATACAAAAAATTATTTTTATATATTTAAATACATTTAAATATACAACCTTACATATATGTATATATATATATATATATTAATGTATTCATATTTATATTGTGTATACATTTATATTACATATTTAATATATTATATTGATGTGTACGCAAATATATATATATATATGATATATTATAATATATATATATATATATATATTATACATTAATGTATTCATATTTATATTATGTATACATTTAAATTAGATGTAAAATACATTTATGTTAATTTATACAGAAATATAAATATGGTATTTATTTATACAACAAAGAATATAATATATATTAATGTATTTATTTTTAAGTTATGTATATATTTATCTTATATTAATTTTTATTATATAGCATACAAATATATATACAAATATAATACATTTATATATTTTATATTATAATAATATATTATGTAAATATAAATATATTTTTTAAAAATATATATTATACAAATATATATATCATAAAAATATGAATACATATTATATCATTCAAATATATTATATGAATATATATATATATATATATATTCATATTTAGATAGATACAAATATATATATTATATATTATATATTTATATATTATACAAATATACTATTCAGATATATATATACATATAAAAATATATATTATATTATATCGATTGATATATATACGCACAATTAAAAAATACATATATATATATATATATATCATACATTTTAAAATATATTATTTATTATATTTATATGTAAACAAATAAATATATATATTATACATTTCTATATTACTCAAATATATTTTACAAATACAAATAGAGTTATATATTTTATAGTTAGACGTACAAAAATAAAAAATAATATATATATATATATATATATTTTACATATTTATATGAATACAAATATATACTATATATTTTATAAATACATTTATATGTATACAAATATATATATATATGTATATATATATATATATTAATATAGGTATACAATTAAATATATTTATATCATATTACTTATAATATAAATACAATTAATATAATATATATAATTTAGTTATGATGTTTGTATATATATATATATATATTTATTTATATAGTATTTATATATAAAAATATAATATAAAATAATATTTATGTATAGATTAACTTTTACATATATTTATATATATAAATATTTTACATTAATAAATATATCTACACTGATATTTATATTTATAAATATATATATAGTAATATTGTGTATACGAATGTAAAATTAATATATTAATATTAATAATTATCTGTATATTAATTTAAATTTGTTTATTTATTTGTAAATATTTATTTTTATAATTATTTGTATATACACATATATATATATGTATATGTATTTATTTAATGTATTTATATATTGTATTTATATAATATGTTTTTAATGTATTTAAATACATTTATATTTTCTTTATATAATACACACACACACACACACATATATATATATATATATATTATAAATTTTAATATATTTTAAAAAATAGACTTTGTTAAAAACCTCGATAATATAAGAGATTAGTAGAGGTTTGGACTTAATTATCGCTAAAATATAAAAAATTCTTATTTAAAAAAAGAATCAAAATAGAGGGGGTTAAATCCCCCCCCCCCCAATATAAGATAATAATAGTGGGTTAGACATAACTACTGCTAAAATAAAATATATTTATTATTTTGAAAAATAAAAAATATTTGAGGGTGTTAAATGTAACATCCCAGGTAAATAAAGAATATGAAATTTTCATATTTATTAATATTTGTGAATAAAATATTAATATTACTTTAAAGTGGATGCTATGTTCGATGGCGTACCCAATACGCAACATCGAGTTTCTTTGAAATCTTACGTTGCACACTAATAATATAATAATATTATTCTAAATGGTAGTAAAGACCTAGTCGTTGTAATGGCAGGAATGAATAGAACTAACTAAAAAATGATTATATTTGTTGGTTAAATATTTTAACAATTACCCAATAAATGATAGAGGCTTAAAATGCGAATGAATCCAATTTTAAGTATAAATATTCTAATATTTTTTAAAAGGTCGATTAACTGCCTTTTGACGGCAAACCCTTTTTTTAAAACTATTTTTTTTTCAATTTTATATGTTATATTTAAGAAAATAAAATCCTTCTTTAAAATCAAGACATTAAAATTTACTTTGTTTAAATTTTTGGTATTTTCCCGATAAAGTTCATTTTTCTATGAATAGTGAAAAATTTTGTATTTTAATTCATAGCATCCTTTTTAATATAATTTATTTCTATTGTTAGATTATATTTTTAATTGGTTTTAAAGTGTAATTAGAATATATTTTTACCATTTAATTCAAGGGTGGTCATTAGAATTAATTTCACTTTGAAAATGTACATAAACAAGTATCAATCTTCTGATAGATATTGTTTCTTAAAAACATGCTATTCGTTTTGACAGCGGGAATTAACTATATACATTATTAATGAAACTTCTATGTTTTGAATTTGGTAAAATGGATATCTTTTTTAAATTTGGAATATCAAATATATCTTAGGGTAAATTTTTGGTACTTTTCTGATAATGTTCATTTTTTAATGAATAGTGAAAAAATACAGCACTTTAATTCAAAACTGTCTTTTCATCCAATTTATTTATATAGTTAGATTTTTATTTTAATTGGTTTTAAGGTGTAATTTAATTAGTTTTTTATCATTTAATACAATTTTGGTCATTGGATGTAATTTCACTTTTAAATTGGATGCAACAACAAATCAATCTTTTGATAGATTTTACAACTTAAAAACCCGTCTTTGGTTTTGACGACGGGAATTTTTTTTAAATTAATTACAGAAATTTCTATGTTTGGAAATTGGTAAAATGGATTCCATATTTGGAATCAGAAGGTCCAATTTATGTGATTAATACTATTTTTTTAGACATTATGAATAGTAACGACGACAATTATCTTTAATTATCGTTATTAATTAGTAATTGGGTAGTTATGGGTAATAAGATAATATCATAATAATATAAAATGACCCCAAAATGTGTTCAAATCCTCTTTTTTGAGTCATGGACGACCATGAGAAGCTTTTTACAAAAATTCAGGGCCTATGGAGTCACATGGGTGTGATAGTGACATTTATGAAATTAATTTTAAAAAAGAAGAGAAATATAACAATGGTTTGTATATCCTAAGTAAAACAATTTTGATTCTGTTTACATAAATTATATCTTAGACTATAAATAGTAATTATAAATCTAAAAAAATTTCCTACATCATTATTTTTTTTATAATTTTTAGAAATTAAATAAATAAATTTATTTACAACACCATGATGATGCAGTGATTACCTCATTAATGAACGATTTAAATAAAATGAAAAGATAAGGCACAATATAAGACTGACACTTGTAGAAAACCTATTTAATTGGTAGATTTAGAACCCTTATCACCTTAACCTCTAAATATATCTTTTTGGGACCTTTGAAATCCAAAAACCATATTATAATAAAGTAACATTTCAAGACTTTCCAAAAGTGACCCTCCTCCCTCTTATAAAAGGCCCCCAACTCTACCCCCTTACCCACACCTCTAAAGCCCTTGACTCGTCCAAAATCTGATCATATTATCTCTCCACATCCCTATATTACTCCTATAATCCTCACTTTGGGCAAAAGTCTTTCCAAGTAAGCCTTTGGCTTAAATCAAAAAGAGTTACATGATTTAGAGGTAATGTCTTCTCTCGAGTTTCTTTCTTTTATTTTCCTTCTCCACTCACCAATATATTCTTATTATTTTATCACATAATAACACCAATATCCCCAATATACTAGTATGTTGTTATGATAATGATTCTACCTACACTCACACACACCTCCATCTAATGGTTAAAGAACATACTGTTTCTATGGGTGGCGAATTACTGCCTCACGAAATGATGATTATTCAATCTTCTTTTAACACCTTTCATGGTGGACATTATGATTTCGCTATATTTATATATGATATATAGTATATTTATTTCCTCTATATGATTCTGTATTTTATATTTAAAACATACCTTTATTCTTTGCATGTTGTGAAAATGCGATAATGTCATATGAGGAAGTGTGGACTACCGCCCCCTCAAGTGATGTGACTCATTCATGCCAAACATGGAATTTATAAATAATGTAATTAATGAACTTATTTTACCTATATAAAATATATATTATACTTTAATTATAATATATCTATGTCTCATTTAGTTTTAAAGTCCATTAATATGAAAAAATGGAAGTAGTGTTCATGTGTACGTACGGCCTACCGTCTCCATGAACGGTACATTTCATTTCTTATCTCCAAACATTATGGAATATTATTAAATACATATATACAGGATATATATGATATTTAAATCATGAACACCATTCTGGAGATGATGTACTTATAACTACATGGGCAATCCTTTTCAAACAAGTTCATTTTTGACTCATGTACCGAACATCGAAAAAACGTATGATATGAACTCGCATAATTAACTAATTATTATAACATGATCATATGTGATATTAATTGAATAATAAACTTTAAAGGAAGTCCTTAAGAAATTATAAATTGACCTATGTTTATTATTCATGAATATAAAGAATGAACAAGAACAAGTCGGACTTGAGGTAAGGGATCCTACCTCTCTCTTTCGTTTCAAGTACTCTTTTGTGTGTCATTTCATTTAAGACCAATGTTATTATGTTGGGGGATGTTCCTTTATATTCCTATTACTTCCCTTTTCATGATCATATGATGAGATATCCCCTCTTACTCTCATCATTTCATTTTAGGAATATTTAAGTGGCATCGTTATGATCTCGAATGTTTGTAAGGGATTTCTTATCTCACTTTTAATTCTGTGAGATTTCCATTGTTCGCCACTTATTTATTTCATGTGGTGTATTATGTACTGACATTTTATATATATCATCATGATTATATTTATATCCATGGTATTCTGTGATTTATTTGGTTCTTATTATATTTTGGTCATATGACTCAATTTATTACAATGAGGTAAGGGGTTTTTATCTCACTTTTTATTCCCGTGAGATTCATGCTATATTTACCACTATCTCCTTTGAGTGGTGTATGTACTGCCCATTATTCTACTCTTTGAGTAATATACATCCATTTATGGGTATTTAAATCAATATTTTTTGGTCCTTCTTTCATGGGGTGTATGTTTCATAGGTTACCAATTCGGTAAGGAAACCTTTCACCCTCCTCTTTTTAAAAAGACTTATTTTTTTAGGTCTTTTAATTTACATCTCTCTATGTTGGGATATGTTTTTATATATCCTTATTGATGTAAATTGGATGTTCAAGTGATGAGATCCCATTTTTATCTCTCATCAACTCATTTTCTGATTTTTTAAAGTGACGTTATTAGGCTGTCGAATTTCTATAAAGGAACTTCATAACCCAATTTCAATTCTTTGGGTTAAACCTCTACTTCTTGATTATTTCGTGCTATGAATATGTTTGGATGACCTATGATTGTTTTACACTTAATATCGACTTATATTGGGTATATTTAGTTTTTTTACACATAACTAAGTCATTAATTTATCCTTAATATAAGGATACCGTATTTTTAAGGGACTTCATCTCAATATCCTTTCATTGAGGCATCTTTTGATTTCTACACGAATATTTTTACGGTGTAAAAAATGCTTTTGACTTTTCATTTCATTCAAAGGGAATCTTTTCTCTACGAAGAATTTTTCTAAATGTCAAAAATGAATGTTTCTTTTTTTTACGTAAGCAGGGACTACGACCTTTTTTGCCACCACAAGTATTATTTGATCTATGGATTCCATAACAAGTCGTAATGTTTTCAAAAGAAAAATGAATAACATATTCTCTTTTTATGTATTTTGGTATTGAAAATGGTTTTTAGAATGGATTTATTATTATAATATCATAAAATGTTATATTGTTATTGCAAACATTGTATTCCCTTTATGCCTAATTTATGTGTTATGATTATGTTATGGTTCTTGGCCATTGTTATATATACGGGTGGTTTAATGATAAACCTTGGGTGGGTGAGCCCGAGATAGCTTTGCAATGCATTGGGTAACATGACAGAGGTAAACGTTAATGTTTCTCCTAAGATATTTAGGGAATATACTGTGATGGGTATTCCAAATGTGATTCATTATGTAGCTGTGATAGCTACAATGTAAGAATGTTATGTATTCCTTAAGTTACCTTTTTGATTTTTGATTACAATGTGTTAAATATAAATCCTATTTTTTTTAATGATATATGCTAAAGAGATTATGTTATGTATGTATTGATGAACTAATGTTCTCTTTCTTGGTTTTATAACCCTTACTGAGCTTTTTATGGTCATCCCATGTTTTTTAGATGTTTCCCATAGGACATAAAGATGAATAGGTTCAATGATGGGATCAAGGAAAGGCATGTTGTCTAAAACATGGAACTAGACATCTTCCTTTTTAAGAGTTTTTATTTTAAGAAAAAATGGAAACTGAGTTGAAGTGTATACTTTGTAATCTTTTGAGATGTAATAGTCATGTCTTAATTCTATAAAACTCTAAACCTGAAAAGATCCTCAATAAGAATTATTCATTTAATTCAAGATTATATAATGATTTAAGGTTGGGTCATTATATTAAATCCCCATCTATTCCATGGGATTTTGGTTGTTTCTGAAAAAAATAACTATTGAAATATAATATATTTAAAACTTTAAAAAATAAATTTGAGGGGGGATAAAACCCCCTTTAATCTAATATGGAAGGCTTATACCACATTAAATGTTCTAACATAGGTGTAATATGGTTATTCATCATAACCTGAGTAAGCTACTCTAATATGTCCATGATTTTCTTAACTCCAACACTAACTATGTTGAAATAATTAGTTGGGAAATCCTGACATGTTCTGTGGGAATTTATTCCCTTGCTTATATTAAGAATCATCAAAGAATAATGGAACACACTAAGTTATCTCATAACCATCATGTTTATTGAGCCCAAAATTCACTATAAGAAATTACTAAAATTCTCATGTTTACATAAGACCTAGTCCCCAAGGTTTTTACTAATATTTTTCTAATACCAACTATAACAACCCCAACCCTAGTAGCCTAGAGTTAGTGATTATTTTATTATAATAGAATAGATACAGGATATCACATCACTAAATATCAGTCATTTTAGTATTCTTGAATAATTAGACACACACATGGTTCAATTAATACATTCATGATTAAACATAAAACATAACAAAAGAAAAATAAACTACATCCTTAAAACGTAGTATAATATTCCATCTTCATAATATGGGAAAGTAAAACAAATAAAAGGGTGAACTCCAATGATCAGTAAGGGTTACATGAGTCAATAATACATAAAGAAAAATTAATAAGGCATAATCATTATTTTAAGGTAAATAATAGAAAAACGCATGTCGTCAATATACTGAGAATAAGAATACATCCATATATTTTTTCATAGTGAAAATTTCATGTAATATAATAACTAAATTCTGAATGATAAAATGCTTAATCATTCGATGTCATGTATCAGGCACATGAACCATTATACAGTCAATATATTTTAAGTCTGTGAGTAGAAACCCCTCTAATTCTTCTTGAAAATAAACATGAAGGATCTTCCATCATATGTTTTTTCCCATGATACTTATTTATGAATTGAGTGGATACATAATTTGAGACACCACCTATCACTGCAATTCCAAATCACTATTTATATATACTTTTAATTTATGAATAATATGACTTATTAAAATATCTGTATTGAGTATAAAATATTGTGTTATCAAAATATCCAAGTTAAAACAAAAATAAAAAAAATTATATGAAAAATTTTTATATGGATCAAAAAATAATCATATCTATGATACATGAAATACAGATATTTAATGAAATATTTACTTATTGATGATCATAAATAAAATGGAATTATGCATACACCACACACAATGAATAAAGGGTGAATAAGGAATACCCAAAGGGAATATCATAATGTTCTTCAATAAATAATAGATTTAAATCATACATGGACATTAATAAGGAAAAATAGTAATAAATCATGATAAATTATGTCAACTCAATTTAAAATGTTAAAAAGAGTGTTTCGGAAACTTTAGAAATTATCCACTTTAGTACAGATTAAGGAAAAATAATTAAGAGTCGTTTAAAAGGGATAAGGCATAATTTTTCAAATAAAAAATGAAATGAATGAAGATAACTTTTTCATAATATTTTGATGAATTTTAGAAAAAATATTGTGGTTCAAAATATATTATGGAGTGTACTTGAAAAGGGGTAAGAAATTGTGATGTTCTCTTTAATCGGGTTTTCTCATCTTGAGGAATTGAAAAGAGAACCATATAAAAACATGTGATTCCCCATCAAAGAATAATGAATTGATCTATAAAAATTATTATGGAACATATGAAAAAAATTTAGATGAATTTTATAAAAATAATAATAATTTAATTGTGTTAAATAGAGATAAAATGAAACCTGATGGAAAAAATGGGGGTTCTGAGAGAATCAGTTACCTTATTTCTGAACGTGTTATGCACTTGCACTTAATGTACTGGATAATGAAATTAGATTCATTAATAATTTATTTCAGAACCATTAAAATATTTATTTGATTTATTATATATTTATTACGTTCATTTATGGACATTTATGAGTTTTAAGATTCAATTTCATCATTTTGGAGTGTTATTTTTCTTGGTTTTCATGATCGGTTCGATTGTATACAAGTATGGAAGTCCATCTAAAATGGGGATAGTTATCCATAATTGAAAATATATTTTATTAATTAACATTCATAAGATTAAATGGTCTTATATATCATTTTTTCATATATGATGTGGATTTATTAGATATAACATTAATGATAACCATTTAGATTATTTTGGCATTTTTTCGACCATCATGGACTAGTTTTGTTTTTTAATTAATATTATGTATATACATTGGTTACAAAACAATATATAACATATAATATTTATAATAAAATATAATTTAACCATAATAAAGTTTGTATTACTATAATTGAAGGTGGTAACCTAAAAAAGAAAACACGTCATCCAAGACGGTGGTAAATCGACACATCATGAAAAATGTTTTCATTTTTAGAATAAAAGGGAGATGAGTTGGGCTTTGATGATGGATGATCCCTTATTATATATAAGACACTAGATTTATCATGTTACATTAGATATGGGAGTTATGATAAGGATAATAAAATAACATAAAATAAAATAAATTAAAAGAGAACAAAAGAGTATTTTACCTCTTGAATTATTCTCCTTGAGAACCTCCTAATGAAAATTGAATTTGGCATTTCTTTGAGACATAAGGCTCATGAACATGGGGGTAGACATTGGAATTTTATGGGGTAGAAATTACATAATCATAAAGGTTTAAAAGGTGTGATTAGAAGAGGTGGTTAGGGTGGTATTTATAGTGGAGGATATGGTGTTAGGCTTTGACTGGAGTTGGGAGGATCACTTTCCTTTCGAAGACATTTCATACAATAATAACAACCACTCTAATATTGGCATGGAAACTTGTCATTACCAACATAGGAAACCCATTAAGCCACTCATATGCTTTATAAAGATTAGATATACATCTCTTGTGTGTCTAGAGTGAGTTTATGAGAAAATAGAGAAGGTCATGGACATCCTTGAGAATATGAGGATAGTCTATAGTAGACAAACATCTTACACAGATCAATGTTGTAAGCCCTTGTAGTTTTATTAGGGAGACAATATTTTCTTTAAATTATCCCCATGATCTATACTTCAAAGGCTCTGTTGGGGAGGAAATTTATCCGAGAGGTTCATCAGGTCAATCAAAATCATGCAAATGGTTGGGGAGGTTGGTTACTACCATGCCCTACCCTCACTATTGCATAGGGTGTGTGATGTATTTCATGTTACACAGTTGAGTATATACATTCCTGACCTGACACATGTCATCGATTGGGGTGAGATTGATGTCGTGGATGGGGCCACTATTTTGGACAACCCATTGGAGATTTAGGATCAACAAGAGAGGAATCTGTGCGGATGGACCTTTCCCTTAGTGTGCATGTTGTGGCAACATGAGAACATTCATGAGATATCTTTAGAGTGTGAGATATATATGTGGCCTCAGTATCCCATGATTTTTGTTTATTGTTTCTTTTTGAGGATTAAAAACATGAAGGAGGGAATGATGTAGAGACCCTATTTTTTTCTTGTAAGACTTCAATATATTTCTACATATATTCTCAGAGCTAAGTGCTAAAACAATGTGTGATTTCGAGGCCCAGTGTGCTAAAAATTAATTTTATAATATATATATATATATATAATATTTAATATGTGTATTTTTTTGTGTAAAATGGGAAAAATATTAAATGAAATATAATATAGGAAATCTAAAATCACGATTGAGAACAGAACATAATTTTTACCCTCAGTGAGACCTACAATATGTCAACATGTGGATTTTCAATAAGCCGACCATTTGTGGTATGTTTAGTTGATTAATTAAATTATTAATTTAATTAATTCATCAAATTAACCAAATATAATAAATATATAAAATAAAAACTTTGGAAATTTTCCCAGTGTTAGCTGTATAAAACCTTAGAGAAAATACCTCATTCATCCTCCTTCCATTATCAATTCGAGATCCAACGATGATATGGCTCTGGATCTGAGTAGATTGAGACGCAACGAATGCAATGACCCCTTCCAATAATTGGTGAACACATTCATCAAAGATGAATGATCCAATTTCTAATTAGGAATTGTAAATTTGTTGATTTCTCCCTTATTGATTAAATTTATAAGAACAATCATTCTTTCTTTGATATACACTAATTTTTTCCTTTGCATTTGCCAATTTAATGAAATTAACTTTTGTTTTATTTCATTTCTCACCCTGGATATCCACATTAGGATCTATATCCATGAATTCTTGGAAAATATCGATAAACCATTGTTTTTTATTCCATTCTCACAAAATTTCATTGCATTATTTTCCATTGGGTTATAGGGCCATGGATCGACGTTGTTAGGAGGTACTGAGACCGATCAGACCCCCAGATTCACATTAGATTCATTTGTGGAAAATGGAATGTTAAATATGGGATTGAAAAAAGGGTTTTTTGGGTTTTGGGTTATTGATTCATTGAAACAAATTAGAGATGACAGATTATGAATGGAATATATAGGGCATCCAGTGAGACCCCATGGGTCGATGGAACTGATTTACATCCGCCAGATTTCCTAAAATGAGAAGTTGGGACTATGAACAGTGATTTTAGGTGATATAAAGGTGAGATCTATTGTGTAGTGTCTAGATGAGTAACATGGAGTTCAGATATGATGTTTTGTAAAAAACATGATCACACAATGTGTATCACGATGAAAAAATGATTTGTAGCCCCTATGCTATAGTAGCAAGGTTTTCAGGAAGTATATGTATGGCATGTCATGTATCCCTCAAACACATCATGTACCACTTCCCTTAGTGGGCAAGTCGTGTGGTGGAGCACATGACTATGACTCTATGTGGAAAGACATGGATAGGGGCATGTGGCTATCTATAATACATGGGAAAGGCCAGAGATATGGGTGGATCCCCATGTGAAGAGGAATAATATATAACAAAGTACATGGACATGAAATGGATACATGGACATGGCCAAGGAGTATGGGCAGAGACCCTGGGTGGCTTGGAAACATCATGCAGTCACTCTACACGTTGTGTATAACAACATGTCCACTGATCTGTGTACCTCTTGGGAGACAGATAGGTGGTGGAGTAGGACCACACATCATGTGGGTTCCCTAAAATATTTTTACCCATTTTTCCTTTAGAAAACTTCAACATTCTATATCTCATTCTTTTGGACTCAGATTTTGGCCTACGAGTATCCTATCTTAAGTGTTTTTTCACGTAAAATATGACAGTTCCCTCTGTTGCAGCTTTTGGGATGATATGTGAGAAGTTCATGGCTTTTAATTTATTTAGGTGATTCTTGACAATATTAGTGATCAGGAAGGATCTCCAGAGACCTTCTCAGTGTCACCTTCCAGCCGGGCTGGGCATGGGTCCTCAATTACTTGAGTGGAACCATCCTATGGAGATGAGGCATGGGTCCTCAACCTTCAATTAGTACCCTCCAATAGGGCTGGACATTGGTCCTTAATGACTAGGGTGTCTCCCTACTATATTTAAAGGTCATGGTTCATCGAACTTTTGAGTTTCACCATCCATCTAAGATGGTATTAGGTTATTGATGGCAAGAGTGGAGCACTCTTAAGGGGATAGTGCAAGGGTACTATCCCATTTAAGTGGCTCCCACAAGACAAGATGGTCATGGTTTCTCTATTACTATAGTTGAAACCTCCTATAGATGGAGGGATTGGGTCTTTGACCTATTGAGTGACACTGACTAGCCAGGTTGGTCATGGGACCTTGATGAATATAGTGCCACCCTCCTGTAGGCATGGCCATGGGTCCTCAACCATCAGAGTGGAACACTCTATTTGAACTAGGGCATGGGTCCTATAAATAAATATTGTGGCCCCTAAACTGTGAGTAATAGTGCAGATATGAGGATTGAATTTGATATTTTTTGTTGATTAGACATACAAGATGTTGGGCATCATTAATGGACTTCTAGAACTGGTGGTGACTCTTTTCCTGGGATAGGTTATGAGATAGAGATCTCCTTTCTCTCTCTTTTTGGCTTCTTTTACTGATCATATATATATTTTTATCCTTTTGATGGATTTTTCTACTCTCCTTTTATGGGTGGAAGAGATGTGATGTGTAGTCCACCTACACTATATTTTGAGCTCCATATGGTGGGATGAGGTTACATTCTTTCTTTGGGTTGAGATTTTTATTGTTCGCTCTTTTCTATCTACTATCATTCAATTTGTATTGTGTCTCTTATTGCTCCCTCTTTCATTTTTCTAGGATTCCTGCTAGGTATGTATATACTCACCCTAACACTGGCTTTTCCTGCACATGTCATGTCTTATACAGATGACAGACAAATATGTGGTGACATTAGTGGAACGTAAGGATACTAGGTGTGCTTGACCTTGTATAGTGGTTATAGCTTTGATATTAGAATCTAGGATCTCTAAAAATTGTACCTTCTAATATTTTCAGGTTGGGAAATCTTTCTGGTTTGTCGTCTATTTTCCCTTTACATTTTTTGTTTACATTGTAGTACTCTAGTAATCCCTAGAGGTTTTTCATGATTTGTTTACATTCTTGATGCTTCATAGTTTTTATTTTTATTCCTCTACATTTATTCATTGATATGTTTGGTTGTGTTTGTGTGGGTGTAGGTACTTTAGCAAAAGGCCTCCCATATAGGATATGCCTTTCAGCGCTTGTTACCACCCCTAGCCTATGGAGGTGAGATTTGGGTAGTTACGGCTCAATCCCCAGAAAGGGTCAAGTCCTGACAATAAAGGGAGTAAATCATGAATTGAATATGAATAAAATCATATAAATTTTATTTTTAAGAGAGAATATAGTTTTTTTATAATTTGAAAACATCAAAAGTAACCAGGAAAATGAAGAATGATTAGCAGTATTTTAATAGTATGGGAACATACCATGAAGAAGTAAAATCTCAGCTATTGAAGGTGATTGATAATTTATATGATTTTATTAGTACTAAAAATACATTTTTTATCATCATTAAAGAAGATATTAAAGGAATAGATAAGTATTAATATCTTATTTTACTAAAAGATTTCAAAGTATGATAAGAACTAAACCCTTTGAGAATTATATTCTAAAATTATATTCAACAAGTTAGAGTGCATTCACAGAAGAAAGAGGTGAAATACTGTTAACAAAAATAAACTTCTTGTGATTATATTTATATTTAAAATTTTTTAATATGTTTTAGAAGAATAATCATGTCAAAGGAATAGCTTTTATGGATAAATCTATTGAGTCCCAAAAATATAAAAAATTTCTTGATCTTTTAACATTGATTTAAAAAGAATATTTTTTGTAACGATAAAAAGGTTTAAAAGAAGGCTATTAGGAAGAAAAAATTCCATAACTTTACCAAATCATTGTTTTTTAAAAAGAAAACAATATTATTGATCATATTAAAGGAGAAATTCAAAGACATGGTTCATAAAATAATGTTATTTTCAATGGTTGATATTCCTTATGGATATTGTGGGTATAATGAGTAATTTAGGAATACATAAAAGATATTTTGTATTAATTATAATCATCTTGAGGATTATATAATACTATAAAGAAAAACATTGAGGGGTATTCAACCCACTGTAATATTACAGATTCATAAAAAACGTTGAAATCTATTTTAAATATTGCAAATAGATTTAAATTATTATAAAAAGTGTGTGAAATATATGATCAACTAGATCAACTTGGAAAATGATGTATCACTTTTCTTCTAACCCAGTAGAAAAATTATCCTTAGGAAAAAGGGAATGAAAATACTCTTATTGTAAAAACTTCTTTTAATGACTCAAAGGGGTAACATCCAAGGATAATGGATAGTGGTTGATCTTCTCATATGAAAAAGAACTTGAAGTTGTTGAATAATGTTGCTAAATGTAAATAAGGGTCTATGAACTTTTAAAATGATGGGTGACTCATGATTTACTGGGTTTGCTCTACAGATATTGGAAAAAAATTTAAATCCAAGAACACTCTTTATATCGATGGCCTAAAACACAACATGTTATTTTTTTCTAAAAACATTGTTTATTATAATGAGATTGTATTTTGAAAAAGAATTGGGTACAAATGATTAATGAAGTAAATATTGTAACTAGAGGGTAGGGAACAAATGGATATTTTTTCCAAATTATAGTTGCTAAAAATAAAATAAATTTGAGAATGAATGCTACAAATACTAGAATAGAAGTCTTGTTCATCAAAGACAAAGAAACATAGAAAACATTTCTCAAATAAAAATAATTCATGACATGCCTAAAATGAAGATATTGATTAATTGGATTTTATCTACATGAAAATAGGGGAATATCATTAATTCCATAGACAAAAATATTGATATTTTAACATCTCATCTTTTAAAGATAATTCATTATTTTATTTATTAGCCCATGATAAATTTATCAATTCCTAGAGATAGGTATTTCTTTTTCTTTTTTTATTAATTTAATCCCATTACATGTATTATGTTTATGGAACAGAAATTAAAGGTTTTAAAGATGTTCATTATTTTTAGAAGAAGTGATGAAAAAGAGTTTGGATACTCTCAAAATATATTTCTGATATATATAGGTGTTGAATAAAATAATAATTTTTTTAAGGTTATCTTGAAATACATGGAATTTTTTATAAACTCGGTATAACATACACACCACAATGAAATGCGGTAGCTGAATGGAAGAATGTAATATTAGTTTAGATGGCTCAAACAATATTGATAGAAAATTATATTTATAATCATTTTTTATTCAAACTATTAGAGTAGTGGTTCATATTAAAAATCTATGTTTCTAAAGAATAAAGTATTATATTAATCCATATAATATGTACAATAAGAACAATCTAATCTTAAATAATATCAGAGTGTTTGGTAGACCTTATAAATGAAATATTTAAGGATAAAATTTTGGTAAGTTAGATCCAAGGGGTGTTGCTAGAATATTTCTTGGTTTTCTTCCAAATGGAAGTGGATTTTAGAATTACAATAATAAAACTTTATAATTGTTGATAAAGCTGTGGTAAATTTCCTCAAATTTAAAAATACTAAAACTATTGATAATAAAACATGTTATATAAGTGATTTTGTTGATAAAAATGTTGAAAATATTATTAAAATACTCAACAAAGATGGGATTCTGGATGATATTCATACTAAAGAAGAAGCTTAAACCTACTTAAGTGATCAAGAAAAATTATATTCAACTCATCCTTGACTGAGAAGACAAGATCAGATCCCAAAAAACATTGTAAATCAAGAAAAAAATGTAAAAACTGGAAATAAATTTAATACAATCATCTCATACTTCTCTATTATAAGAATTTGAACCAAAAATATATTGAATAATATCTAGATCATCATAATTGGTTTGGTGATATAAATGAAAAATAGGATCAAATTGAGAATAATGTGGCCTAGGAATTAGTTCCTAGACCTAAAGATGATAATTTTATATGAAACATGTGGATAGTCAGAAATAAATTGAATGAAATATGTAAAGTGGTGAGTAATAAATCAAGATTTGTATGTAAAGGTTGTTCTAAAATTGAAGTAGATAACTTTGATAAGGAATTTAACCATTTTCTTATCTGGAAAACATAAGAATCTTCCATTTATATTGTTATACAAATTTCTTAAAAGATATTCCAAATGTATTTCAAGTCTTCCTTCCTCATTGTAGACTTAGATAAAGAGTTTTACATTGAATAAACATGTGAGTTTATGCTTGGATAAGGCAAATATTATTTTTGTAGATTAAAGAGGGCTTTGTATGAGCTAAAAGATCTTGGTAATCTAAGTGTGAAACCTTCATGAAAATGATAAATTTCAAAAAAGGAAGAGTGGAAAGTGATTGCTACATCAAATGTGACAAAAGGGAATATATTCTTTTTATTGTCAATTTACATGGAATCATGATTCTATAAATGATAAAGAAGTTTTTGAAAATATTTCCAAGGAAATTATGGATTTATTATCAATGTTTATTCTTTTAGAGATAAGTTCAGTTCTTGGATTACTAATTTCTCAAGATTAATATCATATTTTTCTTTCTAAAGAGATGTGTGTAAAGGAACAATTGAAACTAATTGGTATGGAGGATTAAATATTTCTTTCCATTCCAATTTTAGTGGGAACAATGATATGAAAAAAATAATATGGAAAAGTAGTTAATCCAAGGGGGTTTATAAATTTAATTTGAAATCAGTTATACCCTATAGATTTAGGACCATATATTCTATATTTTTTCAATATTTCTACCAAATATCAAAGTGATAAAAATCCCATATTATTAGAGGAAAATGAATCTTTGGTATATAAATGTTAAAACTCTGACCACATTATCCCACTGTCATAGGTTATTTTATGAATACTTCATAGATACAAGATATCATATCACTAATCATCAATCATTTTAATAGTATTTAAGAACTAGATACATACATGGTTTCTTTATTACATTGATAAATAATCATATAACATAACGAAGAAAAATAAACTGCTTCCTTGACACTTATTATAATATTTAATATTCAAAACCTTCAGAGGGGAAAAATAAAAGGGAGATATGAACTTCTTAATAATGGTTTCAAGAATAAATAATATGTTAATGAAATTCAATCAGTAAAAATCAAAACAGAAAGTTAAATAATTGAAAAACATATGCCATCAATAAAATGAGAATAAGAATGCACCCATATATTTTTTCATAGTGAAAATATAATGGAATGTAACAACTAAATACAAAATGAATAAAATTATTAATCATTGGATGTAATGTATCTGGAATGAGATCCATTTTACCATTATGACAATTTAAGTCTTTCAGTAGGAACACATCAGATTCTTCTTGGAAAAACCATGAAAGGTTTGTCGCTAACTATTTTGTCCCGTGATACCTATTGATGCATCGTGGGATTATATAATAATTGGACCCACACAACACTACATGTCTAAATCATTAATCATACATATATTTAATTCTTGAAAAATATTACTTATCAAACTATCTTTATTTAGTAGAAAATAAGGTTTTATCAATATTTCCCCAATTAAAAACAATCGAAGAGAAAAATGTATGTAAAAATGGTATACGTCAAAGAAAACAATCATATATATGATACAATAAATATAGATATTCAATGAAATATTAACTGGATTATGATCATAAATAAAATTTAATTATGCATATACCACACACAAGGAATAAGTGTCGAATTGTAACATTTTAGGTTTTTGAGTCGGGTCGAAAACCACCCCTAAATTTTATCTTGTAAATTAATAGGGGGACATTTTCTATATCATTGACAGGAACTCAATTTTTATTATTCTATTAGCCTTATGTGATTATTTTACTTTATTTTCAATCTATAACTAATTCCTTGAGTGTCAAGAAGAATTTGTGGGAGCATTGGAGACTAAATGTCATATTGTAGAGTTGTAGATGAAGGCTCACTATTTCAGGGAAAACTGTGTGGTCTCTTCCATGTAACCATGCACCCTATTTCTAAACTGAATCATGGCTTGAGTAAATTGTGAATATGATGTTCATATATATGAATCTTTTGATTTTATATTTGTGGAGGTTTTTGCATGGTTAACACACATTTAGAGAAAACCAAGTGCTAGTTGCACTGGTACTGCCACTTAGGAAATACATATGCATTGTAGCTCTCACTGTTTGCTCATGGTTTGGAAAATTGTGCGAGTAAACCATGAAACCCTATTAAAGGTGTAAAATTAAATTTCTACCCCTCTTCCCAATTGTTCACACCAAAATTTGTGCCTAAATGGAAAAGACATAAAAACACATTAGGGCCTACATAGCAAAGCTTCGTCATAAAGCCCTCCAACACCGTGAATGGTGAAAATCATACAAAACAAACACCTCTGTGAATATCAAAGAGAAATTATAGAAGCCTCTATGATCCTGTTGTATATGTTAACAAATTCCATAGAGAAATGATGGAAGCCTATGTGATCCTGAAGGATACATTTGTGACAGTTGTAGACAAATGATAGAGGCCTATGAGAGTCTGAAAAAGACGTCTCTGATTGTGAAGTATTATTTCCTTCATGGAGTGCCCTCAGATCATCATGATTCAGGGTGATTATAAATATAGGTCTCACCCCACCCCCAAGGATCTATACGCTAGACTTTTTTCTTCTGATCTCTTGATTCTTGAAGCACCGTTTTCTGTACAAACCAATGAGAAAATGCATCACCCAAGGAACTTGAGCATTGCGAACCAACTTTCCCTTTTCTCAAATTTTCATCCACTTCATGTTGGAATGACCTTCGGGAATCCCTATGACCATCAATAAGGTAGGAGTACCTTTTAGGAACTTAGGTATTTATAGAGTAATCAGCCTTTTTGAAGCACCCTCCAAGAAAATGTTGACTCCGTGCCTCGATATGGTCATCATGCTTCTCAAATATTCTCTTTTACAGAGATACTGTTCATCATGCTTTGTGAAGCAATTTCCTTAGGAAAGCCCCTTATCTTTATGACGCACCTTTACTTTGAAAATCCCCTATCTATGAATCCTTTTACTTCGCAAACCCTTCTCTCATGTGGAACTTAGGGCTTGTGTGAAGTGAGTTCATGGTTCCTCAAGTGGTTATTCATATAGTATTGCTCTAAAATTTTCTTCTTAACATAGACACACTAATAGATATTTCTTCTTCACAAATCCATGCTAACTTGAGCCACTCGAGTGACCATTACCTCACCCCATTGTTTCTTGGAAATGCTTGTTCCTTACATCCCCCAATTACAGGTTGGTATAAGTTATGTTAGTCCTAGGGGTTAGGATTGAGTCTTCCTTAGACAAGATATTGGACATTAAACTACCAAGAACCCTTAACCCCAACACATGAAGTTAATGTATGAGTTTCTACAAGTGTGCTATGTTGGGGAGGACTCAAAGGAGAATGAGCATCCGCGGTCTCCCGCTCCTCTCTCCCTTTGGGATTAGTTGCCATGTGTGCCTTGAGAATTCTTCATGTTATCCCCAACACACTATAATAGGGTGTTCCTTATATGATTTCTATATAATCCTCATTATTGGATCACCCAAATAGGTATTTACTCCTGTATTAAGTCCCAATCTAAATCTCGCTAGGCCGCTAGCCACGCATAGGCCCCACACCATCCCTCATGGACACACCTTCCATGACAGACTCATAAGGTCCACTGCTACCTCATATTTCCCACACTAAGCATGACTCAAATTGGCTTGGAGTTTAATAATGAACATTAAATTCCCCTGGACCACTCACCATTAATAATACACATGCCCTTCATCTCGTATGATGTTAAACTATACCCATCTGAACTATGAGGAATTTGATCCGTATCTCCTATATTGGGTATGTTGGAAGCCTCTTCGAGGTTCAATCCCTTCATTTCCCACAATCCATCTATTCAGTTAATTTCACACTAATTCACTCACATCTCACGTGATGTTAAACTATATTCACTTATTAACTATGCATGTTTTGATCCATGTCTTCCACATAGGGTACGTAGGAAGCATCTCTAAGGTCCAACACCAACCTATGGTAAACTCTAGAACACCCTCTTAAAGAATTTACCCACCTAATGAAACAATTTTATCTTTTTGTGACATATCTCTTGGGTTCTCCTCCCCGAGGTGTTCTAATCCATCCATTTGGGAAGCTAACCATTAAAACTTTCCACACATCAACATACTCCTCCAACCAAGATTGCCCCTCCTACAATGGGATACTAACTATGCATAACCCCATCGTGCCTCTTAGTCACATTCATTTCTGTGCAACTTGATCCCATGCTCCATCCTTAAAATACATGTACATTGATCATAAACATCTACATGAGGTACATAGGAGGCCTCCCCAAGGTTCATGCCCATAATCCATTCTCATCCTGGTTTCTCCCTTGAGCCTTTTCATATTGGGAAGATCATTCCCCAAACCAGAGGTTTCAATTCCTTCATATCCATTTCCATAAACTTCATTTCTCAAGATCCACCTCCTCATGTGTCTCATCGCCACATTTTAGAACTACATGGACAGTGATTCTCAACCACTAGGATATGTAGGAAACCTCCATGAGATTCAATCCAAAAATAGTCATCTTCATGTCAGTTCCATTGTATCCATTCCTCACACTTCACCCAATACTCTATCACCCATTCTGATTCTTACCTGGGCCACCACATCCTAGTGAGATCATGGAATCCTCCAATTATTTCCCTTTGTGGCACTTGAGAAGCTAATACTATATAATCCCCACACAATTCTTATTCATTTAACAAAGAGTTCTCCTCTTGGGATGGGGAGTTAACCATGTGTAATCCCAAAATAACCCCTTTGAACTACATAGTTTTTTTATCCATGTTTTCTACACTGGGTATGTAGGAATCATCCCTGAGGTTCAATCTTAGCCATGGGTAAACATTGGCATTCTCTATTTTGGGGTGCAGCTTCCTAATCCATCCTTTGTGGTGTCTAGATCACCCATCATGGTGTGACTTCTTACCTTTTTGAGACACACCACCCTAGGTCCTCTCTTTTTGGGTGTTCTGATCCATCCATATGGTTCTCCCATTTTGGGATGCCCTATCATGTTGTGATATCTTCCTTTTTGGTACACACCGGCTTGGGTCGGCTCTTTTTTGGCATTTTGATTAATCCATCTAGTAATCTTTTTTTTCAGATGCACCGTCATAGCATGAAATAGTCTTTTTTTGGGATACTCCATCTCAGGTCCATCTTCATGGGGTGTTTCGATTCAACCATCCAGTAAACCCTCATGGTGCTCCCTCCTAAGGATATGCCAACTTGATCCACATTCATAACCATGATCAGTTTGATCCATCTCCACTAGATGTTAAACTCGTGTAATAACCCATGTTAAACATGGGAAGTTGAGGAAAACCTTAGATACATTCCTCTAGCATAATACTCCATGAATTCAACATGGGATGCCTCAGGCTTCCTTTCCCTAGAGAATCCCTTTCATAGGGTAAAATTTCGGTGTACCAAGGTTCCAATATCCATACATGTCAGGGATTCCCAATGTTACTACTTCCTTGAGAGAAGGTTTCTACCCTAACATGACCCTTAAAAAGGTCATGGTGGAAGTAGCATAATTAACTGGTGTCCAAAAATATATGTCACCAGGAATGAGGTTCATGAACAATGTCTTAATCTATGAGGGAGACCTGGACTAAGTGACAAATTCTAAGTAGGAATCTACAGAAGGTGTGATCGACATCCCATTATCCCATTTCAATCAAAGAGCAGACATATCTGAATATGTGATGAATGTCACATGCCTTTAAAAACTGGGAATGTAGGGAAATGGATGCGACCATCACCATCGTCAATGATGCGAGGCAATTCCCCCCAATGAAAGTGTCATAAACATAAATGATGAACCCAATGTGTATCTTTTATTCTTCAACCATGGGGATTAGTATCATTCGAGACAACATCAAATAATAATTTCACCTAATCCAGTCATCTAGTTCCCAGTCCCACTAAGAAAATAGTGGTCCTGGTGTGGAACTCCCCAAAATTTGGGGTAGTTAACCATTGGGCATTCTGGTCTGCCACATCATCATCATGGTTCTTTCTATCTAGACATGGAAGACTGAACAACAATGGGGCCCTGGGAACTAATTTACAAATATCTATACTAATAGCTAAATCTTCCTGGTTTGTAAGACTAAAGCTATAGGAACCCAGTCACCTCCCGCTGGTAGACATATGGGTAGGAGAAACATAAATATGGAAATCTCGAATGGTTACAACTTCACCATTATGTCATCCATAACCCTGGCTATCGGGTGCCCATGACCTATCTCAACATTAGAGTATATTCAGAGGAGGGTGATTGATAATCTTATTCAACATTATGAACAGTAGGGTGTCGTCCCAACTACGGACATGGTATTACCATATTAGGAGGTTTTTATGCCCCACTTTCACTGTCACCTCCAAGGGCCATGCAGGGAGCCACTTCTCCCCACTCTGACATCCAACCATTTCAAGAGCCTCTCCTCATACCATTCCTACAACTCATTCCCATATACTAATCAGGAGATGGATACTCAATTCATCTTGTCTATGTCCATCAACAGAGAGCCTCCAAGGAGGGATCCCATAAGGGCGCATCATTGCATCCATACGATATCTCAGACTAAGGAATAGGTGGTCTCTACCCCTTTTTAGTCAGCTCCAACTCAGATAACCCAACACCAACATCGGGTGCAACTATATGAAGATGCCCGTCAGGGGGTGTCATCTTCAATAGCTCCAGTGTCCCATGCTACCACTGACACATACTATCAGCTCCTTATTATTAAAAAGTAGGGGCACTCATCTTTCCAATTGGGATTGAGGCACCATACATCCCATGGGCGGACTGGGATGATGCTTCTTGTTGCCAATGCGAGAAACAGTCATCGCAGGCCAACCCATGACATCCAGATCTAGTATGGAGGCCCTACAATACCGTTATTAATCAAAGTGGAGGTCCTCCCCACTCTCTCACCCGGCATGGGAGTTACCCCCCCCCCCCCCCCATGCCTCCATTGATAGTATGAGCTGAGGCCCTTCTCATCTTTTTGATGTTAATCATGGAGGTCCTCTCTATACCCATGATCCCATGTATAGAGATTTTCCCTATATTTCAGGTTATCAATGTAGAGTTATTCCTATACCCATCACCCACCAACATGGGGGGTCCACCCCTTATTCCATTCGCCATCTTCTAGGGGTGCTCCTTACAACCCATCACACCCATGTGGAGGTACTCCCTACTCTCTCACCTAAGACAAAGGCCCTCCCTATGTTCCTACCAGCTTTAGCGGAGGCCCCCCCCCCACTCCAACACTATCTCACATAGAGTTCCTACCCATGTATAAGATTTATCCTACCCTAGAAAACCATCTCTGGGCAGAAGGGTGAACTATTACTAGCGAAGGAAGAATTAGGTGTAGCACCAAATCACTATCAATCTAGTCCCGATCATCTTCATTAGAGTCTGGGGTAGGAAACAAGCATGTAATATTCATCCTTTTAGAACATAAAATTCACCAGATCCTTTAATCCCTTCATAAATATATACAGGAGGAGGAAGATTTGGCTTCCTTTCAGGGTCTGGCCACACAGCCTTCTCTATTGTCACCAAGATCATTTTCTACCTTTACCAGAGATCTTGGAGAGTTTTTCAGGGATGTGATGGGTGAAGAGAATTAGCCATATCTCTCACAAGTCACCACCACCATCACACATTAAGTGATTGTCAGCACTCTATACTATAGGGATGTGGTGATGCAGTCAGTATCATCTCCAAGAGATAGCCTTGTATGTAGTGGTTTGTCAGTTTGTGTAGCATTCTCTCTAATAGGAAGTCATTCATAGAAGTGGTTTATATCAGTACAGTTACTCATTCTAAAACAACCCATAGTTGAAGAATGTGGAAACCAAGGGTCAGATCCCAATTTCTATTCAAGGAGGTTGTAGGACATTCTCATAGTATACCATCTCCCCAAAATGTTTTGGCTAACCACTACATCAGACATAGGCATTCTAGAGCCTCTTACATAGGATGAAGTCATGTGTTTTTTCTAAACCCTAGTGATGATGCACTTCCATCTCCATCATCATCGATTAATTTATCCAAAAATATATGAACATTATCCGGAAATCTGCTAGAAATTCCTCCTAGTTGAGTTATCCATGCTTCCTATGGCTCAGCACCCGATGTCACCTAGTCATCTCTGGGCTCTTCAGCAATGTTGTGTTCATATCATCATTGTGCTCTACCAAGTTATTGAGGAGGAGTCTCCACACATCCAAATATGTGGTTGGGAATTGTATTATGTCATCCACTTCAGCCCAATCCTGCAACAACCAGACCTTCTCAGTGATATCAAGGATATGCTACCAAGAGTCTTCACTATAAACATGGCTAATCTCAAAGAGAGGTAAACTGATGTAGGAATCATCAATGAAAAACTACCTCTGGGGAGAGTTTCACATATGTTGGTTCCACCATGCATTTTCACTCACCATCAAAGACACTTACTTGGCCTTGCAGACCATGCCGAGTCATTGTCCCTTGTTCGGGGACCCAAATAAGGGAAAATGCCACATAGGGATTGTTAATCCCTCAGACCCATTTGGTTCAGTGAAGAAGATAAAGGCTAATCCTAAAAAGGTCATGTTTCCCCAACAGCTCACAAAATAGATGAATGTTATTGAAGAGATCCTTATTGAGCATGTAGTGTAATGTCGACCACATTATGGTGATCCTCAGTATGATCTCAACCAACCTCCACTAGGGAACTAGTGGTAGGTGTAAGTTCCCCAGTTAAGTTTCCACAAGTGATCTCAAAAACCTTTAATATACCGATATGAAAGATGATGACGCCTATGGAAAGCCTCCTGAGTATAAATCATGAAATATGCTCAAGATATTTTAGAACCTTCTCCCAGATGATCCACATTCCATTCCCCCAGCATCCCCTCCAGTTTCTATTCAGGTTGTTCCCCCAACTGCTCTATATTTCATATAGCGACCCGACCTTTTCTTACATTACTATTACATCATTTTAAAGATAAAAAACTTAATAGTATTACACATGGAGGATACATAGGTTTAGTGTCTTGGGCAAATTAGGACTACACATAACAAGTACAACATCAAGCATAAAAAAATTCATTTAATCTCTTCTTGTATAGCTTCTTAGTAGCACTTGTCCCCTCCTTAGTACATGTAGCCACCTGAGGATATACATCAAAAGGGGTGAGCTAAAAGCCCAGTAAGAGGATAGATAAGGACAATATAGCATGGGGTGAGCATAATCATAACATAGGAAAGAGATCGTGAACATGGGAGGGGCATAAACAATAAACTTGAAATGTGGCAAAGCATAAAAATGTAACATCATGTCTTAGTGGTTAACTACCACACATAATTGTGAACAAAGCTAGCATCATGTTCACGCATAATTTCACATTTACTCATGAGATTCATCACTTTACCCAATGCATTGGAGCGCTATATAATTCCGGGCGCACCCGTCACATTTAAACATTCATATTGCGCTATATAATTCCGGGCGCACCCGTCACATCATAACATTATCATTATCATGCTTGCCACATAGAACACATATCAAACATGTACATAAATAACCCATGGAAAGGAATGGGTTTCATCTCATAATAACACATTCATAAGCTTTGGGTTCCCAAAAGGGAGAGGGAACAACATACTTGATATAAGAGCCATCATCCTTGAGTGAGAGGCAAAATGTGAGATCTTGAAAGAAGAGTTCTTTTGGAAAACATTTTGATGGACATAAAAACCAGTGACAAACATGTATATCCCAGAAAAGTAAAGGAAATGATGAACAAAAGACCTTTGAGGAGTAACCATATCAAAAATGGAGTGAAAGAGGGAGAACCCGAAGGAAGACAATTGGGTTCGAGATTTCCCCTTACCTTGTACTCGAATGCCTCCTTCTCTTTAATGTCCTGTATAATGACATTATATTCATAAATTAGAAATTCCAGAACCTTTTATACATTAATAGGGTTCATTCTGGTTTCTTTATTTCATGTTATGTTCTTTTGGATGGCTTATAGAGTTTAAAAACATTGTTCGAGGATGTTCGTTTTTATGGTTTTCTTGAGTGGTTCACTTGTATTCTTAAATTGATGTTTGGGTAGATCATGGGTAAACATCCAGAATTGATATTACATGTTATTAATAATATTACAGAAGCTTGAATGATTTTATAATGAGTTATATTAGATTCATGTGGCCGAATTATTAGATAATAATTAAATGAAAATTATTTGGGTTAATTTGAGCGGTTTTTGGATCACAACGAACTCATTTTAACATTTCACTTAGTAATATGGCCATATGTTATTTCCAGAACTTAAAATAGAACATAATACATATAACATATTCTGGTTCAACCATAAAAATGGTTTCATTACCAGATTGAAGATATAAATGGAAGAAGAGAGCATGTTGTTTTTGAAGGTGATAAATTATCACCACATGAACAACGTTCTCTTTAATAAAATAAAAGGAAGAGGGAAAGGGTGTGGGGTGATATAATATACCATTAGAATCATAATATTACAGTATAAGTATAGTACTGGAGTTACAAAACAATTTGGATGAAGATAGGTAGGGAGAGATCAAGAGAGGAACTTGAACTTGAAAGGAAATTAAAGGAGAAGAGAGAGAGAAATTACCTTTGGAATCCTCCTCTTGAGAACCTCCTTAAGGGCCTAAGCTTGGTCTTTTGATGAGACCAGAAGCTCTTGGACGTGGGGGAGAGGCTAGGGAAGATAATTGGGCAGAGATTAGACAATGCTTGAAGCTTGAGAGGTGTGGTTTGGCAAGAGGAGGGGGAGGCCTTATTTATACATGAGGTGGGAGGTGTTTTTGGAATAAATTATTAAATAAAATAATATATCATAAGTTAGACTTGTAATAGTAGTTTTTTGACATCCTAAATCATATATTAATATAATAGAATTCGTTTTAGGGTTTAAATCTTCTTTATAAGTCGAATCCATTAGTTTATTAAAAAGGAAAGTGAAAGGAAGAGAAAAAGTTACTTTAAGAAATCACTTTTTGACTTTAAGCTATCACTTTTTGACTTTAAGCTTTTTAGGTTTGACAATTGGATCTATTGTATTTCAAGGAACAATTAATGCAATTTAATATGTTTTGGCCGAAACTAAAGTTCTAGAATGTTTATGTCATCATTACATCAATAATGATGCAATTCAGTGTACACCGATTATGCGAAAAACTGTATTTTTACTATTCACCCGAAAATTGAAGTATTTCAGAATAAACCCAAAAATTTACCCCTACCATTTTTCGACGTGTAGAATCCAAAAATGAAGTCCATTTTTCAAAAATAATTTTCTAAGTATTATTAATTTAATATTTAAATGAAATCATAATTTACTTAAAATAAACAGTTTTTAAGATTAAAACTGATTTTATAGTTCTTTCAAAAATTACGTAGGGTCTTATAAAATTATCTAAAAACTATTAGACATTGGTTCAATAATTTATGAATATATTTCAGGAAAATAAATATCCTTTTAAATTAATTAATTAATTATAATTAATTATTTATGACTTATAAAATACCAAAAACGTTTACTAAGGTCAAATTGTCACTTTCTATGATGTCTAAATTTTATTTTATTATTCATAGGTAATTTTACTCTTAGTTACTATTCATAAGGGTCATATTACTATTCATAAGGATAGGTTACTATTCATAAGGGTAGGCTACTATTCACCAAAAATTGTTTTTGTTTCATTGGACTCCAAAAACTATCTTGAACACAACCGTGAATGTTGGATTTTTTTAAAATTCCAAACATAGGGGTGACAAAATTATGTTTTAAAGGTCACTTATCACCTAGTAGTTCATTATTTTGTGTTTTTATGACATAGATATAAGAAGGGAATTTTCCATTTAAAAACTTTGGGTCGTTACATTCTTCCCCCCTTAAGAAATTTCGCCCCCGAAATTTCACTTTACACAAACAGGTGAGGGTATTTCTCCTTCATTGCCTCTTCCGGTTCCCAAGTTGCTTCCTAAAACTTTTGGTTCCTCCACAATACTTTGACAAGGCGGGTTGTCTTGTTGCGTAGAACCTTATCACTTCGGTCCAGAATTTTTACCGGCTGCTCCTCATATGAGAGATCATCTTCCAACTGTACCACCTCTGAGTTTAGTACATGTGAGGGGTCTGGAATGTACTTCCTCAGTAGTGATACGTGAAACACGTCATGGACTTGAGCCATATTCGGTGGAAGTGCTAGTCGATAGGCCACGGCTCCTATACGATCAAGGATCTCAAAGGGGCCAATGTACCTTGGACTTAGCTTCCCTTTCTTCCCGAATCGCATGACTCTCTTCCATGGAGATATTCGAAGGAAGACTTTATCTCCAACGTCAAACTCCAAGTCCCTTCGACGATTGTCAGCATAGCTCTTTTGCCGACTTTGAGCAGCTTTGATATGTTTCTGGATGTCTTGAACCTTCTCTGTCATCTCTTGAACAAGATCGGGACCAAGTAGTTTTCGTTCTCCAACTTCATCCCAACAGGTTGGAGTTCTACATCGCTTCCCATAAAGAGCTTCATACGGAGCCATCTGAATACTCGAGTGGAAGCTATTGTTGTATGAGAACTCAACCAATGGAAGGTGCTGATCCCATCCACCTTTGAATTCAAGAGAGCATGATCTTAGCATATCTTCAAGTGTCTGAATAGTCCTTTCAGACTGGCCATCAGTTTGGGGGTGATAGGCCATGCTGAAGTTTAATTCAGTACTCAAAGCATGTTGAAGGCTCCTCCAAAATTTAGAAGTGAACCTTGGATCACGGTCGGAGACAATCGAGAGTGGAACACCGTGCAACCTCACTACTTCCTTCACATATATCCTTGCAAGTTGTTCAAGTGAGAGGTCTTCCCGAATAGCGATAAAATGGGCAGTCTTGGTGAGTCGGTCAACCACAACCCATATCGCATTATTTCCTCTTGACGTTTTCAGGAGACCCATGACAAAGTCCATAGTGACATTTTCCCATTTCCACATGGGTATAGGCAAAGGCTGCATCATACCTTTGGACTTTTGCCGCTCAGCTTTAACTTGCTGACACACCAAGCACCTTGATATATATTCTGCAATCTCCTTCTTCATGTTATCCCACCAGAAGTGTTCTCGGAGATCACGATACATCTTGGTACTTCCAGGATGAATAGAGAAAGTTGAGCTATGTGCATTATCCAATAGCTCCTTCTTTATTCCAGGTGATGAAGGCACACAAAGCCGCGTTCCAAACCGAATCACACCATCATCGTCGATATGGAACTCTTGCAGCTTTCCTTCCTTTACTGCATTCACCCTCTTTTGTATCTCCACATCATCCCTTTGTGCTTCCTTGATCTTCTGTTGGATGGATGGTTGCGCAATCATTTGGGCAAGGTAGGATGTATCCCCTGCCCTTACGATTCCCAATTCCATCCTTTGCATATCCAAGAAGATAGGGTCTTTCTCAATCCTCAACATGGATAGAGTAGCAGGTTCTTTCCTGCTTAGAGCATCAGCTACCTTGTTCGCCTTTCCAGGATGATAGTGAATAGAGCAATCGTAATCCTTGATTAGCTCTAACCATCTCCTTTGACGCATGTTGAGCTCCTTTTGTGTGAATATATACTTTAGGCTCTTGTGGTCGGTGTATATGTCACACTTCTCTCCATAAAGGTAGTGCCGCCAGATTTTCAAGGCAAAAATCACGGCTGCCAGCTCTAGATCATGCGTCGGGTAGTTCTGCTCATGGATCTTCAACTGTCGTGAGGCGTAGGCTATCACATTATCATTTTGCATGAGTACACAACCCAAGCCTTTCTTTGAAGCATCACTGTATATCACAAAACTTTCTCCACTTTTTGGTAGTGTGAGTACAGGTGCAGTGATCAGCCTTCTCTTTAGCTCCTTGAAGCTTCCCTCACATTCTTCCGTCCATACATACTTTACCCCTTTCCTTGTTAACTTAGTTAGCGGGCTTGACAATCGTGAGAAGTTTCTCACAAAACGTCGGTAGTACCCAGCTAATCCAAGAAAACTACGGATTTCTGTGACACTAGAGGGCCTGGGCCATTCTTCAATCGCCTTTGTCTTTGAAGGGTCCACAGAAATTCCCTCGCTTGTGATCACATGTCCCAAGAACGTGACTTGATTCATCCAAAAGCCACACTTGCTGAACTTGGCGTACAACTTCTCCTTTCTCAATGTCGCCAACACAAGTCTTAGATGTTCTTCATGTTCCTCCTTACTCTTGGAGTAGATGAGAATATCATCGATAAACACTACCACAAATTTGTCGAGGTAATGTCTAAAGACTCTATTCATCAAATCCATGAAGATTGCAGGGGCATTAGTAAGTCCGAAGGGCATCACCAAAAACTCATAGTGCCCATACCTTGTACGGAAGGCAGTCTTCTGAATATCTTCCTTCTTCACCTTTACTTGATGATATCCAGAACGAAGATCCACCTTTGAAAAGTATTGAGCTCCTCTTAACTGGTCGAACAAGTCATCAATCCTTGGGAGAGGATACTTGTTCTTTATGGTGATCTTGTTGAGTTCCCGATAATCGATACACAGCCGCATAGTACCATCCTTCTTCTTCACAAAGAGCACTGGCGCACCCCAAGGTGATGCACTAGGGCGTATGAACCCTTTGTCCAGATGCTCTTGCAGCTGCTTCTTTAACTCCTCCAGTTCGATAGGAGCCATCCTATAGGGGCACTTCGAGATAGGAGTAGCTCCGGGTATGAGTTCAATTGAGAACTCTACCTCACGATCCGGGGGAATTCCGGGTAACTCTTCGGGAAATACTTCGCCGTATTCCCTTACGATGGGCATTTCCTCAAGGTTGGAACTTTCCTTTGACTCAATCATTTGGGAGAGGTATGCTTCTTCATAGGGAATCATCACCCACACCATTGAAGGATTTCTCAAAGGAGATTCATGATCTTCCTTGCATTTGTAGAGGAGCATGGGATGGTTCGGAATACGAAAATATATTTCCTTTTCCCGACAGTTGATATGTGCTCTATATAACGAGAGCCAATCCATTCCCATTATAGCGTCGAATTCCACCAAGGGAAGTATTACGAGATTTGCCGGAAGAATCTTCCCACATACGTCAACAGGAGAAGAATCAAACACTTGGGTTGCAATGATTGCACCAATTGGTGTTTTTACAGATATCTCTACTTCAAGGTTTCGGGGCTTCGATTCTATAGTTCTAGCAAACTTGCAAGATATAAAGGAATGCGTAGAACCAGAATCAAATAAGACTTTTGCCATTCTTGAGTGAATAGGAAGTGTACCTTGTACGACTTCATTATCATGTTCCACTTCCGCAGTAGTGATGGCATAAGCCTTCCCTTGTTCCTTTGGCTTTGGTGGTTGTTGGCGCTGATTACCCTCGAAAGCTCGAGGTTTAGTGCACTGGTTTGAATAGTGCCCTAGCTCCTTACAGTTGTAGCATTGAACCACGAGTGGTTCTCTCCTTTCATCGGCTACATTACCCTTTCTTTTCATGTCTCTTCGACACTCATGAGCTAGGTGTCCTTCTTTCCCACACTTGAAGCACTTCCCCGTCCCTTTGAGGCAGTTCCCACTGTGCAACTTCCCACATTTTTGGCAAGTGGGTCGTTGTGTTTTCATCCCATCTTTATCACTAGATCCACCAGCTTGAAACTCCATCTTTCTTTTCTTATCACCACAGCCATGGGACCATTCTCCAAACTCCATCTCCACTTTAAGAGCACACCGTACAACTTCTTCATAACTCCCAAAGTCTCGAATTGCAAGAGCTTTTCGAAGATGTGGTTTTAATCCACTAAAGAATCTATCAATTTTGCTATCATTGTTGATAACAAAACCCGAAGCATACCTTGCGAGCCTTGTGAAATTTGCTTCATAGGTTGTGACAGATTCTCCTTCTTTTTGCTTGAGCTCTATGAATTCTCTCTCCATCTTCGTGCGAAGAGTTCTTGGGAAGTACTTATTAAGAAACATTATCTTAAAGTCTTCCCATTCCATCTCTTCAATTTCATCCCTTGGCTTGGTGTTCTTAATCAAAGCCCACCATTGATCAGCTTCTCCATCTAGACGATAAACGGCTAGAGTCACCTTCTCTGTCTCGGAACAGTGAAGAACAGAAAAGATCTTCTCCATGGAGTTGACCCACTGTTCCGCAACTAGTGGATCGGAAGATCCACAAAACGTCGGTGGTCGTTGCCGCATAAAACTTTCGATAGCTAGCTGCTCCCTCTTTGGTGAAGGAGGACGTTCCCCATTATTATGGTTATTATTCATAACCCGGGATAATTGGGTAAGCATCGCCATGAAGTTTTGAACTCCACCTCCAATATCATTGGGGATGTCATTCGGGCAATCGTTGCATTGGCCTTCACAAGAGTTGTTGGCCTGATTTCTCCTGGTTCCCACCATTTTCTAAAATAGAAAAGGTTAGAACAAAACATAAGTAAACAAGTCCTGAATAACTTATCCTTTTAAACAATTATACCAAAAACATAACATATGGGATCCCTAGGTAAATATCCTTGTGTGCATATTTGTACTTAGTCTCATGCTAGAGGTTTTCTTTAGGGTTCACTAATCCTAATTCCCAAATTAACTAAACCTTTCCTCTGATACCAACTATAGCGACCCGACCTTTTCTTACATTACTATTACATCATTTTAAAGATAAAAAACTTAATAGTATTACACATGGAGGATACATAGGTTTAGTGTCTTGGGCAAATTAGGACTACACATAACAAGTACAACATCAAGCATAAAAAAATTCATTTAATCTCTTCTTGTATAGCTTCTTAGTAGCACTTGTCCCCTCCTTAGTACATGTAGCCACATGAGGATATACATCAAAAGGGGTGAGCTAAAAGCCCAGTAAGAGGATAGATAAGGACAATATAGCATGGGGTGAGCATAATCATAACATAGGAAAGAGATCGTGAACATGGGAGGGGCATAAACAATAAACTTGAAATGTGGCAAAGCATAAAAATGTAACATCATGTCTTAGTGGTTAACTACCACACATAATTGTGAACAAAGCTAGCATCATGTTCACGCATAATTTCACATTTACTCATGAGATTCATCACTTTACCCAATGCATTGGAGCGCTATATAATTCCGGGCGCACCCGTCACATTTAAACATTCATATTGCGCTATATAATTCCGGGCGCACCCGTCACATCATAACATTATCATTATCATGCTTGCCACATAGAACACATATCAAACATGTACATAAATAACCCATGGAAAGGAATGGGTTTCATCTCATAATAACACATTCATAAGCTTTGGGTTCCCAAAAGGGAGAGGGAACAACATACTTGATATAAGAGCCATCATCCTTGAGTGAGAGGCAAAATGTGAGATCTTGAAAGAAGAGTTCTTTTGGAAAACATTTTGATGGACATAAAAACCAGTGACAAACATGTATATCCCAGAAAAGTAAAGGAAATGATGAACAAAAGACCTTTGAGGAGTAACCATATCAAAAATGGAGTGAAAGAGGGAGAACCCGAAGGAAGACAATTGGGTTCGAGATTTCCCCTTACCTTGTACTCGAATGCCTCCTTCTCTTTAATGTCCTGTATAATGACATTATATTCATAAATTAGAAATTCCAGAACCTTTTATACATTAATAGGGTTCATTCTGGTTTCTTTATTTCATGTTATGTTCTTTTGGATGGCTTATAGAGTTTAAAAACATTGTTCGAGGATGTTCGTTTTTATGGTTTTCTTGAGTGGTTCACTTGTATTCTTAAATTGATGTTTGGGTAGATCATGGGTAAACATCCAGAATTGATATTACATGTTATTAATAATATTACAGAAGCTTGAATGATTTTATAATGAGTTATATTAGATTCATGTGGCCGAATTATTAGATAATAATTAAATGAAAATTATTTGGGTTAATTTGAGCGGTTTTTGGATCACAACGAACTCATTTTAACATTTCACTTAGTAATATGGCCATATGTTATTTCCAGAACTTAAAATAGAACATAATACATATAACATATTCTGGTTCAACCATAAAAATGGTTTCATTACCAGATTGAAGATATAAATGGAAGAAGAGAGCATGTTGTTTTTGAAGGTGATAAATTATCACCACATGAACAACGTTCTCTTTAATAAAATAAAAGGAAGAGGGAAAGGGTGTGGGGTGATATAATATACCATTAGAATCATAATATTACAGTATAAGTATAGTACTGGAGTTACAAAACAATTTGGATGAAGATAGGTAGGGAGAGATCAAGATAGGAACTTGAACTTGAAAGGAAATTAAAGGAGAAGAGAGAGAGAAATTACCTTTGGAATCCTCCTCTTGAGAACCTCCTTAAGGGCCTAAGCTTGGTCTTTTGATGAGACCAGAAGCTCTTGGACGTGGGGGAGAGGCTAGGGAAGATAATTGGGCAGAGATTAGACAATGCTTGAAGCTTGAGAGGTGTGGTTTGGCAAGAGGAGGGGGAGGCCTTATTTATACATGAGGTGGGAGGCGTTTTTGGAATAAATTATTAAATAAAATAATATATCATAAGTTAGACTTGTAATAGTAGTTTTTTGACATCCTAAATCATATATTAATATAATAGAATTCGTTTTAGGGTTTAACTCTTCTTTATAAGTCGAATCCATTAGTTTATTAAAAAGGAAAGTGAAAGGAAGAGAAAAAGTTACTTTAAGAAATCACTTTTTGACTTTAAGCTATCACTTTTTGACTTTAAGCTTTTTAGGTTTGACAATTGGATCTATTGTATTTCAAGGAACAATTAATGCAATTTAATATGTTTTGGCCGAAACTAAAGTTCTAGAATTTTTATGTCATCATTACATCAATAATGATGCAATTCAGTGTACACCGATTATGCGAAAAACTGTATTTTTACTATTCACCCGAAAATTGAAGTATTTCAGAATAAACCCAAAAATTTACCCCTACCATTTTTCGACGTGTAGAATCCAAAAATGAAGTCCATTTTTCAAAAATAATTTTCTAAGTATTATTAATTTAATATTTAAATGAAATCATAATTTACTTAAAATAAACAGTTTTTAAGATTAAAACTGATTTTATAGTTCTTTCAAAAATTACGTAGGGTCTTATAAAATTATCTAAAAACTATTAGACATTGGTTCAATAATTTATGAATATATTTCAGGAAAATAAATATCCTTTTAAATTAATTAATTAATTATAATTAATTATTTATGACTTATAAAATACCAAAAACGTTTACTAAGGTCAAATTGTCACTTTCTATGATGTCTAAATTTTATTTTATTATTCATAGGTAATTTTACTCTTAGTTACTATTCATAAGGGTCATATTACTATTCATAAGGATAGGTTACTATTCATAAGGGTAGACTACTATTCACCAAAAATTGTTTTTGTTTCATTGGACTCCAAAAACTATCTTGAACACAACCGTGAATGTTGGATTTTTTTAAAATTCCAAACATAGGGGTGACAAAATTATGTTTTAAAGGTCACTTATCACCTAGTAGTTCATTATTTTGTGTTTTTATGACATAGATATAAGAAGGGAATTTTCCATTTAAAAACTTTGGGTCGTTACATTTCATCCCTCTAGAAGCTCCTTTGGCCATTCCACCAGCCGCTCCACGAGCCACTGGTCCCACCTATCATGTTGAAGAACCCACCAACACACTAGTGGTAAAGGATCATCTCTATGATAATAACCCTTTCCATGATGATATGATTCATTGTATCATCACTCACCTCTAGGAACTTGAAACCTGACTGGTGGAGATCCCTCCTGATGGAAATTCATTCTCGGTATGGGTGGATGAAATGTTGGAACCCCTAGGCTTCTGGAATCCTAACATATCTTCCTTTAATGGGATGGGTGAACTGATGTAGAATTTGAAAAACCTTATCTTAAGGTTTGGACCCATTTTGGGCACTCCATAACTGCAGGAAGCCACCAAGCTCTAGTGTTTCATACCAATAATAGAAGTCCATGCATTTGTCTGGTACAACTATCTACCCATCAGATCGGTAGTCAGTTGGTAGGATCTACACAGGTAGTTTTTGTATCATTTTAGCTCCACAAAGTAGAAAAATAGTATCGTTGACCTCTTAAACTGAATTAAAAGGTCATATGAGCATGCATTTTACTTTTTCACTAGGTGGAAGGGCCTCACATATTCACTCGATATGCTGCCAACTCAAGAGAAGTTGTTGAGGATGTGTGTGGGAAACATTAAAAATAAACTTGTTCCTTCTCTTATCATATAGAACTTCCTGGGTAGTTTTTGGGATTTCTCTTATAAGGCTCAGCGCCTAGAGGAATCCTTACATCCATTCAATCTGGCATGGTCGCTTCCTCCCATAGCCCCTGCAAGAAGAGAAGTCAAGGTCAAGATAGTTTTCATTGAAAAAGTAATGGGGTCCATGCCACAAGAGTTGCTACCATCATAGACTTATCTGAATCCTCACTGAGGGCCCCAGCCCTAGGCTCATCCACAAGTTTAGCATTGACTGCCCTAGAATAAAAAGAAACAATTGTGTAATGCACCACTACCACCTAGGTGGGATAATCAGGCTGCATCTCCACTCCAGGATCCAGCCCCCCTTCGGGGCCAAGCTCCCAAGGTCCCTTTCATGGAGATAAAAAATTTTAAATACTCATTTGAAGACGCTTAGGTCCCTAGACATTTTTGGAGTGTTGAGGATCAGGGAATCCTATGGTTTCCATAATGCAGAAGACCCAAAGCGGCTAATCTCAATGATCGCCCTAACTATTTCCCCCGTCACCAATTCCTTGGAAAACATCTAAAGCACTATTATGTGTTCAAGGATTGGATTCAGAACCAGGTGAACAACAATGTGATCAGGTTGGGTGTAGCCCCAACATAGGTGGTGTGTGTATCCACAAATCTATACAACGACATAGAAGGCGAATGGAATTAGGTCCCCGACCATGGGTCTCATAAATATGGTGACCAGATGTTTCTATAATAAGTTCCTCACACACATGGAATCATCTGTGCCTACCTGAATTTGCCTAAGTCTCTTGAAACCACCACAACTCCCCCAACATCCTCTATAGAATCCACATCTCAACATTTTACCTCTCAGAAGAGCAGACACCGATTATGCAAGGGAAAACAAAGTCCACCTCCGGTGTCGAAGCCAACTCACACACCTAGTGACTTCATGCCCCTAGAAATGGGGATTGCCCCGATAATTATCCCAGCAATGGAGGATTCCTCAAGTGATGACCAAGAGTATGCCAGGGTAAATATCATCGAGCTAGTTGTCTCGTACATGGTTCTCAGTGATGAGAAGCGGCAGGCATGCCCTCCTAATGTTCCTGGTCGATGACATCATCAACGTAAATTTGGATACATGAATATTAAGAATGATCGGGCCAGTTCCTCTAGTCAAGTCATGTCTACTACCAAGATTACACCATAGGTTCATCGTAGATCTCAGCATGTTTAATCCTCTCATCCTGGCTCATCATATTCACAATCGCCATCGTTTTTTCTTTTTTATATGGTGGAGCCATCACAACTACATCATGATTATCCATGTTTAGTAATGGATGAACCTCAGTCATCTAAATAGCAGGTAGTCACTTTGTGTGATTTAGCTAGTGAACATCAGGGTATTCCTAGCACCATCTAGAATCCACCAGTGCAGTCGGTAGTTCCCTATTATACCTCCAGTCATAGAGAAACTCCTTGTCGATAGAAATGTTTTCCTAGAATAGGAGTATGAAATTCTTAAAAAAATTTCCATCATTTATATATATATATTAATCCTCGAGGCTCTCTGCCTATTAGAAAATTTGGGTGAAACCCTTGTAGATACTTTATGAATCCCCCTCCAGTTCCAAACGGAGGTAGAAGTTGTGGAATTATACCATGCTGAGGAAGCTGAGCATGCAAAATGTCAGATCGTCATCTCATTATCTTGAGAAGATGAAGGATCCCACATTCAAGGACACATCTTCTCAATGTATATAATAGAACATCTTAATGGAATGGAAGACTATTGTTTCCTTGTTAACACAGGATCTAGGATTAATCTCATCCTGACCTAGAAGCTCTGTAATCTAAGGATTTCTGAAGTAGATCTGGATCCCTCTTACCCGAAGATCCAGGGTTATGATCTGACTGAATAGAGGATGTGTGGAAAGAATCTTTTGAAAATAGAGTTTTTTAAACTAGTTTCCAATGCTAAATTCATGGTTTTCTCATAGGAAACCACCTATAATGAATTAATGGGATGACCCTAGCTCCATCTGTATGTGGTAGTTCCTTTCTTATATCACCAGTGCCTCAAGTACTCCCTTAATGGTTGAGTAGGTGTACATCAAGGTGATACATGTCCCTTTACCTCTTATGAAACCCTCTATTTATACACAAAATATTACTATATAAATGAAAAGTGGATTCAAACTAATGTGGTTGATCACACTACTCCTTCAGCTGACCCTGGAAAGATTTGGATGATGCATTCATCCTCCCGATTCATCAGATGGAATCCATAACTGCATACTTTGGAAATTTCGTTGTTGTATCTGTATTGATTTGAAAAAATGATTCTAGATACTAGGAACCTCAAAGGATCACTTATTATTCCTATAAAAACTAGGCTTGAGTGATACCAGAACCCTCTACCCTTATACAATATTTGGATTTTTACCCCATAGAAACAACTATATTCTATACCAACATGTTTTGTAGAGCTGGGATAAAATGACTCAAACCAATGACACATCACTACTTTGATATCATCAAGTGTTGCCCCCTCAAGAATATTTTTAATGGGGTTAGATCAACAAATTTTTTAGCTATTGTTTTAAAAATGAAAGGGTCTCTTGATGAAGATTCCACCACCGCTCAAGATGACACCGACATTCCATTCGGACCAGTTAACCTAGAAAAATGCCCCCTTTATAATGATGCTATCATTGTGGAAGATAAAGAGGATTTAGAGGATTATCATCCCATATTCAAAGAAGGTATCTATGCTACTGTCGATGAGTTGGTACAGGTGAATCTTGGTACCAAGGTAGACCTAAGGCTAACACTGATCGGTTCCACTATGCCTGAAGAAGAGCAATATAGGTATGCAGATTTCTTGAAGCAACATTAGGATTGATTCACCTAGAGCTATGAAGAGAATATGGGACTGGATCCCTAAGTCCCCATCCACCACCTTGGACTCTTGAAAAGTCATTGTGGGTTCAAACAACCTCCCGTAACGATGCACCCTTCACATAGTATCATGGTCGTGGCTGAAGTTGATAAGATCATCAAAGCCAAATTTGTTAAGGAAGTATAGTACCCTAGATATTTTGTTAATATCATTCCTATTAGGAAGAAGAATAGACTGATCAGGGTCTACAACAACTTCCAGGATCTTAACTTTAACTATCTGAATGATGATTTCCCCCTTCTTTTGATGGAGCTATTTATCGATGCCACTACGGGATTCTAGAATATCTCATTCATGTATGAGTATTTTAGATATAATCAAATATAAATGTCCCTTAAGGACAAGGATTCCACCACATTCAAAGCACATCATGGTAACTTTTGTTACAAGGTAATGGATTTTGATCTGAACAATGTAGGATCCACCTATCAGTGTGCAATGAACCGCATATTAGAACCAAACCTCTTAATGGTAAGGGAATGCTATGTGGATGATCTGGTGGTCATATCCCACTAGTGTTAAGACCATATCATAGATCTTGAGAATTATTTTAGCTTCCACCTCTCCCACTATCTGAAGATAAATCCCTTGAAATGTGCCTTTAGGGTTACCTCTGGAATGTTCCACGACTTTGTCATCAGATATAGAGCCATCAAGATTGACCCAAAGTATATCAAGGCCATCCGTTAGATGCATCCTCTGAGAAATATTTTGGAGATATGAGTATTTCAAGGCCACATACCCTACATATGCCAATTCATTACAAATTTGGTTATAAAGTGTAATCCCTTTTCTCAAATCATGAAGAAAGGTTACATCTACCAGTGGGAAGAATAATGTCAATCCACCTTTGAGGAGATCAAGCAGTTTCTGCTCCAGACTCTAGTTTTGATGCCACTGATAAGTTTCTGGTTCTTTATGTGTTCGCCATATAATGGTCCCCTGGCACCCTTATCTTCCATTAGAACAAAAAGGGGACACATAATTGTTTATAATATATTAGTTTAATTCTCCTCAATAATGAACCCAAATATTCCTCTATCAAGAAGAGATGCCTCCTATTGTTTTTTCACATACAAGAGTTTCAAAATTATCTACAGCATCATGAGATAAAACTGGTGTCTTATATAGACCTAATTATTTGTATACTAAAAATACTTATACTGATAGGTCATCTAACATAGTGTCCAGATATCCTTCTGTAGTTCGACATCATGTCTTTTTAGCAGAAAGCTATCACGGGCCCAGAATTATCATATCATCTGGATGCACATCCATCATCTAGAGAGAAGTATCTAGATTTTAAATTCCCAGATGATGCCATACTCTAATTAGATCAGGTTGTTCCATTTTGGTACATTCACATCGATGTCACTTCACGAAGACCCATTGGAAGAAGGCTCAATGATCCCAGACTCAACAGGGTGGGCCTGGGCATCATCTTCATCAAACCTAAATAGGTTTTCTTTACCTATATATTCTTGTTTTAATAAGGCTTACCCAAAAATGAAGCAGAGTATCGGGCTCTTATCACTACTCTCGATTTTTCCATTGATATTGTTGTTCCCCACCTACATGTGAAGGGAGACTCTGAGCTAGTCATTAAGAAAATAAATGGTGACTATGTCATTAGAAATCAAGATAAATTTCCCTTGTTAGAGTGTGTTCTCCACCTGATGACCTGGATCCTTTATTAGACTAAGATCAGTTACATCCCAAGGTCACAAAATGGTCAACCCAATTCCTTGGCCAGCCTTGCCACATATCTTATAGAACCTGACCAGAATGACCTGTTTATCCATGTAGCACATCGAAGAGCCATCGCTCCTATCACTTTGGAAAATGATGAAAAAAAGGTATTCCATCTTATCACTGATGTATCCAAATTTGAACCTCCAAATCTCCCCATCATAGTAGAATAAACCTCTGTTTGGATGACTCCCATTATCGAGTACCTCTAACACAATAATCTCCCAACAGACAGAGCTGAATGTGAGATAATCTGTCAGCGTGAAGTGAAATTAACCCTCTAGGGTGGTCCCAGTCTTGAAAAAATCCTCTAAGAATATGGTTTTGATGGATTGATCCTCTGTTTCAATCAAGGAGGTAAGATTTACCATGTTATGTAGGAATTCCTTGTCAGTTCCTGTGGATCTCATCAGACTAGGTCAAAAAATTCCCACTAGATTCGATGGCTGGCATACTAATGGACCACTATAGTCCATGATTATGTCAAGTTCTCCACGAGGTGTCATCAGTTTCATATATTTGCCAATTTTTTGCATCGGGAGCCAGAGCCTCTTCATACTACCATGTACTCTTATCCCTTTGTAGTTTGGGGGTTTGATGTCAGGGGACCATATCCACCAGCAATAGCTTTCTAGTGAAGGTTCATTCTGACTGACACATATTTATTCTCCAAGTGGGAAGAAGAGATTCCTCCCAAGGACGTCAAGTCTTGTTCTGTCATTTATTTTGTGATCTCCAATATCATCCACCGATTTGGTGTCCGTCACATCTTCCTCTCCAATAACAACACCAACTTTCAAGCAGCTGAGCTGAAGATATTAAATGCTAAGTAAAACATATGGTCCAATAAGACTTATCATTATCATTCCAATAAAAATGGACCAATCCAGGCATTTAACGAGACTCAATATTATATTTTACAATATATGGTTGGTTAAAATAAGAAGAGTTGGGTAGAAAGTCTCCCAAATGCTCTTTGGGCTTATCAGACAGCAACTCGTAATTCTACCTAGGTGACCCATATTCCCTATTTAATGGATAATAGGTAGTTTGTTTCATCAATATTTAGTTACCACCACACATCATAGTTGTCTATGATCAAAAAGAATCAGACGATATAGAAGAATTCTTTATGGTTGGGTTTGAAGCCTTCGATGAGAATCGTCTCCAAGCCCTGCACAATTTGGAGAGGCACACAAACAAGATAGAAAGGGATTTCAACAAGAAAGTTCATATCTTATACTTAATTCATTGTGACATGGTATTGGACCAATTAATTTCAATGATGCCCAATAGGAAACCACCCATGTTGGAGCCCAAGTGGGAGGGACCTTATATCATTCATAAGGTTTACCCAAACAGTGCGTACTCTTTGATCACCATTGATGGAGATCATGTCACTCATCCCCCAATTATAATTTCCTCATGTGGTAATTCTCATGAAGATATCTCACATCTTTTATGATGCTAAACTACACCATCTAGGCTGCAGGACATAAAACTACCCAACATTACCATCCCGCATAACATTAAATTGCTCCATCTAGGATGAAAAACATAAAAATTCCTAACATCACCATCCCTGGTGATGTTAAACTACTACATCTAGGATTCAGTATGTGAAAACACCCATCATCACCATCCCACATGATGTTAAACCACTCTGTTTGGGATGTAGGATATAAAACTACCAAGAATCATCTCCCCGCGTGACGATAAACTGCACCGAATATCCTGCATGGCGTAAAACTACAAGACCCATTTTCCTTTAGCTCATCTTACATGAAGTTAAACTGAAACATTCTTCCATACCACATGACATAAACCAACATGGAATTATATAACTATGTCTTCCTTGATTCCAACCACTGTGGGATATGTAGAAATGCCCAAACATTTTGCCTTTGGGTCTAGCCCCACGTTTCTTCATTTTTTGCCTCACGACATGAGGTTTATCCTAGGAGAACATGGTGTGGTATGAGACCTCTTTGTTATTTATTCACATTGGGTTTTCAATATCCTCCATTTTTTCCTCCCATGAGAATAATTATTCTTCTACCTCCATCTTTACTATATGATGTTAATCTACACGGCATTTTAAAACTACATGCAGCTTGATTCCGACCATCACAGGATACATAGGAACGCCAAGAAATTTTTTCTTCAAGTCTATCCCTAGGCTCCATAACCATTTCATCTCTTCTTGGTCTTACCATATGAACTAAGTTATATGACCCTAAATTAAGATCTCTCCAGTCCCACACGACATTAAACTGCTCTATCTTGCTTGAATTACATTAAACTATATAGCATTAATGGTCCTTAATTCATGACCTTAAAAGGAAAGTTCCACTTTAATCCTTGGATTGTGAATGATGTGGTATGACACTTATGTGGTTTTCATTCATGTCCAATTATTTTACCATTCCATAAAAATCCCTTTTAGGAAAATTTCCTTACCGTGTGACGTTAAACTGCACAGAACATTCCAAAATTATGTATGGATTGATTCCTACCCTTATGGGATATATAAAAATGCCTGGAAATTTATGTTTTTGGGTCTATCCTCATGTACCATGAATATTTTTATCCTTTCATCCCCATGTCCTGAGTTTTCTAGGATCACATGGTGTGGCATAAAGCCTCTTTGGTTCTCATTCATATCGGGTTTTACAACAGCCGCATCATCTAGTCCTTCCTCAGGGACCTCCCCCTCTGCACTTTCTAGGATGAAAGATAAAAAACCACACAACATTATTATCCAACATGATTCTAAACTTCACCAAATGTCATTTATGACATTAAACTACTCATTCCTCTTTACTACATGATGTTAAATCTCACAACATTCCATAACTATTTATGGATTGATTCATAACATCACAGGATATGTTAGAATGCACAGAAATTTTGTTTTAAAGTCTATCCTTAGGTTCAATGAATCATTTCATCTTTTTTGACTCTTGTCCTAGATATCTCACAAGAACATGTGGTGTGTTCGAGACCTCTTTGGTCCTCATTCACATTGGGTTTTCAATTGCCGCCCCATGTTTCATCCCTGAGAGATTCCATCTTCTTCATCCTGACCGAATGATGTTAAATTACATTGCATTTAAAAACTAAGTGTGGCTTGATTTCCATATTTATAGGATACATAGGAACACCCATATGTTATGTCTTTAGGTCTAGCCCTAGGTTCTCTAATTTCTCTTTAGCCCCTTTGGTGTGGATTCTCTTCTGGGATTGTGAATGGTGTGGTGTGAGACCTCCTTGGTCCTCATTAGTTTTGGGTTTCTTTACCACACTGGAGACAATTTCCACTTTTGGATACCTCTTTGCCATCCATCCTTACAAAATGAAGTTAAAATGCAAGGAATTATAGAACTACATGTGTCTTGATTCCTTCCCTCACGAGATACAAAGGAATGCCCAGACATTTTATCTTTGGATCTAGCCTTGGGTTCACCAACCCACTTTGCCTCTTTAATTTACCAGTATTTTCTATTAATTTGTCCTTGATTGAGTCCCTCTACCTCTTTTATTCCTCATTTATGTTCTCATATGCACTATGATTTAGGGGTTAGAGTGTTGGATTCTTCATGGACATGCTCGCATTACATTTCTATGCTTCACATGTCCATTTGTTTAGGTCTACATTATCTTTCATATCCAAAGGACTCCCAAAGGGTATGGTTTCATGGACTTTAGAATCTATTACCATTTTGGTTCAACATCTCAAATGATATTGAATTTTATTTTTAGATAGGTTAAATATTTCAAATATGATCGACGGGTGATCCTCATGTGTTTTTCCCATCCAAAGCTACATGATATGGATATTGCATCTTAAACATGGTCAGTAGTTATCCTTTATCGTTATGCCCCCTCATTTTTTCACAAATATAATATCTCATTATTCACATCCCTCTTCACATCCTCATTTCTAGATGGAATTTTTATACTCTCAATTGTATCCCTCTATGTATCTTTACATGTTGAGTTAGTGGATCGGTGTCATGGGATCATTCTTAAATACAAACATTTGTTCCTACTTCCATGTTCTTCTATGTGCCATAAGATCTTATCCACTCCTTGTTTCCTGCACCGAACATGGCTCGCATGGGCTTAGGGGTCTTTGTATGATTTTTACCCACATGATAGAATTTTACAACCTTACGGTCAATACCCTATAACCTTAAACTAGGAGTTCACATCTCAGGGTCCAAGCATAATGGACTAAACCATATGCATGTTCCCTCAAGAATGTGTGGTGTGGTTGAGTCCTTCTCTCCTCGTTCATGTTGGGTTTGTTTTTGGTTCCACACAACACATTTTCACTTTGAAATCCTCACCTTATGGTCAGTTCTCTATGACTAAAAACATAGATCTCTATCATCCTTATTGTATGATGTTAAATTTCACCTTCTACATACGAGTTGTATGATGATAAACTACCCAGCACTATGATGTCTTCATCCAAAAGTATTCTTCCCTTTTTGGAATTGGCCATCTACCATTCCATCTTCAAGAACTATGTGTGTCTTGATTCTCACCCTAGTGAGATATGTAGTGACTCCTAAACATGTTTTCCTTGGGTCCAGTCATAGAGTTATGAAACTTTGTGCCCCCTTATTGGCCTAGGTTTCTCCTGGAAGTATGTGGTGTAGTATGGAACCTCCTTGTTCCTCATTCATTTTGAGTTTAAGATAAGACGCACCGTGTACCTCTCGTAAGACTATGTTTCCTCTACTCCATATTTACCACATGATGTTAAATATAATGGGTATATTTTAACTTTATATGTCCTCTTTATTTGTGTCTCATAATCTTTCACATCCGATGGGACCCCTGAATGGTATGGATTCTCATCCTTATAGTTCGCCTACCATTTTCTTCCAGTATCCTAGATGATCTTGAATGAAATTTTGAGTGAGGTTCCATGTTTCAAATATAGTCTATAGTCTACCCTCACTTGTAGGTTCCCATCCTAGGCCACAAGATATAGATATTTTGTCTCAAACATCGTCCACAGTTTTCTAATGTCTTTATTACACCCTTATTTACTCCCCTGTATCCGGTGAAGTGATTCATATTTTCCATCCCCTTTATTCCTTTGTACATTCACATATGTTGAGTAGGAACATCAGTCTGGTTGGGATTTTCTCACCAGACATCTCTCTTTTGTTTTTGTTCACACTCAGGTGATAGAGAAATCCTAATACCACCCCTCATTTCCCACACTGAGCATAGATCATGTGGGATTAGAAGTTTTTGTTAGGTAATACCCACACATTGGAATGCACAACCTCATTTTCCGAGTTCCATGACCTTAAACTAGGTTCTATCTCATCCCACATGACGTTAAACTATTGTTTCCTCATCACATGACATTAAAGTGCATGGACTGGTCCTTTTATATGAACTTAAACTACGACATCATCATCATAACAACACAATGAAAAACAAAATAGTTTTCCGGTGTCCTCACATGAAAGGGAATAACCCTTGGCATCGGTCCTCCTCCATGCTATTTATCAAGACCATTATATGGATTGATTACTATAGTGGAACCTGTAATTTTCATCTTGGGTTGGTCGCTCCAAAAAATGCACCAATAGAAAAAGAACAAACAAGATATATCATATGAATCATTTTTTATATTCATTGATCAGACCTACATGGATGTATTTTTTTAAGAACTACGTGTGGATTGATTATTTCCCTAAAATAAAACATAGTGACATCCGGACACCTCATCCCTAGGTCCCCCTGAAGAATTATAAACTCCTCATTTCATTCTTTTTCATCCTGAGCTCCCTTTTTTATGATTTTTTGTGTGGCGTGGAACCCTTGGGTCCTCATTCACATTGGATTATTTACTATGCGATTCATTTCTATTTTGGGGTTCCCATGTCCTCAAGGTAAGATATTAAACTTAAACCTTACCCTGAATAAGTTCGAGATTCTTCATGATAATTGTGGGATGCTTCATCTTCCTCACTAAAGAGGATTTACCCAAAAAATATAGGTCTTTCACAACACTGTGTTTTAATAACTATGTGTAAATTGATTCCCATAATTATGGGAAACATAGTGACACCATGAAATTACCTTTAGTCCTATCCATAGGTTCATTATCCCTCCTATTCCATTGGTGAAAATTATGGTCCTTTGGCCTTAATTATGGTCCAAACACTATGACCTTATGATAGAATCCTCCAGGCTCGGTAATTTGACTTTAAACTATTTATAGGTTCCAGGAAGTATAAACTTAAACTCTGGGAAACATCTGGGTCATATGACATTAAAATATTCCATACATCATCCTCACCGTATGACATTAAACTATGTGCCTATCCTGCTCGTCTGTGAATTATTTAGGTCCTAGCTAGAGAGGTCCTATCTAGAAATAGGTTTGATCTTTTTTCAGACCAATGCACTCAAACCAATGTGATTTTTTCATGGTGGTGTAATTTCAAGAGTTTTGGAATCCTTTTGAACATTCCATCACTCCATATCCATGATTTTTATTCCCTTTATTTGGATCCCCATCCCCTCTCACATCCTAAGGAACCCCCTGAAGAAATGGATAACTGGCCTCATTGCTAGCCTATTACATTGGTCCTATTTTTTAGAATACATCGAACACAAATTTTAGTCTGGACTCATGTTTTCAAACAGAGCTAGTGGTTCAACCTCATTTTTTCACCCATTTCATGCCAAATCGATATGGATAATGAGCCTCAAACATGGTGAGTAGTTATCCTCCATTGTTATGCCTCCCACACTATTTTCCATATTTTGGGTGTCTTGATTCACACTTCTCATTCTCTTTGTTTAGATTGATTCCAACACCCTTGACATTGACCCACTCATGAATTAGCACGCATTAGGAAGGGAAATTTCAATGTTTTGAGAATAGCCATATCCCCCTCTCTCAATCTAAAAACTTCAGGTGGTTAGTCAGACCCTGCGTGTTCGATGGTTTGATGGTGATATCATGTCCAATGTGAGTAATTACAAGGTCATCCCCTGTTTCTCACACTAAGCATGACCCACGTGATATTGAGTATTGATTGTTATTTGTTTCAAAGATACGATCAAGGCTCAAAATTCAAAACAAGAAAAAAATATTACCATACATACAGCTTAAGTGAGAAAGAAATCATAAAAACATGTTTATTAATTCAATAAAGAAAATTCCATAGGTATTGGCCCCTTAGGTGGAGCTTCTAAGATCTTCCACCATTTAACAAGTGGAATCTTGAATTTTTTGTCTTTTTCTAAGATCCCTTCCTTCTTCGTTGGTCATGGGGCATAGTTCATCAGCCCTAATCCATACTCGATCCTTCTCAACCTAGATATCTGCCACCTCACGAAATTCTTGCCTCAACTGCTCTTCGTCTTCCTCTAACTAAACATGTATTTGTGATATGAGTTCTAATTGGGTGTTGGTAAAGGAGGATTGCTCATTCATATGTGGTCCTAGGTGCTGAATCTCCTATTTAGCCTCCTAAAACAATTGAATGTTGTAGATTTCTCTACCATTAAGAAACACTGAATCTAAAATCACTCTCCCAAAAATTCTCTTCAATGCAATTCTAGAAGACCATATGTAGAAGTAATTAATATAATCATCCATTCCATAGTTCATATAGATAGTGGTGGAGTTTTCCCATCTATCTTATCTAAATCGATTTAAGGGTGTTGTTAATAAATCACATGATAAACTTTCATGATTAGCAGTTGACCACCCGACTATCCTCCAAATCAGAATATTCTATATCCATATGCTTTTGGTCATCGGGTTCTTATTATGGGAATACATCTTGGAGTTCAGAAGTAGGATCCTCCTATGTAATTTCATCAGATGGGATGGTTTTTATATCATGTGGCTGATCTTCATCACTATATTACACCTTGATAGGTTTGAGTTCATCCCTAATAGCAGTTCCTCCCATAGCCATGATTTTCATGGTCTAGTAAGCTCATGTTTACAATTCCATATTGACCGGCATTCCCCTTAGGAAAGTATCTCTCGGAAACTCAATATTCATCATTATCATTTTGATCGTTACTTGAAGAAATATTCAGGAAAGGATAATATCAGTTGGCCTAATTGGGAGGACAATGGTTATAAAACTTTAAGGAAGAAAACATAAAAAGGTTGAATATTTGATCACATTTCAAGGCTGTTACTGTCAAAATCCCAGGATGTGGCCCCCCATATATGTTTGGTAACTCCAATGATTCCAGAATGGCCGCCCTGGTTTCCATAGCCCTATTGGACCCTGTTCTCTCCATCTATCTCTGCGTAGGCCCCAGTTCTTATCCCTATACATTCATTTCCACACTATAAGAGGTACTTTCTATGAGGCTCTCCTATTTAGAACAAAAGTCAGATAAAAACCTATATAACCTGATTAATAATTGCAAAGGAATGGTTTATAACTTACCTCAAGTGTTTTTGTGATTTCTTCTAACTTTGAGGCCACAACCTTTCCTTCCTCTAAAGGGATCCCCCAGTCAGCATCTTCTCCTCAAGACCCCTCTGATTCTTCAAGAAAAAGGAAGTACTCCCTCATCTCACCAGAAGATCTTTATGGTGGTCTTGCTTGGTAAATATGTATTTTCACTCAGTCTATCATTGGATGCAGGGTTCCCCAAGAATTCGCAAAGTCTTCCAGCTTGGCTATGTATTGCTCCCCCTCTTTATGAGACATTAGAAAGTAGTCTCTGGACTGAACAATATCTAAAAGATCCATCCAAAGTTAGTTAAGATGATCCCCCATATTATAAAGACTATGTAATTTCCTGTTAACAAACTAGGTTTCCCAAGACTTCGTGTAAACAGCATCCTCATGTATATCCACAGAGCGCAACCTCTTCCTAGATGAATGGGTTGGTGTTCTACAGAACCCTCTTTGTGGAATTACTTCCTACTATATCATCCCAGTTGGAGCCACTAGATCTCCTACTACCATTCCTCTTCTACTCCCGCATAGAGCGGGCCTAGAATCATTAGCCTTGCCTCCACCAAGATGTGCACCAACTCTTCTGTTGTGATGTGTTATTTCTATTGTTCGACCCCAACCCTAAGGTTGAGAGGGAACCCCATAATCAACATGGATAGACCATTTCTATAGAATCTCACCTAGTTAGGTTTTCTCCCATCTTTTTTGTTCTCTTCAACTAGCTCTTAAGTAGTGGAAGGTGGAGGTAGCTCATTCTACATCTTCACATATTCATGTGTGAACATGATCGACATCTGCCTCATCACACATGAATGATCCTCATGGTGTACCTTCAAGTATAATTTTTGGTATAAACTCTTCATGAAACATAACTTCCTCACAAAGCAATGTGGGGTATATGGATCACAATTGGCTCTCGATCGACCAATGACACCAGAACTCCACCTCTGAAGGCAAGTAGATATGAATAATGTTTCTCAGTTCCATGCCCGTCATTAGTGAATACTACTATCAGTAGCATTAATGAATAGAAATTAAATTCCCCACCTTCCAGGCTATTCAGTGCAGCTGGTGATGCTATCTTTTTAGGGGAACTTCCCACTATGTTTAGAATATCTAGTTGAATGTCTGATCCATGAGGGTAAATGGGGTTCTGGTATTCATAAACCTTCGCGTGTGTCGCCATCTAGCCATACAAAATGTGTAATGATCTACAAACTTGTTTTGGATTTTTCCTTCACATATGTGCCACAACCCCTTGTATAGATTTTCCAACACTGGGATCACAAGGTTGACATGTTTCCCGATCACCTACTTGGACACCATAATAAATGTGCTCGGCCACACACCCATGTCCGCATCACTAACTAACTGTAACACCCCAAGCTTCTACGGTACGCTTCCCTTCGAATAATGCGATAGCGTGTGTTGTACGCAACCTCGAGTTCTAACACACACCACAACTAATTAAACTAGCCGTTGTGAATAGTAATACCTACTTTTTGAAATTATACATATTTTATATTTCAAAATGGACTTCATTTTTGGATTCGGAATATCAAAATTAGCCTAGGGTGAAATTTTGGTACATTTCGGATAACTTTCATATTTTGATGAATAGTGAAAATTACTAAATTTTAATTAAAAACAACTTTTTTAATCAAAATAATTAATAGTGATAAATTATGAATTGGAGTGGTTTTAAAGTATATTTAGAATATATTTTTACATTTTAATATAATGTTGGTCATTGGACATAATTTTACAATTAAAGTGAACATAAACAAGTGTCAATCTTTTGATAGTTATTATCTCTTAAAAACACGCTTTTTGTTTTGACAGCGGGAATTAATTTTAAATTAATTTCTGCCACTTCTGTGTTTTGAATTTGGGAAAATGGATTACATATTTGAAATCAGGATGTTCAAATTTTGTAAATAGGTAACTTTTATTTTTAGACATTTTGAATAGTTACTGTGGTAAATATTTTATTTACCATGGTTAAAGGGTAAATCCGGTAAATAAGGGTTAAAAAATAATATTATAATAATACAAAATTACCCTAAAACGTGTCCTAACCTTATTAGTGGACACATACCCGACCATGGGCATCCTTGGGTCAATTTGGGGACCCCTTGGAGCCACTTGTATGTGGTAGGGACACTTTATATTAATAAAGTTAAAATAAAAATAAAAATGGCATAAGCTTACATCTTTTAGAAGAACAATTTTTACATAGGGTTATATATATTGGATTTTAGATTATAAATATTCATTATAAAGCTAAAAAGATTTCCTACATAATGATATTTTATTTATAATTTTTAGACATTAAATAATTTATTTTATTTATGACACAATGATGATGCAGGAATTACTATAATAGTGAAAAATTAAAATAATTGATATTATAAATACCCAAATAAATATAATATGAAACCTTTAATGAATTAAACTAATTTTCTAGGATAATATGATATATTAGGATTGATTTAATTGACTTATTCGAAGTAATCAATCTGTTATGAGTTTCACAAAAATAAACTATTGAATAGTGTCAAAATTGACATAAAAGAGTTCTTAAAACAAATATTATATTATTAATTGATATTAAATTCCTAAAAATCTAAGGTTCGGCCAAGAGACTTATATCATGATAGGTTCATCATTAATGTACCACTTGGGGGTCGCTTGGATGTATATAGTAAGTTTATTAACCATATTATATAAAAATACAAAGAGACATTGTAAAAGTGAAACTAATTAACTTAGAGTTAATACTTAAAGATAAGGTTAATATAAGTACCCAAACCTGTCTAAATTCTATTGGTTGAGTGGTTTTCGACCTATCCCCACCTTAAACTTTTAATAATAAGCTTTGGAGCCATTAGAAACCGAATATGAATTTATTATAAATTAATATTTCTAGCCTTTCCAAAGGTGCCCCTCACCCCTCTTATAAAAGGGCACTCCTCCTTCTCATTTCTTCACACCTTCAAAGCCTTTTGGTTCGGCCAAACTCTGCCCAAATACTCTCCCAACATCCTTCACTACAACCTAGAGGCCTTAGTTTGTTCAGAAATCCAACCTAAGGAGCCCTTTTGATCAAATCAAAAGGAAGAACCCGAAGAAGAGGTAATGATTTCACCACCCTTCTCCAAGTTCATTTCTTCTTCCACTTCTTCTTCCTTTGTTCTTACCATTCTAAAATAATAACTCCAGTATCTCACATATACTGTGATGTTATTATAAATATGGTACAACCATATTCAGTATTCTATCCACCCTTTGAATAACATGTCACCATACGTGCGTACGTACGGACTACCGTCTCCACGTCGTGGTGTAATTGTTATTCAATATAATATTATTTGGATGGGTATAATAATGATGTGTAACTCATGTAAATAATAAATATAACATGTTAATGATTCTGTATATATGATATACCATCCATTTATATATTATTTTAATATCAAAAGAATGATATTGTCGCTCGTGCGTACGTACGGACTACCGTCTCCACGAACGCGATGAGATTCATTCTCCATCGTATTCATTCAAGTATAACTATCATTTGATGATTTAAAAATGATGTTTAAGGACTAGATATCATTCTGGATATGAATAAGATACAACAACCATGGCTTATGTAACAAAACATATAAAAGAAAATGAGTAAGTTAACTCCCGAAACGACGATAATTCTAAGATATTATTGACAAATCAATGTTAAAAGATCATATATGATATCATATTATTATATATGATTCTTGTATAATTTAATAACAACTATTTCACCATTATACAGGAGGTTAACCTACCCCAACCAAGGAAAAGTACAAGGTAAGGGTTATTTCACAATCTCTTCATTATCCGAGGTTGTATTATACGTAATAATCTACTGGGACCTCTTTATCATCCACATCCATGTTTCTTAAAAATGTATTTCAAAACATTTTTACTATTTACAAGAATATGGGTTAAAGTCATTTATACCCTTGTTTGACTTTTTATAAGAGGTTTATAAAAGAATCTTTCCGTCGTTTTCCAAACAAGGTGCTTTTTTAACCTTTTCGACAAAATTAAGGTAAGAATGTTTTTTTTAACTTATACGGCAGGTGCGGCTATTTACCGCCGTTATAAAATCTTCAAAGCTTTCCTTAAAAGCTTACAAGAATATTTTCAAGAAAATGTTTTATTTTATATGGCTCTTAAATGATTTCAAAAATAGAAAGAGATATTTCTCTAAAAAGTGTTTTGATTTCATCTATGTCAACATCCTTTAATAGATTTTACGCTTATTTGAAGTTGATTTATTATAATACAAAACTTCTATATTGTATTGAAGGTTTTGTGATATGTTTGACTGTGGATGTGCTATTTTATACCATTCATAGTTTATGGTGAAACTATTGACATTTCGTATGCTAGTTTTAATCCGAATGTTTATGTTATATTTCAAACTTTTCTTCAGATGAATGTGCTAAACAAGTATGTTCCGGGTTGGGGACCGGTAAAAGTAAGCCCTCCAGGTTGGGGACTGGTTAAATTAAGCCCTCCAGGTTAGGGACTGGTAAAAGTAAGCCCTCCGGTTTGGTCTCCGGTTATTAGAGGTACTCCGGGTTGGTGTCCGGTTATTAGAGGCACTCCGGGTTGGGTTCCGGTTAGAAGTAACCCCTAGGTCTTGGGATGAGGCCTAGACAATGAAATTAACGTTTGAAATTATGCATTCCAACATTATAAAAGTGGTTATTGATTTTTGCATGTGATTATTCGATTAGTAGAATATCCATGTGAATAAGTAAATGGAATTATTTCATTTTACTTTTGCCATACTATGTTGAAGTTAAAGTTTAAAAGGCTTTTGTTTTAGTAATGCATTGCCTTAAATGTTTATTCTTATTTATGAAAGTTTCCGCTATATTGTTATCCTTACTGGGCATTTGAGCTCACCCCTTTTCTATGTTTTATTTTTCCCAGGATGTGAAGAAGTAAGTTATGAATGACCTGCAGGGATTTTATGAGGGGTTAATAGTGTGGATTGTGGAACATTATGTTGTTGTATTAGTTTTTCATTTTATGATGTAATGTAAAACTTATGAATATATCTAGTGTTTCCAAGGCTACTAAACCAACTGGTCTTTCGGGATTTGATCTTTCTTGTGATCATGCCAATGTTACGAAGTAATGCACCGACTCTGGGTAGCTGGGGTCGGGGCGTTACAGTTGGTATCAGAGGAAGTTTAGTACAAACCTTGGAAGCTAGATTTAGATAAACTCTGATTAGAGCACGTAGACCTAAGATGAACTTTGAGGATTAGTATAGAAGAACTTCCTAGAATTTTGGTATTGTAGAGATTTTGTGAGTTTTCCGAGCAATACATCCCTGTCTGGATACGAGCAGGTAGAGGCGGCTCTGGCACAGATGTACCTAGGGGTAAAACCCGAAAACACCGCTTTGAGCTAGACTCGAACGGGAACTGGTGCACGACAACGGGCCTTGCTGCACTCTTGGTTACGACACTCCCGGGGGATATGCTTAGGATAACTCTCATTTTCTTTACAAATCATTATGAAGGGTTTATGAGTATATACTTCCTCAAAGAAAACATTTTTATGATTATGGATTATATCCATAAATAGTTCAATTTATGTTAAGTGTTTTATAAGTATGGGATTATGTATTTTGATTCATAAACTGATATAGTTTATGCCATTGTTTAGAAATGGCGCCCAGTAGAAGGAATGAGAACTCCAGAAATGCACATGATCCAAAGAGAAGGAAAGATCATATCTTTCATGGTCTTAAGCTAGAATTGATAAGAGAAATAGTCTCCCATGTATTATCATCATATGAAGAAATAATATCATGTGTTGATAAGATAAGTAAAGAGTTTACTGAGTCCTATGGCTTTGAAGGGAAGCAAGAGAAGAAAAGGATGGAAGAGAGAAAAATGGATAAAGGGAAGAGGGAAAAGAAGAATTTTCCCATATGTGGTAATTGTGGAAAGAAACACCCTGGAACTTGCCTGAAAGGAATGGGAGTTTGTTATAAGTGTGGAGGAAAAGGGCACAAAGTACATGACTGCAAGGGTAAGAAAATGGTTTCAAATGTACAATGCTTCATTTGCAAGGAGTTTGGACACTACGCGAACCTATGTCCCAGTCATCAGACTATGCCGCAAATGATGCTATTGGATAATAATCAAGTTATGATACTACCACAGATGAAGAGGAATGATTAGAGTTCTTATGTTGATTATGTCAATTGAGTGTTGTATCAACAATGTACTTGTTATGATAATTATGGAGTATATAAGGATTGTACTGCAGTACTATTTCATTAAGGACTTGAGATTGTGTGGAACAAAGAAAAGTGACTCAGTAGCAGGTTAAATGTTTGGAAAATATATGGTTGAGAGCAAGATAAACCATAATATGGTTCAGATACCGAGTTAGTGATTTTAGAATAATACATGATTGATTTGGATAAATTATATTGGATATTCTTGACTACCTTGAAACTGATTAATGATTTGTATATTCCATAATTTTTGGGGTTTAAAACATTTTTGGATTGATGAGGTATATCCAGCATTCTATATGGAATAAGGGAGCATGAATGTAATCAATAAGGAATATGGTAATTCAGGATGTTTCAGTGTATTAAAAGAATACATGATGAAGGTATTCATATGCTATTACGTGGTAAAAAGGATCTACATTATTTTTAACTTCCTTATAAATGTTGGACTGTGAGTTTGGTCAGAAATATTTTGGATAAATTCTAGTTTGAGATTAATTTTGGATGGTCATAAAAGGACAACCCGGAGGTCGGGCGGCAACCCGTCGCGTCCGGCAAGGCTGCGAGACTTGAACCCGCAACCGAAGGGCGACAAGGGTGTATCACCTACCACTGGCCCACGAGATGTCCTGGATTAAATAATGTTGTTTTTTTAAAAAATATCTGCTAGATGAATTATAAATTCATTTATTTTGGAACCCTGTACGAATTACATTCTATTATCTTTTAGAGTGAAAGATGAGTTTGTGGTAGAAATTTATTAATGGATAAAACTCTAATTATAAAGTAAGTATATCTCCTTATGATCTTAGCCAATCTCATAAATATATTCCTCAACATTAATAAAAGGAACTTAGAACAAAAATGTTTTCCTAGATGGTACCTTAAATCATCACTAATTCATGGATTTGGGATTGTTGGCCTTTTCATAGCCATGTTCTCTACCACTCTCCATCAGATAATTGATGGTTAGATTTCTCTTCCATATCCATATTTTCCTACATGGAACCCTAGTATGTGTTATTTTCGGTAATCTTCATACATTCCACTCTTTATTTTAAATAGAGGCCTCATTAATTCATTTTTCGATGTGGGATTTCAACTAAGATATTTTGAAACGTCAAAAATGTGTTATCCTAATACCCTATATTTTGTTGAACCGATGGTACTTCAAATCATCATAGATTGATGAGTTTAAGGACCTCAATTTCATACTTGTTTGTGATTGATGACCTCAATCACTACCTATAAATATTTACGTTTTTCCTCCAATTATATGTCTCTAATTGCCACCAATGTTCTCCTAATCGAGATCATAATTTGGTGGTGACCCTTTCGTTTCTCTTTTCCTCATATTAAGACTAAATTTTAGTAACCCAATTTCCGATGTGGGTTTTCCCACAAAGATATTTTTTTATTTTCAACCTTTTATTTTCGAAGAACAATTTCAAATTGCGAGGACGCAATTTATTGAAGGAGGGGAGAATGTAACACCCCAAGCTTCTACGGTACGCTTCCCTTCGAATAATGCGATAGCGTGTGTTGTACGCAACCTCGAGTTCTAACACACACCACAACTAATTAAACTAGCCGTTGTGAATAGTAATACCTACTTTTTGAAATTATACATATTTTATATTTCAAAATGGACTTCATTTTTGGATTCGGAATATCAAAATTAGCCTAGGGTGAAATTTTGGTACATTTCGGATAACTTTCATATTTTGATGAATAGTGAAAATTACTAAATTTTAATTAAAAACAACTTTTTTAATCAAAATAATTAATAGTGATAAATTATGAATTGGAGTGGTTTTAAAGTATATTTAGAATATATTTTTTCATTTTAATATAATGTTGGTCATTGGACATAATTTTACAATTAAACTGAACATAAACAAGTGTCAATCTTTTGATAGTTATTATCTCTTAAAAACACGCTTTTTGTTTTGACAGCGGGAATTAATTTTAAATTAATTTCTGCCACTTCTGTGTTTTGAATTTGGGAAAATGGATTACATATTTGGAATCAGGATGTTCAAATTTTGTAAATAGGTAACTTTTATTTTTAGACATTTTGAATAGTTACTGTGGTAAATATTTTATTTACCATGGTTAAAGGGTAAATCCGGTAAATAAGGGTTAAAAAATAATATTATAATAATACAAAATTACCCTAAAACGTGTCCTAACCTTATTAGTGGACACATACCCGACCATGGGCATCCTTGGGTCAATTTGGGGACCCCTTGGAGCCACTTGTATTTGGTAGGGACACTTTATATTAATAAAGTTAAAATAAAAATAAAAATGGCATAAGCTTACATCTTTTAGAAGAACAATTTTTACATAGGGTTATATATATTGGATTTTAGATTATAAATATTCATTAGAAAGCTAAAAAGATTTCCTACATAATGATATTTTATTTATAATTTTTAGACATTAAATAATTTATTTTATTTATGACACCATGATGATGCAGGAATTACTATAATAGTGAAAAATTAAAATAATTGATATTATAAATACCCAAATAAATATAATATGAAACCTTTAATGAATTAAACTAATTTTCTAGGATAATATGATATATTAGGATTGATTTAATTGACTTTGTTCGAAGTAATCAATCTGTTATGAGTTTCACAAAAATCAACTATTGAATAGTGTCAAAATTGACATAAAAGAGTTCTTAAAACAAATATTATATTATTAATTGATATTAAATTCCTAAAAATCTAAGGTCCGGCCAAGAGACTTATATCATGATAGTTGCATCATTAATGTACCACTTGGGGGTCGCTTGGATGTATATAGTAAGTTTATTAACCATATTATATAAAAATACAAAGAGACATTGTAAAAGTGAAACTAATTAACTTAGAGTTAATACTTAAAGATAAGGTTAATATAAGTACCCAAACCTGTCTAAATTCTATTGGTTGAGTGGTTTTCGACCTATCCCCACCTTAAACTTTTAATAATAAGCTTTGGAGCCATTAGAAACCGAATATGAATTTATTATAAATTAATATTTCTAGCCTTTCCAAAGGTGCCCCTCACCCCTCTTATAAAAGGGCACTCCTCCTTCTCATTTCTTCACACCTTCAAAGCCTTTTGGTTCGGCCAAACTCTGCCCAAATACTCTCCCAACATCCCTCACTACAACCTAGAGGCCTTAGTTTGTTCAGAAATCCAACCTATGGAGCCCTTTTGATCAAATCAAAAGGAAGAACCCGAAGAAGAGGTAATGATTTCACCACCCTTCTCCAAGTTCATTTCTTCTTCCACATCTTCTTCCTTTGTTCTTACCATTCTAAAATAATAACTCCAGTATCTCACATATACTGTGATGTTATTATAAATATGGTACAACCATATTCAGTATTCTATCCACCCTTTGAATAACATGTCACCATACGTGCGTACGTACGGACTACCGTCTCCACGTCGTGGTGTAATTGTTATTCAATATAATATTATTTGGATGGGTATAATAATGATGTGTAACTCATGTAAATAATAAATATAACATGTTAATGATTCTGTATATATGATATACCATCCATTTATATATTATTTTAATATCAAAAGAATGATATTGTCGCTCGTGCGTACGTACGGACTACCGTCTCCACGAACGCGATGAGATTCATTCTCCATCGTATTCATTCAAGTATAACTATCATTTGATGATTTAAAAATGATGTTTAAGGACTAGATATCATTCTGGATATGAATAAGATACAACAACCATGGCTTATGTAACAAAACATATAAAAGAAAATGAGTAAGTTAACTCCCGAAACGACGATAATTCTAAGATATTATTGACAAATCAATGTTAAAAGATCATATATGATATCATATTATTATATATGATTCTTGTATAATTTAATAACAACTATTTCACCATTATACAGGAGGTTAACCTACCCCAACCAAGGAAAAGTACAAGGTAAGGGTTATTTCACAATCTCTTCATTATCCGAGGTTGTATTATACGTAATAATCTACTGGGACCTCTTTATCATCCACATCCATGTTTCTTAAAAATGTATTTCAAAACATTTTTACTATTTACAAGAATATGGGTTAAAGTCATTTATACCCTTGTTTGACTTTTTATAAGAGGTTTATAAAAGAATCTTTCCGTCGTTTTCCAAACAAGGTGCTTTTTTAACCTTTTCGACAAAATTAAGGTAAGAATGTTTTTTTTAACTTATACGGCAGGTGCGGCTATTTACCGCCGTTATAAAATCTTCAAAGCTTTCCTTAAAAGCTTACAAGAATATTTTCAAGAAAATGTTTTATTTTATATGGCTCTTAAATGATTTCAAAAATAGAAAGAGATATTTCTCTAAAAAGTGTTTTGATTTCATCTATGTCAACATCCTTTAATGGATTTTACGCTTATTTGAAGTTGATTTATTATAATACAAAACTTATATATTGTATTGAAGGTTTTGTGATATGTTTGACTGTGGATGTGCTATTTTATACCATTCATAGTTTATGGTGAAACTATTGACATTTCGTATGCTAGTTTTAATCCGAATGTTTATGTTATATTTCAAACTTTTCTTCAGATGAATGTGCTAAACAAGTATGTTCCGGGTTAGGGACCGGTAAAAGTAAGCCCTCCAGGTTGGGGACTGGTTAAAGTAAGCCCTCCAGGTTAGGGACTGGTAAAAGTAAGCCCTCCGGTTTGGTCTCCGGTTATTAGAGGTACTCCGGGTTGGTGTCCGGTTATTAGAGGCACTCCGGGTTGGGTTCCGGTTAGAAGTAACCCCTAGGTCTTGGGATGAGGCCTAGACAATGAAATTAACGTTTGACATTATGCATTCCAACATTATGAAAGTGGTTATTGATTTTTGCATGTGATTATTCGATTAGTAGAATATCCATGTGAATAAGTAAATGGCATTATTTCATTTTACTTTTGCCATACTATGTTGAAGTTAAAGTTTAAAAGGCTTTTGTTTTAGTAATGCATTGCCTTAAATGTTTATTCTTATTTATGAAAGTTTCCGCTATATTGTTATCCTTACTGGGCATTTGAGCTCACCCCTTTTCTATGTTTTATTTTTCCCAGGATGTGAAGAAGTAAGTTATGAATGACCTGCAGGGATTTTATGAGGGGTTAATAGTGTGGATTGTGGAACATTATGTTGTTGTATTAGTTTTTCATTTTATGATGTAATGTAAAACTTATGAATATATCTAGTGTTTCCAAGGCTACTAAACCAACCGGTCTTTCAGGATTTGATCTTTCTTGTGATCATGCCAATGTTACGAAGTAATGCACCGACTCTGGGTAGCTGGGGTCGGGGCGTTACACTAACAACATACATCCACAAATAAGTGAAAAATGAACCCATCCAACCTAACCACTGGTTGATACTCATTGTTAATGATATACCCCCATATATTCCACTTAATGTCATCTATAATTCACTAGTAGGAGACTTCCTTACTACGTTGATTCCCCTTTGGTTTGGTGGGGGCCTTGTCATTACTTTCCATGGTGCCTCTCCCTTAGTAGAATGTTTTGGTGGGAAGTTTAAGAAATGTACAAACAACTTTTTATGTAGAAATACCTAACCAACAACTTATTATCACCTAGAACTAGGTCCATAAACATTTTTTCCAGCCATGGAAACTTCTCAAGATCCTACCATATATTCTCCACAGGGAGGAATTCATCATACATCACCCCCAGGATGGGAATCCTTGAAATTTTTTGGAGGTACCAGAGGCTGATACCGACCTCCATATGGTGAAAATATAAATTATTAGTCCTCGATGAAATCCTACTCAGAATCTCTAGCATCACGCAATTAAGTCTGTAGATGTGGAATTGAGAGTCCCACACATCCTCATATTGACATACACGCCTCATCTTTTCCTCAAATTCATCATAAGATGCACCAATATAGTAGGCCCAAGCCTATTTGTCCATGACGTTTCGGCCCTAGTGTAGGTCCAAACTATCATTCTACCCTTTCCATAGGTTCCCTATTCTCAGCTTAAGAATGGTGTGGTATTGCAATGGAGATACCTCTAGTGGTAACATCTTCCCATCGACATTATTTACATGGTCATACATGCAGTCGGAGACAACAAGCATATGGTCCTTCCAGGTATGGCCATCGGTAGGCCTAGACAACTGATATTGGTATGGCATTCCCCAAAACTAGTAAGTCAGTTCATCCCTAATCACTTTGGGGATAAATGTGTCATCCCTCAGACCAAATCTATACAATGACCATCTCTTGTAGAGAGGGTAACTCTTCTTCTCTTCTGTCAGTAGCTCCACCAGAGACTCGTGATTAGAATGACTTTTCACAAATTCTCCATGATTAGTATTATTATTCATGTCTTCTTTTCAAGCGGCATCCATAAGGACCTCCTGAGTGTCTTATTCGTTGGCCATTTTTGTCCCAAGACTTTAGTGTTTGTTTCTTTTTATTCTTATTCTCTTTTCACAAAGCACATTGGAAAAGCATGACTCACAAATCACATGATCATATAGCCTTGAATGACTCAGTGGACTTCACAGAGAAACAAGTTATTGTGATGTATCTGTTCGCTAAGAATCACTCGTGGAGCACCAATCCAAGGAAATTGATTCACAATGAGAATTCATGGGGTGTGATGGAGTTTCACAATTCAAGGGATCAAACACAGATTTATAAAGACAAGATGCAAAAAGGGGGACCTGCATGATGAATTTATAGGTCATGGCCTCATGAGCTATTTGGTTCCCTCGGCTACCCCGAGCTTTGTGGTGATCTTACCCCAAGCTCTCTGTTCCCTCATCGCTAGTCAGAATTTCAATCAATATATTTTTGGAGATCTACCCTCAAATTTTGACCCCCATTTTTTCATCAACTCCCCTTTTTATGGGGGGGGTCATTTTTTGGCACTAAAATCCATTCCTAAATGGAAAATAAATAAAAATAACCAAAGGTACTACCTCGCGAAGCTCTATCGCAAAGCCCTTCATCACCTTAAATGGATCAAAGATAACAGAATGAACTCCTATATGACCACCTCAATGAATTGACGAAAGCCTATGTGATCCTGACAGATATTTTGGTGACCTCTGTAGAGAAATTATGGAAGCCTTTTCAATCATGATTGATACATTTGCGACTGCCACAGAGAAATTATGGAATCCTATGAGTCCGATAGAGATGACTTTAATCGTGAAGCATCATTTACTTCACTATGCTCCCTTAGAGCATCACAATTCCCAGTGACTATAAATATGTGTCTTACCACTCCCGACCATCCAAGGATCGATACCTTGAACATTTTCCTTCCAATCTCTTGGTTAAACAAGCACCCTTTTCTATACGAACCAGTGTGAAAATGCATCACACAAGGTACCTGATCACTATGAACCAACTTTACCTCTACTAAAATTTTCATCCTCTTTAAGTGGGTATATCCTTTTTGAATCCCTATGGAAATTGCGAAGGTGGGATTACCTTTTGGGTACTCATGTCATCATGGATAATTCATCCATCGCCAATCACCCTCCAAGAACATGTTGACTCCATGAATCTGTTGGGTCTTCATGGTTTACGAAGCTCCTCCCTTCACAGAGACCCTTTTCTCCATGCTTCGTGAAGAAATTTTCTTTGAGAATCCATTTATCTTCTTAAGGCGCCTTTCATTCATGATTCCCTTCTCTGTAAGCCCGTTTGGTTCACAAACCCTTCTATCGTGTGGCCCTCTTGGATTTTGAGTATTTATATCATGGTTCCTTGAGTGGTGTTACACATAGTGTTTCTCTACCTTATAATTCTTCGCATATGCACTCTAATATATATTTATTATTTTCATATCCAGGCTAACGTGATCCCCTCATGTGACAATTACTCCACCTCATTGTTTCCTGGAATTGCATGTGCCTTCCTTACCCCAATTGTGGGTTGGTACAAGTTATGTTAGTCACAAGGGAGGGAATAGATTCCTCCTCGTTTGAGATACATGATGTTAAACTGCCAAGCCCCCTCATCCCTGACACATGACATTAAACTATAATTTTCTACATGCATGGAAATCTAGGGTGGACACAAAGGATAATGATAAATAGTGCTCTACCGCCCCTCTATCCCATTGGTCTTTATCCCCATGTGCACCTCAAAAAGTCTTAACGCAATCCCTAACACACTCTGATAAGTTTTTCCTTTTATGATGTCTATATCCCCCTCATACATTATATCACCCTCCCCAGGCTTCCCTCCTAGAGTAAGTCCAAATCTCCATCTTCCAAGGCTTTTATCCACACATTATCCCCACACCATCCCTCATGGATGCACCTTTCATGAAAAACTTGTTAGGTATGTTGCTACCTCTTGTTTCCCAAACCAAGACCGACTGACACAGTGTTAGACTTTAGTATTGAACATGACAGCCCTCGGGCTGCTAAGAATGTATAATCCATATCCCCATCATCACATGTGATGTTAAACTTAATCCCTATGAGCTACATGTACTTCCATACTTATCTCCTGGACAAGCTACATATAAAGATTCTTCAAGTTTCAATCCCTCTATTCCCCACAATCCATATGTTCTGGGCATTTCCTACTGGTTCACCCTTGTCCTGTATGATGTTAAATATTATTCCCTTTCAAACTTCATGGGTTTTTTTCCTAACTTTTGTACAGGGTATGTAGGAAGCCTCTATGAGGTCGAACCCCAACATATGGTAAACTCTAGTACTCTCTCCTAAGAGTTATACCCTCTTAATGAGATACATTCCATTTTGTGATGCATCTCCTGAGTTCGACTCCCTAAGGTGTTATGATCCATCCATCTTGGAAGATAACCATGCATAAGACCCACACTTCCCCATACTTCTCTAACCAGGGGTTCCCCTCTTGTGATGGGCCACTAACCATGTGTAAACCCAAACATGTCTCTGGGTTTCTATCCTTTGTGTGCACCCCGATCCCATGCTCCATACTTGATCTAAGTGGACTTTGATCTCCGTTTTCCACACAAGGCGAATAGTAAAACTCCATGAGTTTTAATCCCATCATCCATTCCCATCCTAGTCTATCACTTGATCTTTTTCATCTCAGGAAGATCATTCCCCAACCAAGAGGTTTCACATCCTTTAGATCCTTTTACATATGCTCTATTTCTCACAAACTACCTCCTCAGGTGTCTCATCACCACGTTTCCTAACTATATGTACTTTGATTCCCAAACACCAAAACATGTAGGAAACCCCCCTGATGTTCAATCCCACAACTGTCATATTCACATCGGTTCCATCTCATTTATTCCACCCACTCCACCCAATCCTCTTTAATCCATTCTAATTCTTACCTGACCCACCATATCCCAGTGAGATCATTCTATTCATCTGATTGTTTACCTTTACGGAACCTGGGCACCTAACCATGCATAATCTCTACCCAATTCATATTTATTCAACCAAGAGTTCTCCTCTTGCACCGCGCAACTAACCATGTGTAATACCCAAATAATACCTTCGAGCTATGTGGGTTATGATCTCTGTCATCTACACAAGGTATGTAAGAATCCCCCCATAGGTTCAATCCCAACAAACGTTGAACCTTAAAAGTCTTCATTTTGGGGTGTGCTTCCCTGATCCACCCATTGTGGTGTCCAGATCAGCCCTCATGGTGTGACATCTTCCCTTTTGAAACACACCAACCTCAGTCCACTCTTTTTTTGGAATTCAGATCCATTCATCTAGTGCACTTTTTTTGGGATGCACTATCATGGTGTGACATCTTCCCTTTTTAGGAAACACCACCTTTGGTCTACTATTTTTGGGAATTCTAATCCATCCATCTAGTGTTCTCTTTTTTGGATGCACCATTATGGTGTGACATCATCCAAATTTTGGGAAACACCATCCTAGGTCCATCTTTATTGGGTGTTTTGATTATTCTATCTGGTAAACCCTCTAGGATCTCCCTCCTAGGGATGTGACAAATTGATCCACAATAATAAGTGTTCTGATTAGTCTAATCCATATCTGTTAGATGTTAAACTCACAGCATACCATATTTTAAACATGGGAATCTGTGGGAAAACTCTATGACATGCCTCTAAAATATGATTTCCCACATTCAATGTGGGATTCCTTGGGATTACACACCCTTGAGAAGTCCTTTAATAAGGTAAAATTCAGGTGTACCAAGGTTTCAACATCCAGAAATGTCAGTGGTGCCCAACATGACAACATCCCCAACCGAAGGTTGCTACCACTATTTGACTCTCTAAAATGTCCTAGTGGAAGTAGCGTAATTTATCGGTGTCCCCAAAAAGATGGAACTATGAATGAGGTTCATGAGCAACAACTTAATATATGAGGGATACCCAAACTAGGTGGTAAATTTTAAGGAGTAATCCATGGAAGGAAGTACTGACATACCATCATCCCATTTTGATCATGGAGTAGACTTCTCTGAAGAAGTGATGAATTTTTCCTTCCATTGGAAGGTGGTAATGTGGGGAAATAGACGTGATTGATGTCATCGACAATGACGTGAGGCAGAGTGGCTTGGTAAAAGCATCAGAAAAACCTATTTCTTCCATTATTATATTTTTCTCCTATTAGTTCATGTGTATAGGAAGGGAACCCCTCCCTCTTCTCCTTTAATTTGATCCATATCCTCCTCATTCATCCTATCTTTAAGCTGTTGGTTGCATTGGAACCATTGTAGTAGGGATTACCACACCCAAACCTCTTCTTCATTTATATTTCACTTCAAGGAGCACTAAATCTAGTTTTATTCATTTTCCCCTATTTCAAGTAATACGATAGAAACTAAGATCAACTTCAGTTGGCTTCGAGTTTGATCTAGATATTAGGCATGCCTAAGTCTATGGGTCTATGGTAGGTGGTGAATATAATTATTCTGGGTTTTCTTGACATTTGGGGGGTGGTACATTTTTTTAGTAAATCATTTTATTTTGAGATAGACCATGTTATTTTATATGAAATTGGTATTTAGACTATATGGGATGCCTCTAGGCATGCCCTAGAATTTTTCATTGGTGTGAGAGTGGGTTAGAGTCTTTCTGCCACATTGGGGTTATGTCGGGTTGTGTTTTTGGTCTAAATTTAATTATTTGTTTTAATGAGAATCCTAAAATACAATTACATTCAATTGGTTGTTGTTTTAGATTTTATTGATTATATTAATTGGATTTAGCTGATTCATATTAGTTATATTGAGTTATATATTTAATTTGAGGTGTAAAATTTAGTTATATTGAATTGATTGACTAGTAATTTGGATTATAAATATCCCAAAATTATTGTGATAATCTAATTTCTTCATATAAGACCCACGGGGTTATGATAGGATTAGATCAGAATGATTTGAGGTGGCTAGGCCATCAGACTGAGGCGATTTTGATTGTCTATTTAGGCTTCGCCTAGATTTCATGAGTTTATTGACCATAGGATTGGGTGTCTAGGATGTAATTTTAGGTGGTGAGGCCATCTGTTTGGGCATTACCCTTGATATTGGGATGAAAATTCCATCATACTTGAGTAATGTGGTCATAGGGGATTGAGGTGTGAGTGTTTATGTGTCTTAGCGTATATATTTGGTGATTTTCGCTCACCTGTGATGGCCAAAGTGCTGAATTGAGTCATGTACACATGGGTTGACTCAATTGATGAGGTGGTTTTACCACTTGAGTGAGTAGAGACCCCTAGTAGTGTGAATTATGAAATAGTTTTTGGGTTCATTCCATATAAATCAACATGGAAGGTGAGGAGCCTTCATATGTCATTGTTGAGACTAACATTTGCAGGCTGAGGCACACTGTGGGCTTGAATATATATTTGAAGACATATCTCATTGTAACTCTAGTTATTAGGCCTTGGGATAATGTGTGCCTTAGAGTAGGGGTCTGTGGGACTAGGTTACGATTACTTGGACATTACTTTAAGACTTAGGTACTTATTGGGACACGAGGTTTTCGGATTCACATGGTGTTGGGATACTTGTTTGAGGTAGAACACGAGGGTTCACCTTAGGTGTGACATCAGAGGTACCTTGGGCCATGGGCTAGGGACCTTCTTCACTTTTGAGATTTCATCATTGGTCGAGGAAGGTTATGGTTTCCAAGTGTTTATTGATCACCAGGGAAACCTTGTTTACTTATTTCATTAAACTACTTATATTAAATTTTAATATCACACCTACTTAAATGAATATGCTAGTTATGCACCACCAGGTGGTATCCTACTAAGATTCATATCACACCCTACACAGGTCCTTCAGAATGCATGTAGACTTTATGAATTTACATTCGGGAAAAGGATCAGCCTCATAAGATGGATCTTTGTATCAGCTTTCATGGAGTTGGCATGGGAACTTGAGGTTATGTCATGTTGGAGTTCTGTTTATTTTCTTCTCAGTTTGAGCATGCCATCTACATGTATGACTTGTGTTGTTCATCAATTGGTGAACCCTTTTGTTTATTAACATGTATAACCTATTTTGATCTATATGATTGTTCTGGATAGTTTCTATGACTTGTGTGATCAGCATTATGGCATGTTTACTTTCTTTTTACTACGTCTGTTTAGTATTTTATTCTATAATTTAACTGATATTGACTTTTATTCTTCCATTGGCGAGTCTAGTAACAGTTTTTGTGCCTTATTTATTCCCCTACATGATATATATTATTCTTTGGAGCCATATATTATCTATCCCTAAAGGGTATAGTCTCCCCAACTTTCTCAATTACACTATTTCTACTTGTCAGCAACCTTTTTCATTTTGGGACGTACACTAATGCCAATGGAACACGGCATGATAGAACTTTTTGGGAGGATAATTGGGTTAGAGTTGTTATAAGTTGTATTAGAGATGTTCATTATTGGGATTTAATAGATGATTTTTACTAGAAACTAATGACATCGAGACTTCATTTCTTTTCAATTGGTCATAATGTTTTAGATATGGTAGATTGAAGATTAGGTTGTGGTTGGAAATATATTTCAAACATGTGCTTGGGTGACTATGTTCCCATGTATATGGGATAGATTGAAATACCCTGGGTAGGAATAATGTTCAATTTTTCTCAGTTATAGTTTATATTATTTACACCTTAGTGGCTTTTTTGGAATGGGATTTTATTATTACTGATATGATACATGGACCATTGGCCTTTTATGGCAACAGATGAGTTGGACCCTATCCAAGGGAGGCATGGTGGAATTGCATGCTTTTTTGGATTTTGATAGGCCTATTTTAGGGTATTTCAAATTTATAAATGCATGTATGAATTATAAAGTGTTCATACAATGTGATAAATACCAATGGCCTTGAAAAATATGAATTTCATTAGGTATATGAAATGTCAAATTCCATTATTTAAATGATTTTGAAATGTGAAATGTGATATGATGTTGTTATGCCAGGAAATATATATATGAAATTGAAATTGCTTTGTGAAATGGACATGCATCTTATAAGTTTAGGAAGGTGTTATGGTTGAGGTGATTTTGATCACTATGATTGGGAGAATCATTCCTTAGATTGGGGAAATGATGTTTGTTAAGATGGATGATGCTCAGGGTTTTTTGATACTTGGATCAATTGAGGGCGGCTAAGGATGCCAAGAGGCTTGGATTCCACATGGAATAGTTTTTGTTTGACCATGTTTATGTTATTAAATGGGATCCTTATATATGTCTCTATAGAGAGTTTGGATGGAAAGGATAGGGTGTCGTTAGAGCATGATTAGGTCCAGACCATAGAGGGTCTAAAAGAGCATGTACATGCTCGGGTAAAGGATCGAGGATAACGTCAATCATATGTAAAGGTGTAGGCGAGGCAACCACAAGTTTTTTTAGTGTTTTGACTATGGCTCAATGAGCAGCTCTTACTATGCCTAGTGCGGGTTATCTAGGGTATCAGTTGGGGTGCTCAAGGAGCAGAGCCATCCAAGGATTATCTCACTCATGAGATTCAGTTGCAACACCTGCCTCTTTTATATGGTGAGGGTGTTCTATAGGTATATGATAACTAGAATAGGCCAGTAAGTGGCTTCAGGTGATAGTTAAGAAGGAAAAAAGTGAGGAAGATATGAGTTCCAACATGGCAGTCAGGCAAGGGACTCAAGAAAGCCACCTCGGAGTGGATATTCTATAGTTTTCTTTTGGTTTGGGCTGCCAAGACATGTCTGGACTCATTGTAAGAAACCTACAGTGGAGTGTTGGGCATGTGGACAGATCAAGAATCTTGAGAGGTTCAACATGAGGCCTTCTTATTCAACTAGTGATTAGATTCAGGGGTAGATGCAGGCTTCTGGGGATGGTTCAGGATCAGTACCAGGTGACGGTATCCAAGGTTCAGCTTCACGTAGAGGTCATGAATGTGGAAATGGGACCAAGAATTGTTGTTAGTGGCTGGTGTCTAGAGTATCACCATAGTTAGTTCAGTCATTAGGTAGTATATCATTGGTCCAGGTGTATGCCATGGAGCTTCTAGGGGCAGAGTATGATTGTGAGACGATGATGGTCTAAGGTATGCCATGGGCGTTGATGTGATATGATTTTATATGCTTTGGAATGGATTTTTGAGGCATGTCCATTTTTGTGCATGAGGAGAATGGGCTATATAAATGTACTAACAAAATTTAGTTTCATAGGTTGGCATCATATTAGAGGCATTATATATATATATGAGGTGTAAGGTACTAGGTTTTTTTATATTGAGAATTTTCGGATGTAGGACTTTTGGGATGCAATGAAATCAGAATAATTGAGTATATGCATGAATTATTTGAGGTTGGAGTCATATAGTAACCTATGTGGTGTGGTATATGATTGATTTGTGAGGAACCAGGATATATTTGAGCATCTTTCAGATGCGAGGCCTCATAGTTTCATTTTTGACATGGGCTTTAGGTGGTCATAGATGCAGTACGAGATGTTATTGGGAACCTAGAATGTAATGGGAGAACTTGGTGAGGTTTGAGAGTGATGATGAATCATGGGAGGACCATTGTACTGGGAAATATGTTTATGGGAAATAATTCTATTTGATATTTGGTTAGGTTGACACCGGGTTAGGAAATTCCTATAGTGGGCAGCCCCTTGAGGAATTTGTACTGAACCCTTGAGACCGGGGTATGACAGGTTAGTTTTTAATGGAATGGGGTTTTTTAGAACCATCTCTATGTTTTGTATTATATATTAGGGATTAGATGTGTTAAGGTGGGGATATTGTAACATCCTGGTTTTTTGTTTCGGGACAAAAACCAATCCAGATTTGAAGTTTTCAATTAGTGGGTCTTCTGTTTTATATATCATTGATCAAAAATCAATTATGAGAGCTCTATCAGCCTTATATCATGTTTTTAAATGAGTTTGAAACCATATACAAAGTCTCAAGTGTCAGGAATAGGTTTTTTGGGCGTTAGAGGCCGAATGGCCTGTTATATTATTGTCGTTCAAGGCATAATGTTTGATAGAAAACCATGCCACCTCTTCTAGGTGTGTTACCTCTTTCTGAACTAGAGAATTGTTTGAATAAATCATGTAGGTGAGCTTCATAGCCATGAAGACTTTGGTTGCAGAGTTAGAGAGGATTCCACACATTATGCACATGGTTATAGAAAACTGTGCATCCATCCGCATAGGTACATCCCATTAGGTAGTACCTATGCACTGTAGCTTGCACGGTTTGCCTATGATTTGGAAAAGTGTGTGAGTAAACCATGAAGACCCATTAAAGGTTTCAAATTAAATTTTTAACCCTATTACCTCTTACATCTAATATTCTATTTTCCTCCTCCTGGGATTCAAGTATAATAAGGGAAACACTTCCTTTCCTCTTCTCCTTCAATTTGATCACTCTCCTATATCGTTCATCCGATATTCAATTGTTTTGGTGCATTGGAACCATAGAGATAAGGTTTACCAAACATAACCCTCTTCATAATTTCACTTTATCCTCAGGGAATTATAAATAAATTTGAGTCATTTTAATCCATTTTTTTTGCATACAATGAAAACTAAAATCTACTCCAAATGTCTTTAAGTTAGAGCTTGATATCATACATTCCTACGTCTATGGGTCCACAATAGGTGGTCCATATCTTTGTTTGTGTTTTCATGAACATTTGTGGGGTTATTTTGTTTAGTGCATCATTAGGTTTTGATTGAGACTCTTTTATTTCATATTGGTTTTTAGACTATATGGGATGCCTCTAGGCATGGCCTAGCCTTTTTCATAGGTGTGAGGTCGGGTTATAGGTTGTCGACCACTTTGTGGGTTATGTCAGGTTTTGTTTTTGGTCTAAATTGAATTGTTTGTTTAAATGAAAATTGTGTAATTAAATTACATTGAATTGGTTTTTATTTTGTATTATATTTATTATATGAATTGGAGTTATCCAATTCATATAGGTTGGGTTGAGTTGTTTAATTAATTTGAGATTTGAAATTCAATTTTATTGAATTTATTGATTAGTAAATTTGATTATAAATATAGATATAAATGCTTTTGAACAGATAATTTCATGATATGAGGCCCATGGGGTCATGATAGGCTGGTCCTAGGATGATTTGAGGTGGCAAGGACATTATATTGAGGTTATGTAGATCATCTGGTTGGGCTTTTCCTAGATTACTTGTGTGTTTTTGACCACATGATTGTGCATCGAGGACATCGTTTATGGTGGTGAGGCCTTTAGATTGGGAATGGACCATAATATATGTATTTAAAGGCCATTATATTTGACTAAAGTGGTCATAGGGGCACGAGGTTCTAGTGTTGATGTGGCTTAGGTTATTTATTTCACAATTGGTTCTCACCTGTGATAGCCAAAGTGCTGAATTGAGTCAGGTGTACACATGTTGAATCCATTGATGAGGTGGTTTTGACTACATGAGTGGCTAGAATCCCCGATAGTACAACTTAATAAATGGTTTGGTGGTTCGTTCCATAGAAAGCCATGTAGAAGGTGAGGAACCTTTGTATTTTAGTGTTGAGGCTGATAGTTGGGGAATGAGGCTCGATGTGATTGAGGTCATGGGCCTGGGTATTTATTTGAGTACAGATATTGATGTTCCTCTGGTTTTTGGGACTTACGGTAACATGTGATTTTGAGCAGGGGTTCATGGGACCAGGTTACTATTACATGGGCATGCCTTAGGGATATTAGGACTTATTTAGACATGAGGCGTTAGAAAAGTTGTGGTGTTATGTTAATTGTTTGAGGTCAAACCTAAGGGTTCACTTAGGCTATGACATCATATATACCTTGTTCCATGGTCTAATACCTTCTTCAGTTCTTGAATTTTTCCAATGTTCGGGGCAGGTGACAGTTTCCCTGTGGGTGTTGAACAGGAGGGAAACCTTGTTTACATATTTTATTGAGATACTTTGTTTAATGTTTATATCACGCCTTCTTAAAAACATATGCTACTTACTCACCATTAGGTGGTATCATACTGAGATTAGTCTCACACCCTATATGGGTTCTTTAAGATGTGTGTAACCTTTATGAATTTACATTGAGGTAAAAGGCTACCCTGAGGATCTAGACCTTAGTAGCTGCTTACATGGATTTTCCACAATACATTGATTTCAAGACAAGTTGGAGTTTTATTTATTATCTTCTAAGTTTCAGCATTCTATATTTATGTATCACTTTTACAGGTCATCCAATAGTAACACCATTTTTATATTTACATGTATGACCTAGTTTAAATGGCATGATTGTTATGGTTTCTTTCTAAAAGTGGTAGGTTTAGAATAATCTCATTTTTACATAGTTTTTTGTACTTCTGTTTAGTATTTACTTTCTCTTTTTAATTGATATTTACTATTCATTCTCCCTTAGTGGTTCTAGTTTGAGTCTACTAAGCCTTATTTATTCAACTCCATGTTATATGTTATTACTAAGACCATTAAATTATCAATCCCTCAAGGGTATGGTCTCTCAAACTTGTTCCATTACACCCACATTTCATGTCTGCAACCTTTTTCATTTGGGGAGATGTGCCATAGGCTAGTGGCACCTAGCCCGATAACACTATTTCGGTGTAAAATTGGTTTGTGTATACTATATGAATAAGGCATAACCAAAAGAAATATCATAATGGTATAGATGAAATAATGGATTTAAATAATAATTGAACATTAATAAGGTAAAATAGGAATAAATCATGATAAATAATGTCCAAATGAAGTGAAAACATGCTATAATAGTGTTTAAGAAACATTACAAATGATCCACTTTAGTGCGGTTATAGGGAAAATATTTAAGAGACTTTTAAAAGGGGAAAGGAATTATTTTTTGTATAAATATAACAACCATGTTCTTCATTACACACTTAAACCTAATTTATTACATAAAATCTTCACTTGATACAACATAGAACATCGAGAGGTCTAGTGTCTTTGGGGCTTAGAAACATTACATAACATCTTAAAACATAAAACACACATTATTTTTATTGAAAAATTCTTTTACATGAAATCTATATTCCCTCGTACAAAGCATTGCATGGGTTAACCTGAGGACATGCATAAGAAAAGGGTGATCTATAAATCCCAATAAGGGAATAAACATTGAATAACATGAGTGATACAATACATGTTAAACAATAGGCATATAAATGGAGAACAATAGAAACATGAACATAAAATTATGATAAATCATGATAATCATAACATGGAAATGTGGCAACAACACTTAAAATGGAATTAGCATGAGCCAAGGCTCATTGCACACGAAGCATCAGTAAACCCTCATTGCCAAATAAGAACAAGTAAAAACTTGTTGCACTTAAATTAGCATGAGTCAACACCCATTTCACATGACGTATCATGATACTATCACTACGGGAAATAAGCACATTTGCGACGGGTTATTTGCGACGGGATACCGTCGCAAATGGGCTTTTGCGATGGGGGTTTGTCTCAAATGACCCATTTCGGTAAATGGCGTCATAACTAACACTATTTGCAACGAGCTCGTCGCTAAACATATTATTCGCGATGATAATATTTCCCGTCGCAAATACTAATTGATATATTTTAAAAAACCTTAAATAAGGCTTTTGCGACGGGACCATCGCAAATAACATTTGCGACGGTCCACTAATCCCATCGCGAAAAAGTTCAATTTTTTTTAAAAGAAATAAGGAATTGCGACGGGTCCGTCGCAATTGCCTATTGCAACAAGCAAATATTCGCATCGCAATAAATTTAAAAAAAAATTAAAAAAAGGTAATTGCGACGGGATGATTTTCCCATCAAAAATATGTATAAAAAAATAAAAAAAATTAAAATACGAATACATTTTTTTAATTAATATTATAATAGTAATAATACAATTATTATTCATTCAGATATTAAAACAAAATATCATTCAAATATTTAAAAAATTATAATTAAATTAAAATATTTAAACTTTTAAATATATATATAAAAAATTAATATTATAAAATATGAATAATATTATTAATCATATTAATATTGTAATATAAATAATATAATATTATATAATAATAATAATAATATACCAAATTCATATTATTATAAATAATTAAAAATTTATCATTTTAATTAAATTTTTTGAAACTTTTTATGTATTTAAAATACTGAATATAATATTATTAAAATAATTAGAAAATAAAAATATGAAAATTATCAACATTTTCAAAAAGAAATATAAACAAATAATAAAATACTAAGAGTAATATTATTATTAATAAAATAAAAAATCATTAAAAAAAATACCAATAATAAATAATAAAGTATTAAAAATAAATAGAAATTAAATAATACAATATTGACACAAATATTAGAGTGACAGAAACTCTGAATAGAAAAAATGTCATATTTTAAATTTACTAACTTTATAACATCTAAAAAATAACTAATCTGAAGGAGGAGGGGGAGGGGGGGATCTGCTAGTGGAGGAAACTCCATCCCTAAGGCACGAGTTAGTCAGCGCATGTACTCCATCTGCTCCTGCTGCTGCTGCTGCCACCGACTCATCTGCTCCTCATACACCTGCTGCTATCGTCGACGCTCCTCCCCATGCTGCTGCTGCTGTCGACACATCTCCTCATGCTCCTTTTGAAGACTCTCTATCAACTCAGTCTGAGATCGCAACTGATCCTCATACTATGTAGTGGAAGAAGATGCATGATCTCCTCTTGAGCTGGTCGCCGACATCGCAGCACTGCCATAATAATCTCCGGGAGTCAGTCGAGAGCTGATACCAACTACCTGGCCTTTCTTGAAGGCATATTGGGTCGCCTACATCCATGCCGCCTCATCAAACTGATGGCCACTGGTCTGAACTGATGCCTCGGTCTGACCCTCAGGCCGGGTCTGTGATGCTGCGGTCTCATATGACTCATGTAGTTGCAATTTAAAATTAAAATTGTGAATATATTATATGCGGTTAATTTTTAAACTTGAAAACAAATAATACTGATCACGATGTGATGTTGGAGATCACCTCTGAGCTCCCCAGTAGCTGGATCACTGTACATCATCCGATATACGTCGTACTCCGTAATATCGGGGTGCTCGAAAGCCTATAAGAATATAAAATAAATTGTTAATATTTAAAGTAATATAAAATATTTATAAAAAATGTATATACCAAATGCTATCTACGAGTACTGAAAGTATGACTCCTATCTTGATGAGTCACCTCCTGTCTCCCCCAATTCTGCCTCCCCACTGATGATCTCCTCTGAAAGCCACTACTCAACCAGTGTGCACATAATCCATCCCATACATGGGATGAAATGTACTCTAGTCAGTGCGTTCTACATGACTCATCAAAATCTGACACTCCTGCTTTCTTCATGGAATCTCTTCTTAAATTGTGCAAAAAGTGATGAAAGCGATCACGCATGGCCACCTCCCATGCCTCGTGGATGGCGTCACACAGTGTATCCTCGATCGGATACCATAAACCCTACAAATAATTCCAAATAGCAAGTTATAAATGAAATAAATTTACAAATAAAAATTATTTATTTACGTACGTACCAACCAATGGCTGAACATGGCCTACTGCACATCAACGGGAATATTCTCCCATGTCGTCCATGGCTAAGAAAAATAGTTTCACAAAATAACACTGCCCTGTCCGACTACTATATGTGGAAAACTGTAAAATCAATAATCAACCATTTATTATGTAAATATATTAATGAAATCTTAGTAAAATTCACAGGTTATCACACCTCCGGGTGCGTGGATCGAACCCAAGACGTGGATGTCGCTCGGGGATGGGATCAAGAATCATCATTCGTGCAAGACCGCGCCCCCTCCGCGTACCCCCTGAAGCCCCTTCAGGATGAGGTTCAGGTGCCAGCAACTCGTCCGCATCAAAAGATAGGTCAGCATTCGCCAACTCACAAAATGTGTCCTCGTCTATCTGAAACAGAACATGAATGTTGTTAGCAAATAATTGATAATTATTATTATATATACATATATATTAGTTATGATTATATATAACTACCATTTAATTGTATCAATGTTCAACTTCTTCATCATCTTCATATCTTTCAATGTCATCTTCATATTCCTCCTCAATATCATCGATATCCATTTGAGTTCCAGTTTCTTCATCTCTTACAATTTCAAATTCATTTGTGACGTCATTAACATCATCATCATCATCAATGACTCTTAATTGAGGGGTTTCATCATCGACACTCATGTCTCTTTGTAACAAAGATTGATTTTGAGTACTCTCTTGAAAAACTTCAATTCCTTGCACTTCAGTGAAAGCACATTCACTTTGACTAAACTGATTGTCTCGAATTTTCATTTTTATTATGCTCCACTAATCAGTCAAGTCTCTTGACATATCACAGTACTTTGCATAATAAACTTGATGTGCATGTTGATCCAGTAAAAATGGTTCATTTACTAAAGAACACTTTTATATTTAATATCGCTGATTCCATGAGTCGGATGAACACACACACCTCTCTCAGTATCCAACCACCGACATTTTAACATCGTTATGTAATGTTATCCTAGATAACAGATTTCAATGATTTCATCAAGTATGCCATAAAAGTCAACTTTATTTTCTCTATGATGAGATCCTCTCAAGAAAACTCTATTGTTCATTGTTTTTTTGATTCCCCATATGAATGTGTATGAAATCAAAATCCATTCACCACATATGCATTATAAGATTTCACCATTTTGGATGGTGGGTTAATCAATATACAAAGTCATTTGTCAATTTTATCAGCATGTCGAGACACCTAAAAATTTGTGAAATAATTATAAATATAGTAAACTATAAATTGAAGGATATGTTAAAGTATGAAAAATTTATGTTACCAGTATTTGAAACCACTGAGAAATTTTTTTTGTCTGCATTCTTTGAGAGAACATGCTGTAATTTGTGGAAGTTGTTTCTTGATATGATTATCATACAATCTATAAAATACAAAGTTATTTATTGTAACATAAATAATAGAATAAGTGATAGAAGCACTTATAGTACAAATGATGTAATCTCTTCACAGTTGAACAAAACATACGTATGAGCTCTGTGATGTTCATCATCTGAAAGCCATCGTTCATGAACTCCACCAAAACCAAGCTCTGACTGGTTAAAAATAGATAATTGATTGTTGATTTCATCAATATTTTCCTCGTTCCATCTCATGCGGTTTTGTTTTGAAGGATACTCAGATTCAAAATAGTGGGAGCAGAAAAAAGATATCTCGTCTTGCAAATAAGCTTCAGCAATAGTTCTTTCAACAGATGCTTTGTTACGTTCTTTTTTTTTCAATCTCTGCATGCATCTTTCGAATGGGTACATCCATCGAAACTATATCGGACCTCCAAATTTTGCTTCATATGGAAAATGTAATATCAAATGTTCCATTGAGTCGAAGAAATATGGTGGGAATATTTTTTCTAGTTTAAATATAATTACAACAATATCTTTTTCAAGTTTACATAGAGCATCATAATCTGTTGTCGCCGCACAAATGTCCTGAAAAAAATATGATTCGTCTGTTATGGAATCCCATATCACAGAATTCAACAGACCTCTTAATCCAATGGGTAGAAGTCTTTCCATTATAACATGACAATCATGACTTTTTAATCCGGTAATATGACCATTTTTTACACATCTACCCAAATTGGAAGCACATCCATCTAGAAGTCTCAAATCTGTAATCCATTGACAGAATAATTCACGGCTTTCTTTGGACAATGTATAAGCTGCTTTTGGTTTCATTAACCTTTCTATTCTGACATTCTCAAACAGTTCGAGTTCTGGACGCCTGTAAATTTGAGCAAGATCTAATCGTGCATTTACATTATCTTCGCTCTTTCCTGGTGTATCCAAAACTATATGAAAAAAATTATCAAAATAGTTCTTCTCAATATGCATGACATCCAACATGTGGCGGACCAACAAATCAGACCAATATGGAAAATCCCAAAATATGCTACGTTTTAACAAATTGTGTTCTTTCCCAAAACCATAAATTTTCTGTTGGTTTATTGTGGGTCCAAATGTGATGGGAGGTAATGAATATACAACTGATTTTAAATCCATACCTAATATCATTTTTTGAGGTCTATCTCTTTCAACTGTGCCTTTTTCTAAAATGAGATCTGTTTCTGCGAAAAGGATGATCAGCTGGAAGAAATCTATGATGACAGTCAAAATAGAAAGGTTTTTTTCCATGGATTAGCATAAATGCCTTGTTCTCTCCCATACAATAAGGACATGATTTCGGCCCATGTGTACTCCAGCCAGATAACATGCCATAATCCAGGAAGTCACTAATTGTCCTCATCAATTATACTCTTAGTATGAAATTCTATATCACAACAACATCATAAGTACTGACACCAATAATCTACAGTATATTTAGTTCATCAATCAATGGGTTCAAATAAACATCAATATTCTTCTTCGGATGTCCTAGGATTAGTATGGTCAAAAAGATATAGGTCTCCTTCATCAACATCCATGGAGGTAAATTGTACAGAGTTAAAAAGTCAAGACAACATGAATACTGACTACCATAAGATCCAAATGGACAGAAACCGTCAGTGGAAAGACCGAGCCACACATTTTGGGCTTTTAAAGCAAAGGATAGATGCACTCTATCAAAATTTTTCCATGAATCACCGTAGGACGGATGATTCAAGCTTTTACCAGTTGAAAAATTCATTTTGTGCCATGACATCATTGTCGTTGTATTCTTAGACATGAATAAATGCTGAAGTCTGGATATAAGAGGAAAATATCTCAACTGTTTTACAGGAATCAATCCAGACATCCCATATTGAGCTTCTTTATACCTCGATTGCCTACAAGTGGGACAACTATTCAACGACTCATTTTCCCTAGAATATAAAATGCAATCATTTGAACATGCATGAATCTTCTGAAAACTAAATCCTAAATTCCAAACCAGTCTCTTAATCTCACAGTAATTTGCAGGAAAAACATTTCTTTCGGGTAACAGTGTTTTAACCAATGAAAATATTTGATCAAAACACGTATTTGACATTCCATTATCTGATTTGATAGCCATAAATTTTGAAACTGCTTCTAATTTTCTTATTTTACAACCAGGATATAACGTATCCTCATCATACCTCAACAACTCATAAAATTCAGACTGTTCCGACTTAAGAGTTGAATCAATATCATCCGGAGTTTCTGTATGTTGAATAGATGGACCTGCAACATCATGTACTAAATTTTGAAACTGGGATGGATCTGAAATCAAGTTAGTATCACCTTCTATAGAACTGCGTTCACCATGTTGATACCAAAAAACATAATCTGGTTGAAAACCAAAATGCAAGAGATGTCCCCCGACTTTGTCAAATGTGTCAAATGTTCTCAGTGCACATTTTTACAAGGACATTTTATTGTGCCTTCTGAAACAAATTCTGGATTTGATGCCGCAAATTCTAAGAAAGTCTCCACACCCTAAATATATACTGGATTTAAACCAGAACCATTTGGATTTCGACGTTGATTTATACATATGTGGTCATCTAATAATGACTGTTGACAACCTCATTGTTCCATATTTTTCTATAAAATATGAAATCATTACTGGTTTTGAATAATTTGTTAGAAAAAACACTCAAAAAGAGAGGATAACTAATTACAACTACTTCTTAATAATTACTGATATTTACCGATAGTTATTTGTAATTATTATTATATGATTAATATTTATAAAAAAAATAATATTAATATGATCAACCAAGCAAGGATAACTATAGTGTTTACATCAGACACGACTAACGCAACCTTTTTATTGGGATAGACCTAAAAATTGACACTTTAAGAATTGAACATGTTAAGAATAGAGCAAAACCTGTTACGAATATTGATAATTTTAATATTATATAAATTTTTTATTATTTTAATAATATTAATATTATTTTTTCATAAATATTAATTATATAATAATAACATTATTACATTATTAGTACTTTTTTATTATTAATATTAAAATAATATAATTTTCTATATTATGTTAAAAATATCTTTTCATCTGTGTGTTTAACATCTTGTCTCCACATGTAATATTTGCATTCACTTTCACCTCTCTATTGGTGGGTAGGTTGATAATTTTGAAAATGAATGAAAATATTACATGTGGAGACAGAAAATTTCTTAAAACCAATACAAAGGTGAAAAGATAATTGAGAAAGATAATGATTATGCTAGTTTTTTTCAATTAGCTAATTATTACTAATTATTGCTAATTATAGCTACTTATTCCAAATTATTCTTAATTATTGCTAATTATTGCTAATTATTTCTAATTATTCCTAATTATTCCTAATTAATCCTAATTATTTCTAATTATTCCTAATTATTGCAAATTTTTTCTAATTATTGCTAATTATTGCTAATTATTGGTAATAATTGGTAATAATTGATAATTATTGGTAATTATTGGTAATTATTGCTAATTATTGCTAATTATTGCTAATTATTGTTAATTATTTCTAATTACTGGTAATTATTCCTAATTATTCCTAATTATTGGTAATTATTCCAAATTATTGGTAATTATTCCAAATTATACCTAATTATTCGTAATTATTGTTAATTATTCCTAATTATTGGTAATTATAGCTAATTATTCCTAATTATTCATAATTATTGGTAATTATTGCTAATTATTGGTAATTATTGGTAATTATTGGTAATTATTCCTAATTATTGGTAATTATTGGTAATTATTCCTAATTATTCCTAATTATTCCTAATTATTCCTAATTATTGGTAATTACTCCTAATTATTGGTAATTATTCTTAATTATTGCTAATTATTGCTAATTATTCCTAATTATTTCTAATTATTCCTAATTATTGGTAATTATTCCTAATTATTGGTAATTATTGCTAATTATTGGTAATTATTCCTAATTATTGGTAATTATTCCCAATTAGTGGTAATTATTCCTAATTATTGGTAATTATTCCTAATTATTGGTAATTATTCCTAATTATTGGTAATTATTGGTAATTATTGGTAATTATTGGTAATTATTGGTAATTATTCCTAATTATTCGTAATTATTCCTAATTATTGGTAATTATTCCTAATTATTGGTAATTATTCTTAATTATTGGTAATTATTCCTAATTATTGGTAATTATTTTTAATTATTGGTAATTATTCATAATTATTGCCAATTATTCATAATTATTGCTAATTATTCCTAATTATTCCTAATTATTGTTAATTATTGCTAATTATTCCTAATTATTCGTAATTATTGCTAATTATTCCTAATTATTGCCAATTATTGCTAATTATTGCAAAGTATTCCTAATTATTCCTAATTATTGCTAATTATTGGTAATTATTGCTAATTATTGGTAATTATTGCTAATTATTGGTAATTATTCCTAATTATTTGTAATTATTGGTAATTATTGGTAATTATTGGTAATTATTGGTAATTATTGGTAATTATTGGTAATTATTACTAATTATTGGTAATTATTCATAATTATTGGTAATTATTCCTAATTATTCCTAATTATTGCTAATTATTGCTAATTATTCCTAATTATTCGTATTTATTGCTAATTATTCCTAATTATTGCCAATTATTGCTAATTATTCCAAATTATTCCTAATTATTTGTAATTATTGGTAATTATTCCTAATTATTGGTAATTATTGGCAATTATTCCTGATTATTGGTAATTATTCCTAATTATTGGTAATTATTTGTAATTATTCCTAATTATTGGAAATTAGTGGTAATTATTGCTAATTATTCCTAATTATTGCTAATTATTGCTAATTATTGATAATTATTGCTAATTATTGCTAATTATTCCTAATTATTGGCAATTATTGGTAATTATTAGTAATTTTTTTTAATTAATCCTAATTATTGGTAATTATTCCTAATTATTTGTAATTATTGCTAATTATTTCTAATTATTGGTAATTATAGGTAATTATTAGTAATTATTGGTAATTATTCCTAATTATTGGTAATTATTCCTAATTATTGGTAATTATTTCGAATTATTGGTAATTATTCCTAATTATTGGTAATTATTCCCAATTATTGGTAATTATTTCTAATTATTGGTAATTATTTCTAATTATTGGTAATTATTCCTAATTATTGGTAATTATTCCTAATTATTCCAAATTATTCCTAATTATTGGTAATTATTGGTATTTATCAGTAATTATTGGTAATTATTGGTAATTATTGGTAATTATTGGTAATTATTGGTAATTATTGGTAATTATTGTTAATTATTGGTAATTATTACTAATTATTGTTAATTATTACTAATTATTGTTACTTATTACTAATTATTGTTACTTATTACTAATTATTATTACTTATTACTAATTATTGTTAATTATTACTAATTATTGTTAGTTATTACTAATTATTATTAGCTATTACTAATTATTGTTACTTATTACTAATTATTGTTACTTATTACTAATTATTGTTAATTTTTTCTAATTATTACTATTTTTTTGAATTATTCCTATTTTTTGTTAATTATTGCTAATTATTACTAATTATTACTAATTATTGGAAAATTTTACTAATTATTACTAATTATTACAAATTATATTCATTAATTACTAATTACATTCATTAACTACTAATTACATTCATTAAATACTAATTACATTCATTAACTACTAATTACATTCATTAATTAGTAATTACAATCTTTAATTAAAATTACAGTTATTAATTACTAATTACAGTCACTTAATTATTTAATATTGTTAATTACTAATAATTAAATCTAACAAATCAAATTTAATATAACCTTAATACAACATAACTATATCTAATTAGAAATAATAAAAAATAATGTAAAAATCTAAAACAAAAACATTAAATAAATAAAAAATTAAAATTCAGAAAAAAACCTTTTACTGGTTTTCGAGCATTCGAGCTTTCGATTTGTTGTACTTGTAGGATGATCCCCGCAACCACCTTGAAATCGGCTTGCAAAACAAAATTCACTCAACTTATATAAACTAGTAAGAAGTAGTTCAGATTTAGAAAATATTTCAAGGCTGGCTGTATTTATAGGTTAGATTATTTGCGACGGGGTTTATTGCGACGGTATTCCCATCGCAATTGTTATTATTTGCGACGGGACCATCGCAAATAACCCCGTCCGCATTTATTATGGGCGGCAATAAAAGCGATTATTTGTGACGGGACCCGTCACAAATAACCCCTGCCGCCAGGTTATTTGCGACGGGAACCCCTTCCCGTCGCAAATAACCTATTACTGCTGCCAATTATTTGCGACCAGAAGGGGATCCCGTCGCAAATATTTTTCGCGCGGTTTTGCACGCAAGTCGCTTCAAACCATTTGCGACGGGTGAGAATATCCCGTCGCAAATAACTCCTTATTTGCGACGGGAAATAATCCCATCGCAAATAACCTGTCGCTAATACCACTTTTTCCCGTAATGTATACTTTACCCAATGCATTGGAGCGCTACGAGGGCACACTCTTCTTAAACATTTCCTTTCAAGCATAAGTGTGCTACATGGATCATGGAATCAATCAACATCATAAGTTATTCCATGATTAATTAATTTGGAATAAATACATTAAATTTCCATTAAATATGTATATGTTTATAAAGGCGAATACCCTTGACAGAGACATGGGTATGGTATTCACAACACAATGATCTTGGCTTGAAAAATTGCGGTGCCATTTCGGCAGTATAACGACGTGACATAAGAATTCATGAAAATGGTTGATGAGATATAAAAGGGTGTATCATCATATATAAATGAAATGGACATTAAAGGGGTCATATAGATACATGTCCCAACAAACATAATGGAATATAGAGGCATAATACAAAAGAATTACTTGGATGTAAAAGAGGAGAGAGAAATCCCTAAAATAATTTCAGCATGGTAACATGTGTACATGTGAGGAATTAATGAGAGATAAATGGAGTCTCCCATCATCCAAACATAAAAAGAACAGTATGGGGGAGGTGAAAAATCATACCGCAACATTTTTCTTCAAAAACAAAAGGGTATAACAACTTAATGAAAATTGGAAAAAAATGAGAAAGGAAGAAATATCTTACTTGGAAGGGTGATCCCAAAGGCTTGTGAGAGGATTGAGAGAGGCTTATTGGGAGCTTGGGGAACCTTGAGAGGATTCTAGAGAGAGGAGAGTAGGGGTTGGATGAACTCCAAAGTATTTGAGTGGTGATGAAGTGGGAGCTTGGGTGGGTTTATATTGGAAAGGATAGGGAATTCTTTATTATTTAGGTTTGAGACACCTCACATTAAACTAATCAATACCACAAACCAGCCCATGGTTTTTGCCCATGGTTTTTTCAAAAGGGGATTAGAAAACTATATTTTACAATTCCAGTGGCTTAATTTCATAAAATAAAAGGTTTGCTTATGTGGAGGTGAGTCACACTCTCAAGGAAAACAATTTAAAAAGACAAAATGTTTTATAAGCCTTGAAGGGATCACTAAAGATTTGTAAAATAAATCAGAAAAAACCCAAAATAACATTATTTTAATGTTAAAACTTATATTTTCCAAACATAATCTTTATATTATTTTATTACATCACTATTGGGTCATTATGATGTCATAAAACACATTATATATTTAAACGGTATTTAATTATTACCCAAAAATTTGATTGTCTCAAAATTTTTGAAAAAACCACCATTGGATAACTTCAACATCCTAATTCCAAAAATAATTTTCAATTTATCTAAATAATTTTCTAAATATGTGATTTTTTTCTCTTAAAATAAAAACTGACATTTATGGAAAATTCATGGGTTTTGACAAAAATAACTTTCAAACCATAATAAAAATTACAATTGCATTCATAAAATTATATGATAATTTATATTTAATAAAAAGTAATTTATATATAATAATATTTTATTAAAATAATATTTAATTAAAAAATACATTAATTCGTCAAAATAGATTTCTTAGTTGAATATTAACTAAAAATACAATTTGTGCATTAAAAACTATTTACAAATTAACAATAATAAGATGAATGCACATTTTTTATACAAAAATAATGTACATATTCATTGTGGTAGGGTCTTCTTACATAACCCCTTATAACACCCTCATTATACTGATGGGTAAGGTGTACAATGGTGACAGACTCTTGGGGTGGCTTGGATAACATCACTCGGATGGTAATCTCTATTAACTTCCACTTCTCCCGTAGTCGATTCTGCTCAAGATTAACGTGTTCAAGCTCGGATTGGGCTTGGTCAAGAGTGAATCCCAATGATTCCACCTCCTTTATGAGCTCTGACAAATGGGCTTCATATGGGGAAAGTCTACTGGATGAGGCCATCACTTCCTTTGTCTGAGTAAATTGGATTTGTTAAAGACCTATATTTACACTAATCATGTCATCACTGTTCAACAGCTATGTTAGAAACAGTCACAATTTATAACTGTATTTTAAAATCCAGAAACATAAAATCAATGAAGTTCATATTTCATATGACAATAATAAACATGTAATTAGATCAAGAGGAATTCCCATTAATAAAAGTTTGGGTCATTACAATAAAACTATAAATGAACTAATATAGTTTTTTCAACATAAAATGATGTACTTTAGAAAAATAATTTTGGTTTAAAATAGAGTATTTAGTGTACTGGAAAAGGGGTAAGAAATTAGGAAGTTTCCTTTAATCTTTCTTTCTCATAAAAAGGAATTGAAAAATTAACCATATAAAAGCATGTATTTCCCTGAAAAATAAATATGAATAGATCTATATATATAAACTTTGAACATATAAATATAATTTAGAAGAATTTTATGAAAATTAAAAAAATCATTGGGTTAAAAAGAGAGAAAACCCAATGTGATGGAAAAAATAGGGGATCAGAGTGGATCCCCTACCTTTTATCTCAAAGTGTTCTTCACTTGCACTTATTGTTCTGTATAATGAAATTAGATTCATTAATAATTTAATTCATAGCCTCTTAAACATGTATTTTATTTATTTTAATATTATTAATTTCATTTATGGACTTTTTTATTAGTTATAATATTCAATGTCATCATTCAAGAGTGTTCATTTTTGTGGTTTTCATGATCGGTTCGCATGTATAGAAATATGGTAGTTCATGTAAAATGGTAATATTTATCATGAATTTAAATTATATGTTATTAGTGAACCTCCATAGGATTAAATTGTCTTATATATCATTTTATTCATATATGATGATGAATTATTACATAAAATTTTATTGATAACAATTTATATTATTTTGGCATTTTTTAATCATGATGAACTAGTTTTTTATTAATTAATGTTATTTATATATAATAGTTAAAAAAACTATATAACTTATAATAATAATAATAAAATCTTAATTAACCATAATAATTGTTTTATCACAATGATTGAATGAAGTAATGAAAAATGAAAATGCATTATCCAAGACTACTGTAAATCAACACATCACATATGATGTTTTCATTTGTATAATAAAAGGGAGAGGATAAGGGATTTGATGATGGATATTCCATAATCATATCAAAATTACATTATATATAAGATACTTGAGTTATCATTTTATTTTGGATAGGGTAGGTGAGGTAAGGATAAGGAAAGTAAAGTAAATAAAGTAAATTAAAAAAGACCGAAAGAGGAGTTTACCTCTTGAATTCTTCTCCTTCAGAACCTTCTTAGGGAAATTTTATTTGGTATTATGTTGAGAAAAAAGTATCATGGATATAGGGTAGATTATTGGGATGAGTATTGGGAATAAATTAGAAAATCTTAAAGTCTTGGAAGGTGTGATGAAAATAGGTGTTGATGGGTGGTATTTATAGTGGAGGAGTGGGGTGTTTTTTGATTATTTTATTCATTAGTTTATTATTTTGGCTCAAGTCTATCAATAGTTTTCAACCTTATCACTAAATATATTAATTAATGAAGGAGAGTTACAGATTATGGTTCTTACATTAGAAATGTCACAAAAAAATAGTGCATTTAACCTACTATGTTATATACTATAAATTTCAATATTTCACTATTCATCAAAAATTCAACTATTTTAGAAAAAACAAAACATTCACCATTATAATTTTTTAAAATTTCGAATTCAAAATATAAATCCATTTTATGAAAATAATTTTCTAAATATGATAAATTTAGTTTTTAATTAAAGTCATCATTTATTAAAAAAATACAGATTTTGAAATTATAACTACTTTTATGAAACGTAAAAAATTAATTAACATCTCATAAAATTGTCTTATAATCATAAGAAAACCAAATATTAATTTATGAAAATATTTTATAAGAAAAAATATTTTAAATAATTATATTATTAATAAAAATCTAAATAAACATTTATGTTTTCTAAAAAATATCCACATTTATTTTATCATTTTAAAACATTTATTTATTAATTTCATGATATAAATATGTCATATTTTCATTCATAAGATACCTAAATTTTATTTATACTTTCATAGGTGAAGTTACTATTCTATTGGTCAGTTTACTATTCCTAATGGTCATATTACTATTCTGAAAGTCAAGTTACAATTTAAAAGATTATCACAATTCATTTAAGCTCGGTGTTTCATGGAACATAATCTATCGAATAAATTGAATTTATTTAAGGAGGTACGTACCATAAAATATTGGTGTATTATATTCTTCCCTCTTTCAGAAATTTTTTCCTAAAAATATTTCTTGAATATTTCCTTCTGAATAGATGACGATGGTTGTTCTCTATAACATACTATGTTTCCCACATTATTTCTTCCATTTTATGGTTTCTCCAAAAAAATACCGTTCAATTTATTCGATTCCTAAAGTCTCTCTCACTTATTTCAAGAATCTCAATAGGCTCTTGGTAGTAAGAAAAATATAGTTCCAGTTTTATTTCTTCATATGTGAGTACATGCATTGGGTCCAACATGTACTTTTTTAATAATGATATATGGAACACATAATGATCATCGGAGATACTTAACGAAATTTCAAATCAGTAAGATACAACTCCAACTATTTCTAGAATTTCATATGGTCTGATGTACCTAAGGCTCAGTTTCCATTTCTTACTGATCCTTATGACACCCTTCCATATACAATATTCTAGAAAGACAATATCTCCCACATGAAATTATAAATCATTTCTCTAGTTTTCATCATAACTATTTTTCCTATTTTGAGCTGCTTTAATATTATCCTGAATTGTATTTACCTTTGTTTTTGTATCATAAATAATTTCAGGTCCAATAAGTATTCTCTCACCAACTTCATCCCAAAATGTTGTAGTCTGACATATCTTTTAATATAATACTTCATATAGTGGCATTTGGACACTATAATGAAACCTATTATTGAAGGAAAATACAAACAAAGATAATTGTTGATCCCACATACCTTGAAATTCATGTGAGAAATATCTCAACATGTCTTCTAATGTTTAAATAGTCCTTTCAGACTAACTTTTTATTTGAGGGTGATTAGAAGTACTCAAATGAAGTTCAGTATCCAAATCCTTCTGAAGAATTTTCTATAATTGTTACGTCAAATAGAGATCTCGATCTCAAAAAAACAATACTAGTTCACAATGAAGTATTATATATTTATTAATATATATTATTCTTGGCTTCTAAAGATGTAAATCATCTCTTAGGGGAAGATAATCTACTAGTTTTGTAAGAAGATCAATAATAACTCAAATCCTTACATTATTTGTATGGTGCTTTGGTATTCCAGTGATGAAGTCCATATTGATGTCATAAAACATCTAAATAAGAATAGCTTGAGGTTGCATGACACCTCTAGGACATTGTCTCTCAACCTTCACTTTTTGACAAACTAGGAATCTTTTAACATAGTTGAAAATTTCCTGCTTCATATTATCCCACAAAACATATTCCTTCAGATATCTAAACATATTGGTACTACCTAGGTGTATGGAGAAATTTGATCTATAATTATCATAGAATACTTCCCTTTTTAGCTCAGTAATTGATGAAACACATAATATTTTTACAAATTTTATAATTCCATCCTCCTATATGAAGTCTTCCAATAGTCCATCCTTAACAGGTTTAATTTTATTTTGAAAATTATAATCATCATATTAACAACTTTTTATTTTCTCTATTAAATATTTTTTAGAAATCATTTGAAAAAGAAGTGATGTTTCCCCTTCTTTAGTAATTCCCATATCCATATTTACTAAATCAAATAACATATGATCTTTTTTTGTCATCATTTGGGTTATAATTCCATGATCTTTACTTCTTAATAAATTTTCTACATTATTTTCTTTTCCTAGGTTATAGTGTATTGAGAAATCATAATATTTCAGTAAATAGAATCATAGTCTTATCTCATGTTTAGTTATTTCTGTGTAATATGAATTTAATACTCTTTTCATCCATATAAATATCACATATTTCACCAAAGATATAGTGTCTCTATATATTCAGAGGAAATATTATGGCTACTAACTCAAGATCGTGTGTTTGATAATTTTTTTTCATGAATCTTCAGCTATGTTGATTTATATTCAATAACATTATAGTTTTTCATAAGGACACAACCCAGTACTTTCATTGAAGAATCACAGTATATTACAAACCCATAATTTCTTGATGTTTAAGTCAAAATTAAAGCATTGAATAATATTCTCTTCAATTCTACAAAACATTCTATACATTTTTCCCATAAGATATTAACACTTTTAAGTGTGAGCTTGGTTAATGGGTTATCCTATTAAGAAAAAATATGAATGAAATGCCAATATTAACGTACTAAACCAATAAAACTACATACCTCAGTTATGTTTTTTGGCATAAGAAATTCTTAGATTGCCTTTTTCTTCATAGGATCAACTGAGATTCCATCCTTAGAGATAATGTGGCCAAGAAAAAAACATAAATCCAAAATTTACACTTACTAAATTTACCATATAACTCTTTCCTTATGAGAGCCTCCAAAATAATATCCAAGTGACTCTTATGGTCTTAATAGATTTTATAATACACCAGAATATCATCAATAAATACTATAAAAATAATCAAGATATTCTGTTAATAATCTATTAATTATATTTATAAAAATTGATGGTTCGTTAGTCAATCCAAATGGGAATACTGTGAGCATGTAATATGGATTCCTTGTCCAATAACTATCTTTTGAATATATTTCTTCATTACTCATAATTGATGATATACAGAATGAAGGCCAATATTTAAAAAATATGTATATCCATGAAGCTAATAAAATAAATAATCATTGTGAGGCATATCATACTTATTCTTTATTGTAATAGCATTGATTTCCCTATAGTCAATACATATCCTTAAGGATCCATAATTGTTCTTAACAAAGACAAAGGGGGTCCCCAAGGAGAAAACATTGGGTGAATAAATCCCATTTTACTCAACTCCACTAGTTGTTTCATCATCTCCACCAATTCCCCAGTGTCCATTCTATAAGGATACTTTTAAATTTGTCTTGTATTCGGGATTAAATGAATGGTAGACTCTAATTTACACTCTAGAGGGTTTCAAGGTAATGCCTCATGAAATACATCAATTTATTCATATAAATATAATAAATTATCAATTTTAATAGAAACTTTTTCATCCCTATATTTTGTTTTCTCTTCCTCCCAAAGAATTTCGTTCAATAGAGCTACTAGAGCTGGATCATGGTAAGAACCAGATTATGAAGTTTTGTCTCTAAAGATAAGGTATTTTACAACTTCCTCACAAATCAAAATTTTGTCTTGTAATAAATTCAGACATAACATTTTGAAATATAGGCCATACAATGAATTATATCAATATTCAAAATATGTATAATGGTATTCTCCGAAAAAATATCATGTTTATATAATATAATGGGAACTGTCTGACACATTTTTTTTGCAATTAGACTTCAATTTTTGGGTTTTTACTAGAAATTTAATTTATTAAATAAAAAGGGAAATACTTAATTTTCTCAGAAAATAGGGTAGATATAAAAGAGTGAGATAATACAAACTCAAATAAATCATTGGATAAACTTTAAGATAGTATTATTATACCTCTCACCATAATATTGTGTACTTCTACGTCAGTTATGGTGATCGTATAAGATTGTCAATGTCCCCTTGGACACTTCTCTGGAATATTCCTTTGATTCTTGGGACATTGGTTTTAATAATTTCCCATTTCAATGAAATGAAATCATTGAACAACATTAATTTATTTCTTCTCCATGCATTCATTAGCTCGATGACCCTTTCCTCCACACTTATAACAAACTCTTATGCCTTTAAAGCATTTCCAAGGATGATTATATAAAAAATTTTCACATAATTGAAATTGTTTTCATTCCCATGTTCTTATTTTAAACTTTACCTTTTACATGGTTATCAGAAGAACTCTTAGTCTCTTAATTTCTCTTGAATGTATAAAATACAGAAAATTATTTCTCCATTATGATGGAACTTAATGTTATTTCCTCATATGATGTAAATTTTTGATAAGCCAATGGCCTTCAGAGATATATAATAAGATCATCAAATAAATTATCAATATTGTATTATAAATCGTGTATGTAATCTATTGCATACTTGGATAGCCTTGTGAAGGTAGACTCATATTTAAAAACACTCTCTTCTTCCTCATGATTTATGCTAATGAATTTTCACTTCATTTCAGATCATTGCTAATAAAGGAAATATTTATCAATTAATGTTTCTTTAAAATCACTCAATTCCATGTCTTGTATTTCATTTTCCCCCTTAGTATTCTCGATGAATTACCACCATTGATCAGCATCTCTCTTGGGAAAATATATATCCAGCACTACATTTTTTGTTTTCATTGCATCCCAATGCTAGAAATATCTTTTCAAGGTGCTTGATCCACTACTCAGCTACCACCCGATTAATATTCCAACAAAAAGATAGGGACTTCTACTGCATTAAATGATCCAAATATGTGTATTATGGTTATTCTTCCTAAACTAAGTAATTCATCCTAATATGTTCAGGATATTATCATCTCCAATACTAACAGTGTTGACTTTCTTAGTGGGGGAATCCTTATATTGTTTCTAAGTATTTATTATCTTTCATCCATTAGGAACCATCAAAAAATAATGGAACAAAATAACTTAGCTCATAATAATCATGTCTATTGATCCAGAAAATCACTATAAAAATTATTATAATTTTCATCTTTATTTAACACTTAGTCCCCAAGGTTTCTATTAAACTTTCTCTAATACCAACTTTAATAAACCTGACCCCAGTAGCATGGAGTCTATGGTTATTCTATTACAATGTCATAGATAAAATAGATCACATCACTGAATATTTCTTAGATTAGTTTCCTTGAATAAGTAGTTACATATATGTTTCCCTTATTAAATTAATAATTAAACACATTACATAAAAATGGAAAATAAAACAATTCCTTGAAAATTATTCTAATATTTCATCTACATAACATGAGGAATTAAAAAAAGTCAAGTTAAAATGATCATTAAGGGTTACATGAATCAATAATAAATGAATAAAAGTCAATCTAGAATATTCATTATGGAAAGGTAAATAATATTAAAACACATGCCATCAAAAAACTAAGAATAAGAATACATACATAGATTTTTATCATAGTGGAAATATCATGGAATGTAATAAATGAATAATATATGGAGAAAATTCTTAATCATTATATGTCATGAATCTAGAAGATGAACCATTGTACCATAAATATGGTTTATGTTTGTGGCTAGAAACTCATCTGATTTTTCTTGGAAACAAACACAAAGGGTTTTTCACAAACTATTTTATCACATGAGACCTAATAATGCATCAAGAAAATATAAACTACTAGTCCCCACCCATCACTACAAGTCCAAATCATCCTGCATACATATTTTTAATTCATTAAAATATGAATTGTCAAAATATATATATAGAGCAAAAAATATGTTTTTTATCAATATTTCCCAAGTTAAAACCACATTAAAAAACAATATCTATAAAAATGGTATACAGATAAAATAATAATCATATCCATAATAAAATAAATATGGATATTTAATGAAATATTTTCTGAATTATGATCATAAATAAAACGTAATTATACATACAACACACACAAGGAATAAGTAGTGAATAAAGCATAACCAAAGTGAATATCATAATGGTGTTTAGGAAAGAATGGATTTAAACCATAATTAGACATTTATAAGGAAAAATAGGAATCAATCATGATAAATAATGACTAAAAAAGGTTAAAACATGTAAAAATAGTTTTGATGAAACATTATAAATGAGCCACTTTAGACTAGTTTAAGGAAAAAGATTTAAGAGTCTTTTAAAATGGAAAAAGAATAATTGTTCGTATAAAATCATAAATGAAAAAATATAATTTCTTAATGATAATATTATGTATTTTAGAGAAATAATTTTGGATTAAAATATATTATGGATTATACATGAAAGGGAGTAATATATTTAGAATTTATCTTTAATCGGGCTTTCTCATCTGGAGGATTTGAAAAGGGATCCATATAAAAAAATTTATTTCTGAATCAAAGAAAGATGAATTTATCTAGAAACATAATTTTGTAAGATATTAATATAATTTATAAAAAAATTATAAAAATAAATAAGAATTAAACCGAGGTAAAGAGAGAGAAAATGAAACCTGAAGGGAAAATGGGTGTTCTAAGAGAATCCCATACATTATGTTTGAAAGTGTTTGGCACTTACACCTGAAGTCCTATATAATTAAATTAGATTAATTAAAAAATTAATTCAAATTTTTTTATACATATATTTTATTTATAATAAATTTATTAAGTTTCTTTATATCCTTTTTATGAGTAATTAGAATCAATTTCATGGTTCAAAAGTGATTGTTTTCCTGGTTTTCATGATCGGTTTTCCTGAATATAAGTATGGAAGTTCATGTAAAATAGAAATTGTTATCTAGAATTGAAATTATATTTATTAATTAAATTAAATATTTTTAAATTTTCTTATATATCATTTTTCATATATGAGGTTGATTCATTAGATAAAACATTAATGATCGTCATTTAGATTAATTTTTTGATTTTTTCAATCATCACGAACTAGTTTGGTTTTTAAAAATAATATTATGTATCTATACTGGTACCAAAATATTATATAACTTATAATATGTATAATAAAATCTTATATAACCATAATTATGGATTTATGACTATAATTTGAGGTCGTAATAGAGAATTAAAATGCATCATCCAAGATGGCGGTAAATTTACACTCACGGATGATATTTTAATTTTTATAATTAAAGGAAGAGGAGTATGGGTTTTAATGATGGATGTTACATTATCATATAAACCTTACAGTATATATAAGATAATATATTTATCAAGTTACATTTGATATGGGAGATTAGAAAAGGGTAAGAAAATAACATAAAATAAATTAAATTAAAAGATAACAAAAGAGGTTTTATCTCTTGAATTCTTCTCCTTTAGAACCTCATTAGGAAAATTGAATTTTATCTTTTGTTGAGACCAAAGTCTCTTGGATGTGGGGTAGATACTTGGGAACAGTTTTGGGAAGAAATTATACAATCTTTAAGTCTTGGAGGTTTTGAGGAGAAGAGGTGGTGATGGGTGGTATTTATAGCGAATGAGTGGGTGTTTTTTTATTATTTTATTCAGTGGTTTATTAAAATTGTCTCATATTGTTGTGATACTATTGGAGTGCCACCATTTATGTACTACCATTGGTGATATAATATTTATTTTATACAATTTAGGTGATACCGTTTCTAATAAAATATCAGGTGCAACTTCTAGATGCTACTATTAGGTGAAACGTTTAGGTGCTACCTTCAGGTGATACTGTGAATATGTTACTATCTGGTGCTACCTTCAGGTGATACAATGGGTGTTCTACCATTATGTGATACTATTGAGTTATAAAATATATTTTATACTATAAGGTTATATATTAATTATGAAACTATAGTGGTGCTACAATCAGGTGCTATAGTGGGTGTGCTACTATGAGTTGTGGATTCTAATAAATATTGGAAAACCATGAGTTCTATTGTACCTGGTTCTAAAATGAATCAAATATATTGTCAAAAATTAAATTGTTAGTAAAATTATTTAATATCATGATATATACTATTATTATTATTTCATAGAGTATGTTGAATGACTACTGGTTGAGTAAGTCAAAAGAAAGATCTATTGAAAATTTTTAGTGCACTAAATTAATATTTAGGTGAGAAAGATATGTTGTGTGAATTTGATTGCATGTGTAGATGAAGGATGATTTGATGTATTGAATATGAATATATCCTTCTAGAGTAGTTGTTCAAATAAGGTTTAAAAAATGTAGAATAATACATCATGATTATATTTATGCAACATTTGAAGGATGTTTCACCAGATATCATTTAGGCATAAATCCATGATTATAGGATCGAGTAAATTTTTCTTTTATCATAAAAAAACTGCTGTTAAATTTAAGAGGTATTTACGATAATTAATTCCAATGTTGAATTTGGTCTGATCCTATATCTATACCATGAATATATTCATTCATACACATGGATTTAATGTCAAACAAATGTATGTTTTATGAAGGGTAAATTGACTGTAATATTTTTGCATGTTTTGATGTAGTTTGTTTCAATTATAGAAGAATTTTTATATATGAGTTTTTAAAATTACTATACAAAATATTTATTTTAATTTAAACTCAAAATTATTTGTTATTTCTCATAAATATTTTTAATTAATAAAATAGATAAGATAAAAATCATTGTTTCTTGATAAATAGATTTTTTTCGTTTCATATCAGTGTCTGAGAGAGAATTTTTCAAGAGAAGAGATTTAAATTATAAATGGTTTAATGTTGTGATGGGTGTGTAAATTAAAGTGAAGTATTGATTTTTTTAAGAAAATATATTAAGAATAATAATAATATATCATCACACTTAATAAATAAGTTATTTTCTACAAGAGGAAAAATATGCATTATCTCTTTATCATTTTAAATTTGTATTAATGTGGGATTCACATTATGTATGGGATGAAAAAATTAATTGGGAGACACCTATGTGAGTTAAAATTATTTTTCCTACAAGTAGTTGTTTACAATGCCTTTTTAGTGGATTATATAATAATAGGTTTCGATAGAACATGCCAAGGACTAGCTACTCACATTGAGTAGTGAACCTTATAAATCACCTATGTTTGCTTGTGTTTTTCTAGAATAAAATTTCACTCTAATAAATAGACAATGTTTTTCATAAAGTAAAAAAATAATTTTTTTATTAATGATCCAACCCTCCAAGTGATTTCCTGAACCTGTACTCTTATAAATAGAACAATAAGATCCCCAATCCTCCAAGACACATTCGATTTGGTTATATTGGATGACTAACTGGTAGATATATAGTTTCCCATTAATAATTGAAATATGGGGTGGCAAGATCCTCATAATTTTAAAAACCACAAAACATCCCCATATTTTTTTCAAGGAACATAGCCTCTTGCACAATCATCTTCAACCCTAAGGCATCTATCCCAGGAGAAACTTCATGATAGGAAGTGTAGGCCTCTGGTCCTGAAATATAACATAATAAAGAATAATTATATTATCATTTCCAAAATTTAAATTCTATATTGAATTTATATATATAAATAACTCAAATTATCTCTTATCAAGTCCCTTTTAATCCCACAAGACTTTAATCCTAAAGTTGCAGCACTGGAGGCATGTCACGTGGATACTGTTCCGCTGAGTGTCACATTGTTTTCTCTTTTACGAGACAAGATTAAGAAGTATCCATACAAGGGAACATTAATCCCTTATAGGTGTCTTGTAAGTTTTATATCATTGATTTATATTAGTATTTTATTGAAAATAGAACCAAAATAAATCTTATACTAATTTAGACCCTATGATTTTGGGGTATAGTGAAGGTAACTTGTTCCCTTCAAACATGATCATCCAATGGTTTGATAAAAGTGAGAAAACCCCATGTGGGAGAATAAATCCTAGAGAAAAATCCTCATACTTAATCACTAAATATTATTTTATTTTTTTCACCAAGAAATCACCTTTAATTCTCTAATGGGGATGCCCTAGATCCAAATACTTGTCGGTAGTGAGGGTACTACATAAAGAATATTCCCTTTATGTCTCACATGAATACAAATATATAAACATAAGCTTCTATAAAATGGAGGGGAAATAATTAATAGTAAATAATTTCATTAATATAACTACACTTAATGATCTTGAGATGGCTCCTCTTAATAAATGGAGTGAACTCGATAAAGACTAGGTGTATAATGACCCAAAATTCTATGAATGGGACATCCCTTATAATGACATAAAAAACATACATCACATAGAGAAACTAATAAAAAATTATTATCATAAATGAATAATAATACATAAGTTAAAAATAATCCAATAAGAATTTCAAATATTACAATGTTGTAATAAATAGAAAATAAGATTACAAAATTGGCAATTTTGGATCTACACAATCCACTAGAATAATCGTACTCATGAAAAAAGATATATAAATAAAATATTGTTTTAATAATAAAATATTAATTTCAAAATTATATACATTACCTTAATAGAAAATAGATGTAATTGAAATAAGAGGTATTTATAGAAATTAAGGAACCTATATGACCATTAAAAATCAGAACATTGGAATAGTAAATTAACCATTATGAATAGAAATCTAGACATTAGAATAGTATCCTAACCTATGAATGTATAAAATAAAATTTTTGTATCTTATAAATAAAAAATGTGATATTTATTGCATGGTATAAGTAAATAAATGTTTTAAAAATGATAAATCATGTGTTGATATTTTTGTAAAACTTAAATGTATATTTACGGTTTTATAATTAATATAATGATATAAAAGAAAATTAATTTTCATAAAATATATTAATAAGTTAATATTACATTTTAATATAATTGTAATTTACCTTAATGTGACCTTAATTAATTTTTCAAAGGGTTAAAATTTATATTTTTTCGAATAAATGATGATTTTATTCAAAAATTAAAATTCTCATATTTAGAAAAATAATTTAATAAATTTATTCCAATTTTAAAATATACACATTTAAAAGTGGTTAGGGTGAATTTTCAGGGCTTTTCTAAAATAGTTGATTTTTTGGTGAATAGTGAAATATGGCAATTTATGGTATTTGACATTATATGCCAAATACATGACTTTTTGAGTGTTTTATGATGTAATAAATCTTTTTTGTAAAAATATAATAAACCATTAACTATATTTAGTAATATTAATCAACACTACTGACAGTCTTGAGACAAAATAATTAACTAATGAATATAATAATAAAAAATACTCCTCTCATCCCCCTAAAAATACCACCCTAACCACCTCTTTTCCTCACATATTTTAAGCATTTTATCTTGTCAATATTCTTCCCAATTACCTTATCAAGACTCTTCCCCTCATTTGAGGGCCACTTGTCTAAAAATAATCCATGTTCATGTTCCATAAGGGGTCATTCAATGAGGTGTTATTCAAGATGTAACTTTCTCAAACAATCTCTTTTAATTTATTTTATCTTTTCTACCTTCTCCACTCCCACATAATACATAAAAGAATAATAAATATAGTATCATGTTTATATTTGAATGTTTTATTTAAAATGTAATATATTTTTACCACTTCTTTTCTTTTCTCAACTCATTTAAAGAAATGTAATCATGTTCCAAATTATGGTGGTTAATCGCCTTCATGGATAATGATTTTTTGTTTCCCTTTAACAGATTCAAGGCTAGTCATAAAATAATTATTGTGGTTAAAAAATATCTAAATATGTATATTAAATATTTTTTCATGTTCTAGAACTAATATATATACAAAATATTAAATTAAACGAAACAGGTTTGTGATGATCGAAAAACAACCAAAATAAATTAAACATTTTTCATTGATGTTTTATAAAATAAATCATCCTAATACTAGAAAAAATTGATACATGGGAAAATTTAAAAAAAAATTAAGTGCATAAATAATTTAAAATTTCAATTCTATATTGTAATTCACATTAATTCTGATCATTCATAATTATGCACAAGTAGACCATCCATGAAACAACAAAAAAAAAACAATCTCAGAATGATGAAATTATACATTATAACTCAACAAAATTTCCATAAATAAACTTAATAAAATTATAATAAATATAATACATGTATAATATGTTCTAATTTTATTATCCAAGATATTATGTGAAAGTGAATAATTCATTTGAATATAAGGTAAGAGATCCCTCCAAACCTCCATTTTTTATTTGGGTTACACTTTCCCTCTCTTTACCCCAATGTATTTCTTCATTCTTATTATATAATCATCTAAATTATATCTATATATTCCACATATTTTTATCTATATAAATTAATCAATCATTAATGGGGAAATACATGTTTTAAAAGGGTTCCCTTCTCAAACCCTCTTGAAATGCAATCCTAAATAAAGAAAACTTATCCTTTTTCACCCATTTTCATGTAAACTCCATCAACTATTTTATTTCACCAATTTTTTTCATAAATAAAGGATTTTATCATGAAAATATATTTTATTTCATTTTTTGTTTTATGAAAAAAATTAATCCTTTATCCTCTTTAGAAATTTAATAATGTTTTCATTAAAAGCGCATTAAAGTGGCACATTTCAAAACATACCTTAACACAATTTTTCATGTTTTCACATTAGTTGTATATAATTATTCATGATATATTATTATCTTTCCATTATGAAGTTCCAAGAATTATTTAAATCCCTTCTATCATGGATTCCATTATAATATGCCTTTTGTTTTTGCCTTGTGGAATGATTATAATACCCATTTCCTTCCAGGAGTAACCCCTATATTTATTCCTTTTGTTAGATTCTTTATGTGTCACACATATGCATGAAAATATTATTATGGGTGCACTTAGACAGTTCTCTAATGTATTGTGTAATATTTTTCCACATGAGAAGTTATGTATGGGATTTGGGTGTAAACCTATTATATTTTGGGATATTGTCCACCCTGTGATATCGTCTTGGAAGTTAGCCTTGACTCATATTAATGTCATGTCATATGTTGATGCCACTTTATTATAATTCCATGATCATGTGATTCCATTGTATAAATTCTGTGATTCCTGATTTTTATTAATGGTCCATTAATTTTATGTTATTGTGATATTCCTTTCTACCTCATGTGATATGTTTCATTCCCATGTATATTTCCTCACTAGGATTATTATCTCATCACTTTTGTTTGTGTATTCCTGAGGTTATCCTATACATTTCTATGATCTAAAAGGGAGTTAGCATATCATTTTAAATATTAATTAAATTATTTGTTATATTAGTTTTATATTTTCTAATTATGTAACTAATCTTCCAAATACACTATACCTTTAGATACTCAGTTTGTATTTAATGGATAATTATTCTCAAAATCATGTAATAATATGTGTAAAAGGATTGGGTAACTATAGTTGGTATCATTGAACGATATTGTAATTTTTTAAATAATGACTAGAAATATTTAGTAATGGCTCTAGGCATAATTTTATAACCATTGATAACCTATATTGAATCTCAGGTAATCATAATTTAGGATATAATTTTCATTTATATGTTATTAATTTGATGTCCATATTTTCCTTATTATATTCTATTTACCTAAGTATTAAAGCCTCATAATTGTATTTTTTTCCTTTTTCTTATTTAATTGTGTGAAATAGGAGAACCCTTGATAATAGTAAATGTGATAGGAAATTTGATGATTTCTCTAATGAGATTTCAAACCTAGTGGGAAATAAATCCTAGAAAAATATTACTATATTGGCCCACCTAGATAAAGTTCTGAATAAAAACATGAATCATCTTGATTTCCCTCTTTCTCCTAAGAAATAAATTATTTCGATTGAATCCTTTATCTGACAATGACATCATATATTTTTTTGGATCTTACGATCCCCTCATCGCCTAATAATGGATTGAATCCATTGAGAAGATATTCTTTATCCTTAAATGATCATAATTAGAGGAATTCATAATGGTGCTATATTATTTTGATAGGGAAGCTCATTAGTGGTGAAAACTGATCAAAAACAAATATTCTACGGGTGAAATTGATTCCATAGATTCAGATGGATTCCATAAAATACTTTTCAACAAATATTTGTCCCTAACTCTCCCTCGTAAGATGGTGAGTGAGTTCCTTATACTAAAGAAAAAAGAAGATGGATCTATTAGGATGTACTGGGAAAAAATTACAATGATTTCTTCATACACCTCTGGATTTTTCATGAAAACTGAAAATAATGTGGATCTCTTCTTTAGTGGATTAAATATGAGTCTATGAAAAATCATAGTGATTTGAGACTTTGACATCTATGAGTATATTTCCTATGTTCCCAAAAAGTTGAGATGGATATTTTTGACTCTTAGTGGTCTCATTGTCTTGGAGATAAAAAGATGAAAATAGATTTTAATATGGGTGTATAAATATATTATACTATGAAGGAATGAAAACCCAACATCCCATATGTCAAAAGTGTGGGAAAAGCATCTTGGGAACTATCTAAAGAGAACTATTACTTGCTTAAAATGTGGAAGAGAGGGGCATCATGATAATTATTTCCGAATGAATTTAAAGAAGAAAACTAATGTGGAAGAAGGAAGGAAGGATCAGATCGACACTCATCAAGTAGTAAAATGATTTAACATCAAGAAACATGGGAATTATTCAATATAATTCCCTAATCTAAGTGGTGTTAGAGGCAATAAATAACCACAACCTCCAAGGAAACAGGTAAGGGTATATTCTATCACTATTGCTGAGGTGGATCCTGATAATGATGTAGTGACAAGTACGCTAGTAATTCATTCAAGAGTATTAAACATACTAATTGATTCTCATTCTATTCATTCTTTCATATCTTTCATGTTTAGAAGAACTATTAAACACCCCCTCAAAATATGAAGGTTTATTTATTCAATAGAATAGAAAATAGGGAAATTATTACATCTAAATTATATAACACAACCCTTATTATTAGTTTTTGATTGAACCTCCCATTAAATCTCAACTCACTCACTTTGGTAAAGTTTAATGTTATATTATGAATGGATTGTATATCTTTATACAAACCCAACATCAATTATCAGGAAAGGGAGATCTCACTTTAAATATTAAGGAATCCCCCACTTCTGTATAATTGTAAGTAGGAGGATAGATCTCCTTCTAAATAATCATATCAATTGTCGTTATTATTTCCTTATGATAAAGCATGTCTAGCTCAAATTATTGAGAAAAGGAATAATTTAATGCTCAAATAAATGTCCATTTTGAGGAACCTCACTAATGTGTTCCTTGAAGAATCGTCTAGTATTACTTCTTACCGAGAGGTTATGTTCTCAATTTTTCATAAACCTAGATCTTTTTTTATATCAGATTTTCTTTATAGGATAGACACCACTAAGTTTCAGGATCTAAATAAGCAGTTATAAGAAAATATTCACAAGGGTTTTATATTCCTGAGTGTTTCACTGTGGGGTACACCAATCCTCTTCATCAAGAAGAAGGAAGGATGAATTCACCTATACATTGATTATAGTGAGGTCAAAAAATCATGATAAATAAAAAATATCCCATACCATGGAAAAATGAATCGTTCAATTAGTTATTTAGGTCCATTTATTTCTCTATGGAGGACCTTTGGTGAAGATATCACAAATTAATGTTAAAGACGGAAGATATTCCCAAGATTTTCTTTCAAAATAGTTATAGACATTATGAGTTCATAATAATTCCCTTTCAAACTCACTAATACTCTAGGAATTTTTATGTACTTAATGAATAAATCCTTTATATATTACCTCGACATGTTTTTGTTAGTCTTTATAGATGATATTATGATATAATCCAAGAGTAAGGAGGAACTGAAGGAGATTTTTTGTATTGTGATAAAGATTTTTTGAAGGAAGAAACTACATATAAAGTAAAAAAACATTGATTTTTTTATGGAGGAAATATCATTATTGAAGCATGTTATTTCCATTAATGTAATATTTGTGGACCCTTTAAAAACAAAGGAAATTTAGGAATGGCCCAAACCATCATTTGTAATGGATATATGCAGTTTCTTTGGTCAATATGGGTGTTTCCAATGATTTTTGAGGAACTTTTAATGATTGTGAGGTGAGCATACCAAGATAATTCAGAAGGGTGTGATGTTTTTATGGATAAGTTATTGTGGACACTAATTTAAAGAGTTGAACAAGAGTCTTATCAATATATTAGTACTTACAATGCCAAAAATTGGGGAACACTTTATTGCATACAATGATCCTTAAAGGAAGGACATAGATTGTATACTGATGAAAAATGATAAAGTGATAGCCTAGAAATCAATTTAGTTGAAATTTCATGAGAAATTATATCCCATGCATGATCTGGGGTCAGAGGATATGATCTTCTTGTTCGAAATTTGGACACATTTTCTCTATGGAGAGGTGTGTTAAATATATACTAATCATAAGATCCTCAAATTTATATTCACACAAAATAATATTTATACGTTCCAGTGAATATGGTTCATAACTCATCATGAATTATGATTGATAAATTAACTACCATCCTAGTATTGAAAACAAGGTAGAAGATTATTTAAGTAGAAAGTATCCTATAAATTTATCAATTATGAGAATTCAGAGGGATCGAATCTTTTTAAAATTGAAAACAATGGACATGGGAATCACAAGGGAAGGTACAACATATTTCCTTTCACAAAATATTTCTCAACCTTCCCTTTTATAGAATATAGAGAATTCTAAAAGATAATATGTAATAATTCAGAAAAAGGTTGAAGCAATAATAAATGTCATATCCATAGAGTTTAAAATTAATGAGGAAGGGGTTGTAAAATTCGGGTCACGACTATGTGTACCATCAAATCCTGAGATAAAGAGGTAGATACTAAATGATTCGAAAATATCTACATTATAAATTTACTCATGGATCACAAATATGTATTGATATATCATAGGGAATAATTGGTTGGATAATATGAATAAAGAAATTGCTAAATATACATCAAAGTTCCAGGTATTTCATAAAGTAAAAGATGAAGGATAAAAGTATGAAAAGAAGATGAAAACATTTCTCATACCAACATGGACATGGTAAATACACTAAAGACTTTATCACTTGAATTCCAAATAAATCCAATGGGAATAATGAAATATGGTTTGTTTTGGATCATCTTTAAAAGATAGTTTGCTTTATTTTAACTCAACATGACTTCTACTTTGATCCATTTTCATGGATATATATCATAGAAGTGGTGATGCTACATTTAGTACCATTATTCATTATATCTGATTGAGATATAATATTTACCTCTATGTTTTAGAAAAGTCTCTAATAATATCTAGAAACTGAGCTAAACCTCAACATGTCCTATCACCCCCATGCTGATAGATAGTTGGAGTGAACTATTAGGACATTAGTATATATGTTGAGAACATTCTCAATAGTCTACAATGGAGTATATGATCAACATATTCCACTGGTGGCATTCTCTTACAATAATAAAATCCACTCAAGTATCCAAATTTATCTATATAAAGTCCTTTATGGAATTATATCTACAACACCTACATGTTGGGATAACATTAGTGAACTTAGGCTACTAGGACCTGAAATAGTTATGGAAATGGTTGTAAAGGTGAAGACCATATAATGACATATTTGATCTTCCAAATTCTAGAGAAGAGCTGTGATTATAATCATTTATGGGAATTAGAGATTGCGGTTGGTGATAATGTATTACTCGATATATCTTCAAGAAATAGAATTAGGATATTTTGGAAGAAAGGAAAGCTACGTCCCAGGTACATCACCCCCTTCGATATTCTTGATCAATTTGGAGCTGTTGCCTATGGACTAGCACTTGCACCAACCATGTTGTAATTATATGATGTATTCTATGTATCCCTAGTATGTAAGTAAATATTAGACACCTCACATATACTAAACTTATAAGTGAAATGTCTTGAAAATAGTTTATTTTATAAGGGGAATTCGGTAAAAATTATAATCGATAGATAAAATGTTCTACATAACAAGACCACTCACCTGGTCAAGGTACTTTATATATAATATAATTATAAAGAGGTGACATGGGAACTAGAGAAAGAGATGAAGGAGAAAAACACTCAGCAATTTTCACCTTATCATGTAAAATGAAATTTCAAGGGTAGAATAATGTAGCAATACATAAATTTTAACAATGAGATTTCCCTTATTATATCATAAAACATGTACATCACATAGATAACCCACTAAAAAATGTTATTCTCATAAATCAGGAATGATATGTTAGTCAAAAAGTAATCAAATAAGAATAAAAAATATTACAACGAGACAATAAATAGATAATATGATAAAAAAATGGAAAAATTGGGATCTTATCAATATACTAGAATAACTGCACTCACAAACAAAGATTTCAAAATAAAACATAATTTTAATAATAAAGCATTCATTTTTAATATTAACATATAACTATAATTGAAAATATAATTAAAAAATTAGGGGTATTTATAGAAATTAATGAACTAATATGACCATTATAAATCTGACTGCTGGAATAGTAATCTAGACAATAGAATAGTAACCTCACCCATGAAAGCAGATTATAATATTTAGATATCTTATAAATAAAAATAATTATATATTTATATCATGTAAAAAGTAAATAAATATTTTAAAAATAATGAATTATGTGTTGGTATTTTTAAAACGTCAATGTTTATTTACAATTTTATAATTAATATAATGATTTAAAAGAAACTAATTTTCATAAAATAAATTCATAAATTAATATAAAGTTTTATTATAATTATATGTCAATTTTATTTGACCTTAATTATTTTTTTAAAAGTTTAAAAAATGATTATAATATTAAAATCAGTATTTTTTCAAAAAAAAATGAGGAGTTTATTTAAAAATTAATATTCTAATATTTAGGAAATTATTTTCATGAAATGCATTCTATTTTTGAAATATATAGGTTAAAAATTGTTAGGGTGATTTTTTTTGGGTTGTTCTAAAATAGTCATTTTTTTGTGAAGAGTAAAATACTGTAAATTACGGTATATGATATTTTAAGCCAAATACCTAAATTTTTGAGTCATCACTGGTATAAGAACCCATTGGTTCTAAATCTCATAAAATATTTTCTATATTTATTCACATAAATAACAACTATTGATAGTGTTGAGAAAAAATAATAAACTAGTGAATATAATTACCAAAAACACACCTCTCCTCCTCATATAAATACCACCACTCACCACCCCTCCTCCTCACACCTTCATAGAATTTAATATTGTTGATATTCTTCCCAATTACCATGTAAAGCCTCTTACCCAAGTCCAAGAGCTTATTTTTTCAAAAAATACCAATTCCAAGTTCATTAATGAGTTCTTCAAGGAAGTGATATCCAGGAGGTCACTTTCTCAAACCATTTATTTTAATTTCATTACTTTTTTCTACCCTCACCTCACCCCCTTCATACATCAAAGAAAAATAACTCCCGTATAATTTATATACTAGAATTTTTATTTCTAATGTAATATATTTTTAACCACCTTTCCCATCTCCTATTATTCAATGAAATGTAACACTTTTCCAAATTATGGTGGTTTACCGGCTTCGTGGAAAATGATTTGTCATTTTCCATTACCACCTTCAAGGCTGGTCATAAAACAATTATTATAGTTAAAATTGATTTTAATATGAATATTATAACTTCTTTCATGTTTTGGTTCTAATATATAGATTTAATATTAATTAAAATTAAACTAGTCTATGATGATCACAAAACATCCAAAGTAAACTAAAAATTTATCATTATCGTTTTATCAAATAAATAAACCTCATATTAGAAAATATACTATATATGGGGCCATTTAAACTTATCTAAGTGAATTAATAATATATAATTTCACTTATAAAAATTATTCCCCTTTGAAAATAACTTCCATAATAATACACAAGTAAACTAACCCTGAAACCATGAAATAAACACTTCCAGAATGACAAGATTAAACAATATAACTCTTAGAAATGGTAATAAATGAAATTATTAAAATTATAATAAATAAAATCAATTTATCAAAGGTTATGAATTAATAAATTATTTAATCTAATTTTATTATCCATGACAATATGTGCAAGTGCATAATGCAATTGTACATAATGTAAGGGGTCACTCTAAACCTCCATTTTCTCTTTAGGTTACGCTTTCTCTCTATTTAACTCAATGTATTTATTCATTTTTTTAAATAATTAATCTAAATTATATGTATATATTCAACACTTATGTATTTATATCAATTAATCCTTCATTAATGGTGAAATAAATGTTTTAAAAAGCTTCCCTTCTCAAATACTCTCGATAAGAATGCCCGATTGATGGGAACTTATGTATTTATTACCCATTTTCAAGTACATTATATAAAATTTTTTAATCCATGAATGGTTTTCATAAATGACTAATTTATCATGAAAAACTATTTTAGTTAATTTTTATTTTTATGAAAAAAATTATGCCTACATCCATTTTAAAAACACTTCAATGTTTTCATTTAAACTACACTAAAGTGGAAAAATTCTATTGTTACCTAAACACTATTTTTTATGATTTTACTTCAGTTGGACATAATTTTTAGGAAAATTTTTTTTCTTTGCTTTATAAATGAACATGCATGATTTAAATCACTTCTTTCATAGATACTATTATGAAATTTATTTGTTTATGCCTTGTGACATGATTATGATACACATTTCCTTCTTTGAGAAACCCATATGTTTATTCATTATGTTTGATTTATTATGTGGCACACATATGCATGAAAATGTTATGATGGCTTCATCCATAGATAACTCCAATGAATTTTTTTAATGTTTTCCCATATTAGAAATTATGTATGGGATTTGGGAGTAAACCTATTCTATTATGGTACTTTTTCCGCTATGATATATTATCTTGACAGTTATCCTTGAATCATGTTTATATCTTGTTATGTGTTACTACCAAATTCCTATATTTCCATTATCATATTGTTCTGTTTTGTAAATACTATGCTTCTTTATTTTTATTCATGATCCATTCTTTTTATTTATTGATGTTATGCCTTTTTAACTCAGTGTTATGTGGCATTCTCATGTCTATTTCCTTACTCGTCTTATTATCCCTTCCATTTTGTTTATGTTCTCCCCAGGTTATACTATAAAGGTATAGTTTCTAAAAGGGAGATAGGAACTTATTATGGGGATTAACAAAATGATATTTTATTCTAGATTCCTATTTTATAGTTATGTACCTAGTCTTCTAAAGATAGGATACATTTTGATCCTCAATTTTTATTTCACAGATGGTTATTCTTAAAATCATTTAATAATATGTTTAAAAGGATTCTGTTTCTATAATATGTTACCCATGAATCTAATGAAGTGGAATATCCTAAATTCCATAATTCACCAGGTCATGCAGTTTTCCTTTGTAAATAGACTAAATAGTCCAATCACTTTCTTTTTTTATTCAATTCTTGTAGAAGATCTCACTAAGAAACAACCTCTAAAAAGGGTAATGATCATTACACTTTCCATGAAGATAAATATTTCCATTTATAACCTCTATTTTAGGGTTGGTATAACAAATATTTTGACTACATATCCCATTATCTTTGATCAAATTGACTTCAACCCTTAAATAAGGAGGTGATAATGCATATTGGGAATGTTTAACCTTGTTCTCATTATATCTGATGTGTCATTCATATCCAATCATGTTGAATAATGGTGTGACCTTGGGGAAGATAATTTTACACCTAATAATGATGCCCATGTGTCATCCATGGGATTCAAATATACAACCTCACCATCTTCCAAATCTCAAAATTTCCACCCATCTCTGCCTTACGGCTATAGCATTGAAAAATAATCTTCCATGGAATATTAAAAAGTATAATAGGAGAAATATCTTAGAGTTTCCCATTTGATATTTTAGGAAGATGTCTCAAACACTATCGACAAACTAATATAAGATAATATATTTATAAATGAATTTCTATGACCTATATTGATCATCACTACTATAAATTCATAGGAATGGTAAAATTATATCTCCTTCCTAAAATATCATTCATATTTCATCAACTATAACTAGAAAAATATTAATATTAAATCCCAATGTGTCCACCAATCATTTGGGTCTACCATATAGCCTTCTTAAATATAAACAAGAAATAAAGAGAATGAATTTGACCCATGTTTCCAATGTAAAACCAAAATTTTAAAAACTCATAGAGGACAAATTTATTGATGAATTACAATACCCAAAATGGATTGACAATATAATCCTTATAAATAAATATAATGGAAATGTTTTGAGTTTTCTTCAACTTCATATATTTCAATAAGCTCTACCTAAAGAAAAACTTCTCAGTCCTGATCATGGAACTACTGATTAATGAAATGGAGGTTCTCATGGACCTTTTCTTCATGGATAATTTATAAGAATAAAAATAGATTCAAATATCCCAGGAATAGGATACTAACTTTAGGGAACTCTATTGGGTATTTTGAAATCAATTCATACCCTTTGTATTGAGGAATTTCAGTGCCAAACATCAACACTCCATACATAAAATATTTAATCCCCTTCTAGGAATTATTTTTTAATGATACATTTGTGATCTAGTGGTCAGGTCTCAATAATTCTTGGATCATCTTTCTAATCATGAAACAATTTTTAATAAACTAGGGCATCATAGCCTAAATATAATCCCCCTAAAACTAAATTTTGGGCAACAATGGGGAGGTTACTTATATTTGTGATTAACAGTTGTAGAATCAAATTTAACCCCAAAAGACCTAATAGATCACTTATTTTCCACATCTCAGAAACCATAAATAGTTTATAGGACTATACTTTTTCCTCTATTATCTCCAGGACATTATAGACAATCTTACTAAAAAGTTTTTCCCATTAAAAAGGGTGATATGGATTACATACCAGTGGTGTAAAAGTTTTCAAGAATCATTTTATGAAATTATGTAGTACAACTTACACCCATTGGTTTTAATGACACTGGTAGATGTAAATCTACTTATCTTATATATATAAACCCTAGATAGATTGCTCAGTTTCCTCCTTTTAAAAAATAATATCACAATAATAGAGAATAGTTTATATTATTTTTATTGAATAAGGATTGATATTAATACATGATACTCTAATTTTGATAATAATTTAATCATATTGATTTTCATTGTGAAAATACTAAGATATTACTTACAGGACCATAAAGTCCTGCTCATCTCTCTTATGGATCAACTCAAACACATCCGCAGTAATATAATGGTAAAAATATTTATACAATGATGGGTTTTCATCCTATAAAAATTTAATTTCTAATTCATGTTTTAGAATACATTAAATGGGAGGGAATTGGTACATTTACTTACAAAACAATCTTCCCATTGAAGTTTATTGGTAAATGAAATGATTAAAAATGAATAATCTTTTTTATCCATGGTACTCTCTAAATTTGGGAGATGAAATTTCATTATGCCAACAGGATCTTGATGGGAAGGTAAATAAAATATCTAAATCTCAACAAGGTTGGCATAGTGATTTTACTTTTCTCCATAGTGAAAGCATTTATTATATAATATTTCTTACTATTGGAAGTTTTTTATAAATTTGAAGTGGAATAAAAGGCCCTCGTTGTAAGCTTATGGATATTTTTAAAGGTATCTAAGGCCCTCTTGAACATAAAGGGTTACTTAATGTTAGTGGTCAATCATATATATGCTGAATATTCTAGTAAGAAATAATAACTAATCCCATTTCTTGATTACATATAAGGGACTATGGAATAATTCACATCTGATATGAAATTTTCACATACCTCAAGTTCACATGTTTTCAATGCCAATTAATTGGATAATATATCCATATCCCTATAAATTCTAGAGTATAATGAAATATTCATTTTTATTTACACCACTTGGTGGTATCACCAGTATTAAATATTGATATGGAATAGGTCAACAAAATCAAGGCTACCCATAACCAAGGAAATAATATAACCTCTCTAAATGGTTATATAATTTTATGGATTCCCAACTATAATAGGTTACCTCAAAAATGGAATTCTACCATTGGATCATTCCATGGTCAAACATATCTAGTGGAGGGTAGAAACTTCCATTCATTATAATGGACAAATTCCATAAATGTTCCTAATAAACGAGGATTTGATAGAGTCATTATTGGATTCAATGAAGGAGGATAGACCCTTGATATTATATAGGAAGTCCATGTCATCACCTTTGGTTCTCATTATTAAATATCCAATCTCTTATATCAAATAAATAGGAATTAATACTTTTAACTATAAATGATTCAAGACTATATGGAATTCATGAATAATTTCCATACTTTATAGATTCATGAAAACTTCATCCATAAAACCATAGAGTTTTTTCACACAGCTAAATAATTTTTTTTATTTTCTTTATAGGGAGTAAATTTTATGGTGCCATATACACTAGATAAATCCAGATAGTTTAAGAACATATTTAATTTCATCGACTTATTTTTAAACTTTTCCATGGATATATCCCACAAATAAGCTTGAAAAATATATTTTTAATTTTATAAAGGCTCATATCATCACTAAATTTGGTGTCTGACACAAGATATTGATGGAAAACAATAATTTTTTTGTACTTTTGGTTTGAAGAAGTTGTATTAGGAATATAATATTTAGCTCAAGTGTTAATCAAAAAATCATACAATGGTGAGTGGATAGATTGTGTATTTATATAAAGCAATATCAAATATCCCTTATATAAAAGTGGAAAAGGAAAAGATTTCTGGAACTAATAATCTCTTGTATACTTAGTGGGATTATCTCACTGCAACCAATACTATAATACATGGGAATTCATATTCTCTCATATATGGTATTGTTATAGTCTTTCCCCATGAATTCCAATTGAATTAATTTCTAATTTCCATATATAATTATTTGACTAAAGATAAACAGTCTCAAATTTTACTGGATGAGATGGAGTGACTCAATAAAAAAAAGTTGTGTACATTGTAAAACCTTGATATTCATCACTATTGACTCACATGAGAATTCAATAGGAATGTTCACCTATGCTGATCCCTTTAAGGATAATTAGTGATATCCCTAATAACCCACATGATACATAGGAATAAACCGTCAAAAAATTGAGCTAAAATGGGAAGTATCATACACTATACACAAGTTCTACTCTAATGGATATTACACCCTAATTATAAAAAATGGAGAGTCTATCATATTGGCTACCAATGTATGTTTTCTCAAGAATAACTTTTCATAACATCACATTTTTTCATTTCAAACTTGATGCAATATACTAGACTACATAGAGAAATTTCATTATATATAACTTTAAATAGATTAGAAAATATCCAAGAAACGTGAGATTAAACCAAACAATATATAGTGTTACTTTTATGAATATAAACGTCATAGAACCAAGGTCATCAGTATATGAACATATTCTGAAAAACACTTAAGACATAGTTTAATGGTGTAAAACTTCATAACATTAAGTTCAGTACACATGACCTCTCGAACATCTTGGTATGGTATTCTTATGATACCAATTCAACTTTAATGTGAGATACATACATGTAAGAATTCTTATTTAATGGTTCCCTTCATTTATTAACCTATACTAATGTAAAATTCCACTAATATTATAAGATCTCAGTGTTGATTTATTTTTATTATGCTAATATATGTAGTGAAATTCAAACTGCCTATCATGAACATATTCACAACTTTCATCTATTCAAACATCACTTCATATTGGTATATGATATTTCACCAATTCATGTTGGGTTTTCTCCACTAACTTGATTCTAAGATGAGGGCATTTCATTTTTTACTTGATCTTGATTTTCAAAACACATCCCACTATATTTGATTCCTTTTAAGATGATGTCAAACTATATCATAGATAGTCTATACTACATGACTTTAAATTTTTTAGAGTTGTCCATCCTATAAGAACATAAACTAATTAGAGTGGAATATTCCATGGGACATGACTCTATTACATATAATCCATATTTATGTCAAATTCCCATGATTTTTACTAATTATCAGTGGATATAAGCTCAGAAAAAATTACCCATGCATAAAAGAATAATTTATGTAGAAGACTTTATTTCCTCAAGTATGTAATAGTTATGGTTGTACTAGGTAAACCTGATGTCATGATATATTTGAACCATGATTAAAATTAACTCCTTTGATTAAAACTATATGTAATGATTCTAGGATCTCCTATCCTAGGAATGATAAAAAAATCCATCAATTTTTAGTACCTCTTGAACCTAGTATGGTGCTCTCCATTCACATTGGTTTTTATCTAGTGGACCCTATAAAAGTAAATTATTATAACTACATAAATATTTATTCCTATTATTGAGGGATACATAGTAATTGTTGGATCTCCTATCATAGGTCTCATCCCAAATTTCTGCCAAACCCCACCTCTTCTGGGGTTATAAATTGATTCGTTCATAAAAAATCATATTTACTTACTCAGCACTAAGAAAATGTGATCTTGTTTTGTGTTCCATTTTGATCTATGAAAGGTATCCTATATAGGGGTCATAATTTTATGGGGTTTAAATATAGATCATATGATTACTTTTTGAATTTTGTTAAAATGTATGATATATGGTCCACCCTGTATGACACTAAACTTATTTAAGAGGTCCATTATATGATGCCTATCCTTTTTTGTATAATACAGATCTATATATGAATCCCCATCACGTGCTTCTTTATCCATGAACCTATATTAAGAAAAAATATCCCCTATCTATGTACTTATAAATTAAATTTAAACTATATAACACATGGTTTATCCCATGTTACATTAAAAAACTTGAAAGGGGTTTTTTATGTGACCCTAATCAAAATGATCATCCACTATGCATGAGATCAATCTATATAGGTTTCCCTTTTATTTCATCAAGTATTCAGTTCTTATGTTTATACTAGTCACCTACAACATAATGGTTCACTTAAATTATGACTAGGATAATGCTCTTAGGTATATCTGAACAATGTATGGCTAGATTCCTTTTAACTCAGGATACATAGTGATTCCTATATATCTCATCTAAATCTCGGTTGTAGCTCCCATTTCTATATCAGGTTCTGCTATGGTGGAGTGGTCTTACATATTTTCACATGGGTTTTTATCTATCACTCTTTACAGAGCATATACATTACACCCTTCCTCTCCTTTACATGATCCAAATCTTTATAGATACATTATATATCTAAGAAATTTGTGTGGTTTGGTTCATGATAACTCATGATATACAGTAATTCCTAGATATCTAATCCTATTATTCGTTATAAATTCCTCCAAAACCCAACACATATTTGTGTTTAGGTCATATATATTAACATTGGGCCTTTTATGTTTTAAAACCAAGATGAATGATATATGTTTTATAAGAGTAGTATATGGTGCAATTCTTATTATCACATGATATGTAGATAAGTCTTAATTATTAGTACAATATATAGGTTTCCCCCTAATAAAACCCCTTGCATCCTTTTTTTTGGGACCTCTCATTCACATCAGGTTTCTCTTCATGATTCCGTCATTATACAAAAGTAATTTTATTTTTTCACATGATTTGAATCTATATAAAACTCTTTACATATAGTTCCTCATCATATGACCATAAACTACATGATACATAAGTACACTTCACATAACTCTAAATTTGTTTTCATTATTCCTCATCATATAACCCTAAACATCACGACATATGAGTCCTATTATTTGAAATTTGAATTAATGATACATTTTCCATCATGCATGACCTTAAAATTTTTAATTGTGTACCACATCACATGACACCAAACTATATGAAATTTGAGTCATTATCATATGATGTTAAATTTCAAATCACATGGTCCATCCTACATAAACATAAACTACTTAAGAGTTATCTGTCCCATATGAACCCACTTCCTTGTATAAGGGTGAGATCCATGTAAGGGTTCCAGACCTGTTTTTTTATGCATAACCAAGTTCTATCCATAACCCTTCACTATGATAAAATACCTATTGTTTTAATAATAATGTCATAGTGTTTGGGAACCCCATATTTACATCAGGTTTTCTACCTTATCCATACACAGGGTCAATATCATGGGTATAATCCATGGATATTCTTATGGTTTCAATATCATGCTAGAAGAATAAAAAATAAACCTTACTTGTATATGAGATAGATCAATGCAAGGAATATCTTTAATGATAACTATATGTGTCTTGATTCATGTTAACTAAATATATGTAGTGAAGTCTAAACCATATGTTTTAAATCAAGTTATAAATATTGATCCACCTTTATTCCCTGTAAATATCCCATAATAGCTTGTCTACGATTAACTCAATGATGGAGTATTTTAATCATCTCTTCAATGTTTCCTTACATGTTCCACATTTCATTCTTTAGGTGATTGAATCCTAAAAAACCACTCATGTATATCATTAACAATTAAATATTACTTTTATGGACACCTTTAAATTATAATCATATCTGTGATTCCATATTTGACCCTACTAACCATAGGAATATATTATCTTAAGTAAAAATTATTTTAATCTCTATATCCATGGACAACTTTATAGTGTATCATTTCATTCAAACTTTTTAAATGGTTATCCCCTGTGTATTTATCCCACCTCATCACTTCCTTACTCAAATATCATAGGTCTTAATATACATCTTAGCCACTAACTATTAAAAAGGTATGGGGTAATCTAAGAACTTTATCACCATATTCTTTTCATATTATTCCCTCCATTAATTTTCTAAGAGCAATGATATTAAACTATGTGCACCAATTTAGGAGATAATCTATAGTATAATTGGGATTTTTATTCACATCATGTCTTCTATGCCCTATATAGATAAAATTACTAACTATTTCGTCAATGTTTTATGACCTTAAACTCTAGTAACATTTGGTTAAATATATATATGAAATTGAATGTTATTATCTTAGTGGTATAAATTGAATGACCCTTAAAATATAATATAAAATAGATTTAAGGATTAGCATGATAAAAACACATAATGGAATCCTATGAAAAAGTCAAGTCTCATATTGCAAGCCATTCCCCATTAAGAATTAGGTAAAAGTAGAACTGTAAGATTAAAAAAGAACAAATATTATGGGGGTTTCCATATGACACTGAGAAACATTAATCTAGGTTCATTGATCCCCATAGTCTAGAAAAAAGGTAGAGAAAACCTTCATTATTCTCTCATGTAAGTATATTTGAGAGATCTCCTATTATATTCCTTCACCCCTATAATCTGTCCAATACATGTTAGACTAATATTTATGATAGTTTAAACCTCATTGAATATTTTTTTTCTCTAGAAACCTATTTATTCCTCAAGATTTTGAATCCTTGAAACTTTTCATGATTAATGGTAACTCATGCATTCAACTCTAAAGGACACCTCTACTTAGTAATGATATTATAACCTAAATTTTTAACAAAAATTACTATAGGAATATATCTTAATAAGTATAATTTAATATAATATCTCACTGTAACTAACCATATGAGTTCTTTTAGCGATCATCTTCGATGTATTTGTTTCATCACATTATTCCCCAACTCAAATGTATTGAGTTTTGATTTACACATTCCATAACCTGAATCTTCCATTGGATTTTAATAAACTATATATTATGCATTCATGAATAATTACCACTTTCAAATAAATTTTATAACATCCCATTCTTGAACCTTTTGGGTCCTCGTTGCATAACCCCAAACAACATAACACAATAGTCGACATTGTGTGACCCAAAACCACATGAAACGATGATCTGAAAATCATGGAAAAAGATATATTGTCACACAAATAAGTTTGTATAAATTAGTGGTATTTATCTACTTTTTTCAATTTCACCCCTCCCTTACAACTATATAGACTGCCTCTGATATTGGGCAAAGTTTTCTGATCTTAAACACTAATTTCAATGATCTTACAAGAAGTACATGAAACTACCCATTGAAATGAATATAACTATCATAATGTTAAAATTAAAATAAATTAATTACTTTTAAAATTTCAAGATTTAACTCATTGGTCCTCATACTTGAATAAAAAAGTTAAAATCAAATATCTAAAAAAGGGGAATTGCATAAAACATGTCAAGTTGAAACCCCATAAAGGGAGTCCTGAGAAAAAGATAAGTTCTTTTCGACTAAACCTCCACTATATAAGTCTTAGAAGAAAATTAGGTCTAATGGAAATGATTTAAATATTTTAGGGACCACCATATAACCCTATCATAAGTAAACTCAATCTTACTAAGTCTCCTAACATTAAAAAAAATTAGATCATCTTCTTCCTCTCACACATCAGTTCAAATAACCCAAGTGAAGTAAAAAAATATGTTATATTAGGGAACATGGGACTTTTTGTCATTAAACTATTCATCTAACCCCCCCTCTCATGGTTTTAATTACCCTAGGCTACCTTTTTCTATGTCTGAATGGACTGCCTTTGGTGCATGGTGATGATACATATGTCACAATATTTATCCTCTATATACCCATCCAATAGTACATATAAAAGATTAAATCATACCTCATATCCAACTAAGATGACTATATCTTAGGGTAATAATGAATAAAATACTATATCTATCTTTATTATATCAATATAAGTGTATATTATCATATGAAAAAAAATATTGTAGTCCATTATTCCATAGATTTACCCCTTGTGTATGGTGATGGTATATGTACCTCTATATTTTTCCAACCTGTACCTATATAAAGTCACATGTATAAGAGGTAATGGATTGATCCATATTCCATTTGTGACTTAAAATTTTAGGGATCATGATTTAGCTAATCCATTCTCCTTTAAATGTTTATATGGACTTAATTATCATGATATTATTCCTCTTAAGTTTCATAGATTATCATGGATGAGTGATCAAGATGATATAGAGGGTTGGAAATATTTAAAAATAAAATAATTCTTATCATAGATAATAAAAAAATAGAGGTAATCTCCCTCATTATATACAAAATATGAATATATTAGAATAATACCACAAGTCACTCAGTAAAGGTAACCCCTGCATATCTTAGGATTTTGAATAGGAAATGAATACAATGAAATTTTATATTCAGTCCCTCCTTAGGGGTCTTATGTATTATATTTTATATTTCTTTCCAAGCACTCCACCATGAGGTATGTTGGATGTCTATAGATATTTAGTATAACTAAGAGTCTATACTAGAAAATGAGATATATTTTTGGACTAGTTCACATAAAAATATTTTCAAGTGGTCAGACTCTGAATTTATTAGAACTGGAATAATTCCAACATTTTCATGCTCTGGAAGATGGATTTTGGGGATGAAATATTTTTTAATTGGAACCTACACTGGATATAATAGTGTTGTAAGTAATATAAAAGATTAATATATTAACTTATCAATAAAAAAGTTAATGAATAGAATTTAGGATAATCATTTTTACCTTGAGAACTTCCCAATTAAATTGGCACCACTACCTCAAACTTTAGAAATGAAAGTATCCTATGGTGAGTTTTTTCCCACCTACCATGGAATGGAATTAATCTACTATCTCGATATAATTATTTAGTACTATCAGAATATTTTCACCCTTAATCATGGTTTAACTAGGTATAATATCTTGACCCTCTCTGATAATGGTCACATCATCAATCGGTGGGGTGTTCATACTCTAATGTGGTGAATTTTCCACTAGAATCTTATGAATTGGATCAAGAATATTTGAGAGATCCACCATTAATAATTCTCTAGTTGTCAATTGATTTAATCAGAGGTGTAATATTTATCAAATATCCCAATAATGGATCAAATTAACTATATTTTATATAGACAAAAATTTATTATTTGATGTTTCAAATCAATGTTCAATATATGTAAATGATTAAACAAGTGAAAGTGAGTAATAATTTCTCTTAGCTAGCCCCATGTTGAAGTCCATGAACTCATACAAGGAGGCATGATCATCAATGTCGAATAGGAAATCTTCAACTATTTATTCTACCTCAGTAGTAAATATGATCTCTTACATGAAATATAAATTTAGAAAGGTGCTAAAAATGAAACCATAACGCTCAGTGGTCATTATTGTTCCATTTTCTCCTACACTATAGGAGACGGTCCAAGTGGGTTTTATCGAAACTCCCACCAGAATCAGTGTAGCTAATTTTAAAGTAGGAGGTAAGGAATCATTTTTTTACCCTATAATATCCTTTGGGATCACCTAAAATTGATCCCATGTGGAGAAGTGATATCTGGATGAAGTAATCATTAATTCATTACTTGGATGGATGCATATATGAAATAGAATATCAGATAAAATATTTTCCACATTCACCCATCTGAATGTTATTGGATAGTGTCTTGGATTTTCACTAATGTATGGTAATATATAGAGAGGTATATGGCCACATTTGAGAGGGATATATTCCTAGAGGTGGAAAAATTGAAATAATATTTATCCATTATACTTCCTCTATAGACCTTTGACTAAGAAATATTACCTCTTCTTTGAAGGTATCATATCCCATAACACCTATTACGGTGGTCCATATGATATAATCTTGATATTTCACATGTATATTTTCCCTAAATGTTCTCTTAAAATGGATATATTAGAAATTTTTGAGAGTGGTTAATAGGTTTAATGAAGTCATAATGAAGAGAATTTTAATCATACATCTTCAACGATTATGAGGTCATCCCACTCATCATCAAGGGGTTGGTAAAAGACCCCTTAAGTGGTGCCTCAATTTTCTAATTATTGGACATAGATTATGACAAGGATACCTTTTTATTAGTGTAAATGGGAATCTTTAGATCCTAGATATATTTGTTAGAGTCTTTAGGATTCATTTGAAAATTAATTTCCTAGAGTTCTATCACATTACCAAGATGAGGGATGTGGACCCCTCATTGAAGGGAAACCAAATGTAAATGAGTTATATATTCAAAGAAAAGTTTAGCTATATATTAGTGTACATAGGATATATATAATCTATAGTAGAGATAGTATACCATTATTTAAGCTTCTAAGAATAATTGGGAGCCCACAATTTCATAGTATTTTTAAGCTTCTCATCCATAACTGGAGAACTACTCTATTATCACTAATTAGATCACCTCATATTAGACTCATGATGTGATTATATTTGATACATTATTGGTGGAAAACCTGTGGGTATGGTTTTTCAGAGTGAGTGGATTATTTACTAGTTGTACCTTTTTTGTAGGTATTCCTAGCATTACATTTCCTTATTTACAAGGTCAACATCACAATAACATATAAAAAGTTGGTCATTAATATCTCATTAGAATATGATTATAAAGAATAATTATTTTCATAAAAAAAATATCACACCTTAGTTGATGAATATTTGTTACATATCCAAACCACCCACACCATAATTGTACATCTCATGTACCATTGGAAATGTTGACACAAAAACCATTAGTTCATAAAAGATCTACATCATCTCCCACTAAGTACTTCATTACTATTACCATTCTTAGACATATAATACTTTGTACCTTTATTCATAACCTATAGAAAGGAAACATAATAAAGGGTGAGATTAGAATCTTAATAAGGTTAAAAAAGGGATATATTAATGATCACATGGGCTTAAAATGTACCAAAGGGTATAGGAATTGGGGAATAACATTTCAAGATAATACCCTTCATATCAAAAATCATTATCTTGAGTCATGTAATAAATATTATTATTTTATAAGCCATGAATTATAATGTAATAAGATATAATATTCCATAGAAATATAACATTTTAATAAAATAATGAAATGTGGAATACACATAAGTATATAAAATCATTTCTTCTATAGTCAAGGCTCATTTCCATGACTATAATAGTTCATTTAATTCACCCCCAAACCATTATAGTAGTCAATTCTCACTACCAAGACTCTCATTGTGGAGTGGGTTCACTCTCCTATCTATTATAGATTTCATAGTTCCCTCCCAAGACTATCAAAGTGTACAAAGTCCCTTACTGAACTACGTTCACTCCCCATTCCAGTCTCATTTATCTCTTAAGATATCAATATTTACCCAATAAATTTTACGGAGATATAGATCCCACCTACACTTTGTTATAATGTGAAAACATTTTTTGGTTATAATGTAACCATCATCCTTTGTTATAACAAATCCATTTTCCTTGGTTATAGCATAACCACTTTCTTTACGTATAACGTAACCATTATCATTGGTTATAACAATAAAAATTATCCCTAAATATAATATAATCACCTTCAAAAAAATAAAAAAATATGTATGTTTTCTAAAATATCATAAATAATTCATCATATCATCACATCATAATCAGTCAAATAAAATAGGTTTTATAAACATTTCATCCATTCATCTTAGTATAACCCATGGAAAATAAATGGATATCTCATAAAAATAAAAATTAACCACCAAGATAAATAATAATGATGGGTTTATTGGATAATATCCCTATTAAATCATAATTAATATCGAATTATATAATCATATATGAAAATTCATTTAAAATATTTCTAAAATATTTATTGGGGAAAATAACCTTTTTATTTTAAAATTCACTTCTAAAAGAAAAAATAACAATATGTCAAAAAAATTAAATATCATTGGAAAATTGTAAAATAATATTTAAAAAATTTATCATTTATGATGGTAGGAAATTCCATTCTTGCAGTATATGATAAAAGAAAACATTCCTTCCACATTTTTGGTAAAAATTCAAATTGTATCTTATTCAGAAAAAATAAGAAGATTCCATTAGAACCATTTTTCTAAAAATACCAACATGTGTAAAATTAATTTAAAAAATAATATGTTAATATTAAAACCCTATATAAATCTGTTTTTTGAAACCATGTATATAGAAGAAAAAGGGTTTTCCACTAAGGAGATAAATGAAGCCTATTTTCCTTAAAACACATTTCTAATATCCTGAGTACATAACTTCAGGAAAATTAAAGGAATAAATGTATTCTAAACAAATAATTATAATAAAATAAAATTAAAGAGTTTATTCCAAGGTAAATCATAATATTTTATCACCATAAATATAATCATAATCAATTTTGATAAACAAAGAGATTATAACATAAAACCCTTACCACTTTGGTAAATTTTGAATCTTAATCCCTAAGAAATAAAGAACCATATATGTATATTTATATCACTTAATATTCATATTGTTAATTTTAAAATACATTCTTGGTAATTATATACACCACATAAAATAAAAAAGCAGTGTATAAGGCATGCATCCCATTGAAAAAAATATGAGACGAAAAACCCTTACCATAGGACTGAATTCATTCATAAATGTGGAAACCTCATGAATAATAAACCTATATTTATTATAAAGATATTAAATTACCATAATAATATATATAATACAATATTTTATTTATTAATAACCTTTTATCACCCATTTTGAACATTTGTTTATTGAAATCATTGTTCTGGATGATATTTACTTCATTTTACAAGGATGTTTTGGTTAAGTAGTTTTGGTACTTGTATTTTTACTATGGTTCCATCATCTATATAATGTTAATATAAATATAAATATCAAATATTTTCATTAATTACATGTTTATATTAATACATAAAAGATATAGATAGAAAAATTAGTTACAGAGTTCATCGAGACAGTATGTCGTACGTACACATAAACATTGTTTCCATTTTTTGATGGATTAAAAAATAAATGTAAATATTAAATGACCATTGATAATAAATTTTAAATCATATATATTAATTAAATCCCTTTTTATTACCATCTATTTGAAAAAAATGGAAATTTAATCACATCACTTCATAGAGGTGGTTGTCGACATATACACACGATCGACGTTATCATTTTCCAACAGTTTGGAAGTTAAGGAATTAAATATGATATTATAATTTAATAAGTATAATTATTTCATAATTATCATATATAAACAATAATACCATCATAATACCTATCAATAATGGTTGGTTATGAGAAACGAAATGTATTGATACGTGGAGACTCTAAGTTATACGTACGCACGTGCAATATTTTGACTTCCAATTTGATGGAAAGAAGTTTAATAAATGTGGTTTCATAAAAATGATAACATTTAAGTATATTTATTATAATTAATTTATAATTTTATTAATAGTATAACATAATTACATGAGATAAAAGAATAATTAAAAAGAAAGTGGTCAGTTAAGGTGATTGTCTCTTCTATGAAATAATTCTTTTAGATCTCCTATTAAGTGATATAGTGTTGGTATTTTAGGAATACCATAACATATAAAATGTGTATATAGTGGTTATAAAGATAATTTGGAAGATTATGGTCGATCTTGAAGGATAAAATTGGCATTAATAATAGAAAGGTGGGGTACACTTTTATAATTTTGGGGAGGGACGCTCTAGAAATTTTCTTAATATATTTAATTAATATTGAGTAATTTTGAAGTCAAAAACGTTAAAATTGAATATATTAAAATAATATATAATTATTAGTTTAAATAATATCATTAAATAAAATTTTGATAAGTTTTGATCACATTATTACCCTTATCATTTTGTTTTAACCATTCCTTAATCCTTTTTACAATTATTGTAATATGAAAGTTCTGAACACTTTAAGGGTCAATAGTGGTATTATATAATGATTAACATCCCATAAATGGACCATATAATATATTTAGAACCATATCCCATTAATTTTTCATATTCTAATATTTTAAATAATTTTATATCATTTTATAAAATATTGTTTATTATAAAATATCATTATGGTCATTTTTAACATTATTCATTTAATTTTGAATTTAAATATAATAGGAAAAACAGAAAATTATAATATAAATCTTAAATAATTTCTTAGTATGTCAGATAGATCTATAAAATTCATTTTACATATTAAATTATTAAAATTATATTATTTTTAATATTTTTAAAATCATTTATTTATTTTTTTTCTCTTAATTGAATAAATACTGTATTAGCGTTATATAAGAATTTAAGGTCAATAATTTTTTATAAAAATTTCAAATAAATTATTATAATTAAAATAATTTCATTAATAATATTATACACACATATATCCATTCATATCATTCTTTTATCCCTATGTGGAAACATAAGAGATATTTAAAACTAAAAGAGTGATGTTTTGTAACTTCCATTACTTGAAATATTATATAGGCCATTACCTAGAAAAAGTTCCCATTAAAAAATAAATTCAGATCATTATGTGATAATGGTATAATTACCTTCTTCCAATGATAATTAAGATGAAATATTATGGTCTTAGGACTCAGTTCTTACCTAGATTAACCTGATTTATACATTACTAATGTGATAAATTTAACCATGGTTATTATTCATATAGACCAAAAAAGTGAAAGTTTAATGAATTTAGACCTAATTATTCAAAATATGGAATCCATTTTATCAAATTAAATACTTATAAGTGGTAGAAATTTATTTAATATATGTTTGGAAAATGAGATGAAAACCATTTTTAGAAAAATATAGTTTTTAAACAAGAAAAAATGATTTATTCTTATCCCATGCATAGTAAATATATTAGATGGATTTTTAAATTATTTTTTTAATTTATAAAATATTATTTCACTAAAAATAATTCATTGATTGTAATTAATTTCATATATTGTGATAAAAACATATTCCATACAAAAAAAAAATAGTTTTTCAGAAAAATTTTATTTTATGTAAAAAAGGTTTTAAAAAAATCAAACATGAAATTGAATAAAATTAACTTAATTATATTATTTAAAATAAAATAGAAGAAAAATTACTCTAAAAATATTTAAAATAAAAATATTACTTTTTACATATTGAAAACATAAATACAATTTTCTATATATATTAGTACTTTCACTATTCATTGGAAAATCAATTTTTTTCATAAAATCCTCAAAAAATATCCCTAATATAATTTTGATATAATGATTTAAAAAATGTAGTTAGTTTAATGAAATAAGATTTTTAAAATTATTGTAATGACCCTTACCCCAGTAGCTCGAAGTTAATGCCTTACTTTATTAAATTAGAATAATAAACAAGGAAGTCACATCCTGAATGATAGGATAGTTATGTAGATTTGGAGAACTAGATACAAACTTATGTTTTAAATTACAACTTGAAAGGAAAAAAACAAATCATCTCCATTTTAAACATCAATACACTTCTAGATTATCCCTGCAAGTCATTCACAGTATACATATTCGCATCATGGGGAAAAATAAAACATAAAAAAGGTGTGATATCAAATTCTCAATAATAGTATGAAATACATAAAAAGATAATATACAGATAAACAATAAGACATGTTGAATAACTAAAATAATATTCCATTAAAAAATAATCTTGAGCATATTATAGAATGAATAAAAACTGAATAATTCCATATAAATAATCCAATGGGAATAAAACATAACCATTGGTATTATACTATATGAATAATAACATTGATTCGAAATTAATAATATTATAATGAGGAGATTCATAATGTATGACTTCTGAAACATACCGTTGAGGGCTTGTCCAACACATTAAAAAATGGTTAAGACCTCGGCCAAAATCCATATCTATTTTGTCTCATAAGACCTATCGATGCATCGAGGGGATATAGATGTCTCCAATTATCACATACTATTTCCAATTCATTTCTCATACTAATGGGGTGAAATATAAACAATATATACGTATTAAATGTAAATAATTTTCCCTAATCAGTAAACACAATCTCTAACCATTCTGAGTAATATGGGGAATGATAAAAAGGTATCTTATCCACTGTAAAACTAATCAAAAAAATTTATTAAAATATATTATATGATATCATTGAAGATAAATTCAATTTAATCATAAGATTAAAAAAAGGGTTTTTTTGTCAATAACAAATAATCTAATAAAAACGTCAAGGAATTCTTGAGATAGATACCCTTTTAACTTTGCAAAGAAGTATTCTTTTTGAAAAATTATTTTTACATGTCACAAGATTAGATTTTAAATATGTATATCCCAAAAATGAAGATTTAAGAAAAAATAAATTATATCTTAGTTACAAATTATGACCAACTGAAGTGAAAACAAGTAAAAATAGTTTTTAAGATACTTTAGAAATTTGCCGCCTTCGTATGGTTTAAGAGAAAATATAAAAGTCTTTAAAGAGAAAAAAGTATTAATTGTTAACATAAAACTAAAATTTAGCTTAGATATATTTTCATGATAAAATTAGTTATTTTAGGAAAATAATTGTTCCTTAAAAAAATATGTATTTCACTTAAAAATGTGTAAGAAACTGGAATGTTCCTTTATATCGGGCTTGCTTATCGAGAATAATTGAGACGGGAACCTTATATGACAAGAATTCTCCCCTCAAAGAAAGATAAAATGATATGGAGATATGATTTTAGAATATATAAACCTATTTTATATTAATTATATAAAAATAATAAAGAAGTAAATTAGGTTAAAGAGATAGATAATGTAACCACAATAAAATGGAGGTTCAGAAAGAAACCCTTAGCTTATGTCCGAAAGTATTTTCCATTTACGCTTAATGTCTTAGATAATGAAATTTTATTAATTAATAATTTAATTTAGTAAACTTAAAACATTTATTTTATTTATTTTAATTTTATTAATTTCATTTATGGCCATTTTTATGAGTTATAATATTCAATTTCGTCAGTCGGGAGTGTTCATTTCTCTAATTTTCATGATTGGTTCACTTGTATACATGTACAAAATATCATGTATAATGGTAATAGTTATATAGAATTGAAATTATATTCTATAAATGAAAATACATAAGATTAATTTTTTATATAATTCATTTGGTTATTTGGGGTGATGATGAATCATTAGATAAGATGTTAGTGATAATCATTTCAATAATTTTTAGTGTTTTTTATCATTACACTCTAGTTTTGTTTTATTAATTATTATTAGGTATATATATTGTTTAAAGAAAATTAAATAATCTTAAATTCATATATTATAATCTATTTATGCATAAAGTTTTTTTATGAGTAACGTTCAAGGCGTAATTAAAAAACGAAAACATGTTGTCCACGAAGGCGGTAAATTGGCACATCAGAGATGATGTTTTCATCTTTAGAATAAAAGTAATATGAGAAGAGGCTAGATGGTGTATTTTCCATTAACATAATAAAATTTCAGTATATATAAGATTTTGGAGTTTTCCTTCATTTTTAGATAAAGTGTTTGAGTAGCATATAAGAAAATAAAAGAATGTCGAATGAAAATAAAGAAAGTGAAAGAGGATTTTACGTGTTGAATTCTTCTCTTTGAGAACCCCCATAAGGAAATTGGTTTTAATATTTTGTTGAGACCATAATTTCTAGAACATGGGGAAGATCCTTGGGTAGTTTATTGGGTATAAATTGGACAAGCCTCATGGATTAGTAGGTTTTACGAAAAGAGGTGGTGAGGGGTGGTATTTATAGTGGGAGGAGAGGAGTGTGTTTGAATATTTTATTCATTAGTTTATTATTTCGGATCAAGACTAAAAATATTTTTAGAATTATCAATAAATAATTTAAAATAATTAATTTTAGTTCAACATTATTGTCTTAAATCATCCATACATCATATATGACTCAATAATTCATGTATTAATTAAATACGGTAAATTTATGTATTTCATTATTCACTAAAAATTCAACTATTTTAGAAAAATTCCAAAAATCCACCTTAACCATTTTTCAATGTGTAGAATTAAAAATTAACTATATTTTATAAAAATTATTTTTTATATAAGACAATTTTAATTTTTAAATAAAATCATCATTTATTTGAAAAATAAATATTTTAATATTATAACAGTTTTTATCACACTTTAAAAAATTAAAAAGATCTCATAAAATAATATTATAACCATAATACAATAAAATAGTAATTTATAACTATATTTTATGAAAATAAATTTTATTCTAAATAATCACATTAATTGAAAAATTATAAATAAAAATTATGTTTCACAAAAAATGCCAATACTTAACTTACCTTTTTTAAAATATTTATTTACTTCTTCCATGATATAAATATACCATATTTTCAATAATAATATATCTAAAGTTTATTTATACTTTCATAAGTGATTTTTCTCTTCTATTGGTAATATTACTATTTCTAATGGTCACATTATTATTCCAACGGTCATATTTAATAGTATATTATGGTTTTAAACTCGGTGTTTTTTGAAGCATAAACTATCAAAGATTTTAAATTTTAAAAGAGATATACCATAAGATCTTGGGGTGTTACATTCTCCCCTCTTTCAAAAAAATAATCCTTTAAAATTCTATAATTTCACCTCATAAAAATATTTGGATAGTTCTACAACAAAAATTCTTTGAGTTCCCTTGTTGCCTCTTCAATTTTATGATTTTTTCAAAGTGCATTTACCAGTAATGTCATATGATTCCTCAACACCAAGAAAATAATGTTTGAGATGTATTTTCCAATATTGAAGAACTTTAAAAAAAATAAATAGTTCTTATTTCATTCCTTCAACCTTTAAATTTTTACTGAAACTAATATGGTTAGTATATGTTTTCAATAAACAATAATTTCCAAAGTCTAACTTGATCCATTCCACAAGTATTTAATCTTAAGACTCATCGAAAACAAGTTTTTCCATATTAGATGACCAAAGATAAATAATTAAGGTCACTAAATTTCCAAAATCTACATATCATAAGATTATCCAAATAATGTTACTCTTAATCCCACATGACAAATATATGAATACCATGATCACTTTAAAATCATAATGAAAACATGCATTCTTTAAAATTTTTAAAGAAGAAGTAATGCAGTAAAATCCTTACATATCTCATGATTCTTATAACAATAATATCATAACATAATTCTTGAATCTAAAAATAGAAATAAATTAATTATTCAACTTTTACTGTAGTAACAACATAATATTGACCTTGATCCCTTTATATTTTCTAAGCTATATTTCCTTGAAGATTGGGAAATTCATTTGTGTAGTTCCCCATCTCATTATAGTTGAAAATTTTCACATTTACAGCTTCTTTTTTCCCCTTACATTCATAATCTTGGTGACCTTTCTCTATATACATGTACCAAACTCCCATTCCCTTGAGGTAAGTACTGGGGTGTTTCTTACCAAAATTATCACATCTTTCCAAATCCTTCTTTATCTTTTCTCTTTATACATATATTTCTCTATCAATATGTTCTTCTCTTTCTTTCCCTTAAAGTCATAATATTTAGAGTATTCTTTCTTTATCCTGATAACACATGAGACTATATGCTCATATGATGATAATGTTTGTGAAACTAGTTCCTTTCATATAATTAGATTACTACCATCAAATAAATGGCCAATCTTGATCCTTGGATTATGTATGTAGTCTAAGGAATTCATTGATAACCATTTAAGGTTTTCATCATACTTGGAAATTTCATTATCTACCTTACATCTCAAACTTAATAATTGTATCTCAATATCTGCTCATTGTTCATGAGGAAAATATTTTTCCAAGAAAAGTTTATTAAAATACCTCTATTCTATGTAATCTATTTCCTCCTACTACTTTTTTTTAATTCATGAACACCATTGATTTGCATCTACTGATAGATTATAAACTATAAATATAATCATCTCCATTACATTACTTCTTAAAGAAATAAATATCTTCTCTAAGGAACTTATCCACTACTCTTCTACAATGGAATTGTAGTTCCACTAAATGATGGAGGTTTATGTCTCTAGAATTGGTCTATAATTGTTAATCAATTTTTTGGATCTAGATTCTCCATTCCGATAAGGTTATTTTACATAACCTATTTCAGTTTTTTGAGTATTGTTATAAGTTTCTTAGCTCCAGTTACAACTCCTCCAACATCATTATCTTACATAGGAGGTAAATTCCTACCTAGAATATGTGTGTTGATACAATTTACATTTCTTCCACTATCATCCATTTAAAAAAATTGAATACAATAAATTATGTTATGAATCATAATGCATAATTTTCGAACTTGCAAAAATACATAAAATAAATTTGAAATTTATGCATAGTTAATATCATAATCATAAACATGTTTTATTTTAAGACATGTTTACATTTAAAGCATTCAAATTCTTAGTAAATAAAATTCACATTCTCCTAAGAATATACCATAGGAGTGTCAATCCAGGTGTACCGTAAGATTTGTTTTTCATGTACTAGGTTACTTTGAGTTAGTCTTGATACACCTTGTCAAATTTTTTACCCTTAGGTACATATGTTCTTAAACCATGTCCACTTATAGTATCTAGACATTGATGTATTGATAAGAAGACCCACATAATATATACCTTAACAAAATTTTGTGATTTTCTTGTATTATTAAACTCAGATTCTATCTTAGTGTTATTTTCCCTAATCTATGTATTAAAAAACTACTTTCCAGGGTTTCTACTAAACTTCTACCAATACCAAATATAAATACCCCAACACTAGTTTTCTAGAGTTATAGCTTTAATTTATTAAATTGGCAAAAAACAAGTAATTTTCATCCCAAAGAACATAATAGTTTAGTATTTTTATATAACTAGTTACAAACTTATGTATTATATTGTAACTTGAATAGAAAAACAATATATCATCTTCATTTGAAACATCAATAAAATCCTAGATTATCCCTACATGTCATTCATAATATACATCTTCTCATCCTAGTTAAAAATAACAAATAATAAAGGGGTGATATAAGATGCTCAGTAAGGGTAAGAAATATATCATATGATAATATACATATAAACAATAAGGTAAAGTGAGTAACTAAAATCACATGCCATTAAAACATAATCTTGAGCATATTATGGAAGGAATAAAAACTGAATAATACCATATAAATAATACAATGGGAATAAAACATAACAATAGATATTATACTAGTAGAATAATCACATGGATTTTCAAGTACTAATATCATATTGATGGAATTCTTAATGTCAGACTTCTAAAATATACCATTGAGGCCTCAACCAAGAAATCTGAAAATAAATGGTTAAGACCTCCTCCAAAATCTATATCTATTTTGTCTCATGAGACCTACCGATGCATCAAGTGGATATAACCGCCCCACCTATCTCTTAATAAGTCTAATTCATTTCATATATTAATTGGTATCAAACATAAACAACATATACATATGAAATATAAATAACTTTTCCCAATCAGTAAACATAATCAAACCATTCCAAGTTACATGGTGAATGGTATAAAGATAGCTTTTCTATAATCAAAGTAGAAATAAAAAATTTAATAAAATATGTTAGATGATATCATATAATATCAATCCCAATTAATCATAATAAGACAAAAATGTTTTTTAAATCAATGAAAAATACTACTATAAAATCTTGGAGGAATTCATGAGAGAAATACCCTTTTTACTTTGCAAAGAAGAGTTATTTTGTAATAATCATTTTTATTTTTAGTAAAATCATATTCTAAATATGTATATCCCAAAAAAATAAAAGGGAAGGAAAATAAAATTATGTTATTGGAACAAATTATGTCCAAATTTAGTGAAAATAAGTAAAAATATGTTTCAAGAAACGTTACAAATTGGCTACTTCCATGCGGTTTAAGATAAAATGTAAGAGTATTTAAAGTGGATAAAGGATTAATTGTTTATACAATAATAGAAATTAACTAAGATAGTTTTTCATTATTAAATTATTGGTTTTATAAAAATAATTTTGGATTAAAGAAAATTATTGAGTTCACTTGAAAATGGTTAAGAAACTAGGAAGTTCCCTTAAACCGGGCCTACTTATCGAGAAGAATTGTGAAGGAAACCATATAAAACATGAATTCTCTAATAAAATAAAGATAAATTAATATAGTTATATTATTTTTTAAAGCATATAGATAGTGTTGAAAAATTATATAAAAATAATAACAAATTTTATTGGGGTATAGAGAGAGAGAGAGATAGTGTAACCCAAATGAAAGATGGGGGTTCGAGAAGAATCATTTACCTTCTATATGGAAGTATTCTATACTTGAACTTAATGTCCTCGATAATGAAATTATATTAATTGAAAATTTAATAAAGAAACATTTAAATATTTATTTTTTTATATAAATTTTATTAGCTTCATTTATGGCCATTTTTATGCGCTGTAATTTTCAATTTCATCATTTAGGAGTGTTCCTTTCCTTTATTTTAATGTTTGGTTCACTTGTATACATGTATAAAAGATAATGTTAAATGAGAATAGTTATCCATAATTAAAATTATATTATATTAATGAACATAAAAAATATTAAATGGTTATATATTTCATTTTATTTTTTGGGTTCAGGATAAATCATTATATAAGAACTTACTGATAATCATTTAGATTATTTTGGTGCTTTTTTTTATCATCACACACTAGTTTTGTTTTATTAATTAGTATTATGTATATATACTAGTTAGAGTACATTAAATAATATTTAATACATATATGATAATAATTTTTAACTGTAAAATGGTTTTATTACCAGAATTTATGGTAGAATTAAAAAATGGAAACATGTCCTCCACAAAGGTGGTAAATCGGCACCTCACGAGCGATATTATCATATTTATAAAAAAGGAATAGAATAGGAGACATGATGTTGGATTTTTATTAAAATAATAACATTAAAAAATATATAAGATGCTATATTTATCATTCATGTTTGGAAATAGGATTTGAGGAGAGTATAATAAAAGAAAAGAAAGTGGAAAGAAAATTAAGAAAGCAAAAGAGGATTTCACCTCTTGAATTCTTCTCCTTTAGAACCTCCTTAGGGAAATTTATTTTTGGACTTTTTCTCATAATATAACCACATAGACATGGGTAAGAGGCATTGAATTTTTATTGGGTATAAATTGTTTATGCTTGAATGATTTTGAGGTGTGAGGTAAAAAGGTGGGGGTTGGTATTTATAGTGGGAGGAGAGGGGTGTTTTTTATTATTTTATTCACTATTTTATTATTTTGTCTCAGGACTAAGAATAGTTTGATAATTATCACTAAATATATTAAAATAATGATGTATAGTTTGTTATTAGGGGCTTACATCATCAATACATCATCAATGAATCAATAATTCTTGTATATATTAAATACGGTAAATTATTGTATTTCATTATTTGCCAAAAATTCACTTATTTAAGAAAAATTAGAAAAATTCACCCAATTTTTTTTAGAATTTAGAATTGAAAAAATTAAATCTATTTTATGAAAATAAATATCTAAATAATATAATTTTAATTTTATATAAAATCATCATCTACTCAAAAAATACCAATTTTAATATTATAACTGTTTTTATGACACTTCAAAAAATTAATTAAGGTCTCATATGATTATCTTATAATCATAAGAATAAAATATTAATTTAGTAATGTATTTTATGAAAGTAAATTTTATTTTAAATCATTGTATTAATTATAAAATTATAAAAGAAAAGTTTTTTCACAAAAATATCAACACTTAACTTATCATTTTTAAAACATTAATATACATATTCCATGATAAAAATATAAAAAAATTCATTTATAAGATATCTAAATTTTCTATATACTTCCACAGGAGAAGTTAGTTTTCTATTAGTCATAATACTATTCTTAATGGTCACATTATTATTCCATTGGTCATATTTAATATTATATTATAGTTTTAAACTCAGTGTTGTGTGAAGCATATACTATCAAAGATGTTAAATTTTTAAATTAAAATATCTTAAGAATTTGGGGTGTTACAAGTAAAAAAACTAAATATAATATTTTTTCACAAAAATCAATAAAAATAATTTTGAAAATTAAAATAAAAATAATATTACTTTGCTAACAAATTGAATGTTTATTTCCTAAGAATTAATAAATACATTTATATTGAGTTGGATATTTTAAAATTTCTCCTAATTTAGTTGATCATGTTCATACCATCTAATTTATTTGCTAGGTTATAATGTTCACATAATTAAATTTTAATAATATATCACGGTTAGTTTAACCTCTGTGTTTCATGTAATATAAGTTATTGAAGAAAATAAATCTTTTTGAAAAAATATTTTTTTTTATAAAATCTAGTGGTGTTATATTCTACCCCCGTAAAATGATTTTTCCTTTTGAAATTCTTCACCATGATACAAAAAATTTTGGAAATCATTGTTTCATTACATCATCGAGTTTCCATTTAGCTTTATCAAATTTGTGATTTCTCGAGATAACTTTCTCCAATTGAGTAGTCTTATTCCAAAGTACATTATCTCTATTATCCAAGAAATATAATAGTTTTTTTATAAATAATATAAACTTTTAGTGATAAAACCTCTTATTTTAGTATATATGATAGATCAGGTATGTACTTCCTCAATAGAGATACACGGGACACAACATGAACTTGAGAGTGGTATGGTGGGAGGGACATGTTAAAAGGGACCATCCCTACTCAATCAAGAATATCAAAAGGGATAATATATCTAGGGATTATATTTACCTTATTTAAAAATATCCTAACCATATTACATAGAAAAAAATCATATAAAAATCTTTTCACCAACATCAAATTCAAGGTCACACAAATTTTTTTAATCAAAAAAAATTTATCAACTCTAAGAATCCTTGATGTGTTGTTTAGTGGTTTTGACTTTCACTATCATTTCCTCAACTAGATAGGATCCCAATAGTTTTATTTCTATAATTTCATACTTTTTTATGATTTGAAAAATTTACAATTAATCTATTACACAATGAAATTAATATTCATGATTAATTTTTTTATTCCTGAAGAACAAAATTAAATTTTAACGAATCATAATATATATAAGTTATTCCTTCTAAATTTAAATTTTTACAAAAATAAAAATAGTTATAACATGTTTTATAATAAAATATGTGGTTTAACCTAATTCATTCTACAAATATTTAATCTTAAGTCTTTTCAAAATATGACAAACCAAAATTGAATCCAAACTATTAGAATGATTTGATCTCATATCCTTCCATGATAAAAATAACTATCATGTTAAAATTAATTTTAGTTACATTAAGTATCATAATAAAATCTACATACCCAAATAATTTCCCAAATTTAATTCAAAATAAAATAATATACAATTACCAATGATAATTCAACTTGTATTCCTTAAATAAGCTTATTTATTGCCTAATACCCTTCCATTAGAAATCTAGGTTCATCCTTGCACCAATAGATGGTCATTAGTTGACTCAAAATATCAAATATGATTTCTTCATTCTATATTCTATGAATATAGAGCTAATAAATTCTAAAAATCACACCAAATTTCACTAAAGAATGATTAATAAAATTTTCATATGGTGTATTCATAAAAACATCAACATGAAATCCCTAACCCTATGGTGGAGGATAAATGTTTCATAATTATCATGATTCACTTAAACTATTATGATTGTATAATCATTCCCTTTTTCCTTTAACATTAAAGGTTATTATGGATTATTATCCACATTACACATGGATTAGGTAGATGATTCACATAATTATCAAACTCCATGAATTTATAGAATTAGAGTGTGAGTGGTGAATTTTTTTTAGATTTCTCTCTATTCACATCATTAGTTATCTTCTTCCCATCACCTTAACATTTGATTTCCTTATGATATTACTTTCCACACCTAATACATTTACTAACTCCCTTAGTATAATTCCCTCTAGGCATCATTCCACACAAGGATCATAAAAGAGGACTCATCATCTTCTCTCTATGGTTTTTATAATTTCTATTTAATTCTCTCTATATTTTCTTATAAAGACTAAAAGGTTGATGGGTAAATCCAATCTCCATATACACTTTGATAGAACATATAATGGTTTATTCATATCTATTTAAGTCTATTATAGATAACTCTATTGAAAGACTCGGTTTAAGCCACTAAGGAACTGATCGATCATACTTTTGTCTTGGATGATAATACCTAAAGTGTACCTCAAAAGTATTCTAAAATTTTCTTCATAGGTACCAATATATTAATCATCCTACTTCTCTATTTCAAGAAATTAATTTTCTATTTTAATATAAATAATACTAGGGAAGTAGTTATTGAAAAATAAGCTCTTAAACTCATCCCACTTTATAGAGTCAATTTCTTCATGTTGCCTCATACTATTGATAAGAGTCCACCGTTGATCCTATTTTCCGTCCAAGTGATAAATAGAAGGAATAAAATTCTCATTTTTTTAGAACTAAAGAACAGAAAATATCCTTTTAGTGGTACTAATCCATTTTTAAAAAAATAATGGATCAGCCGAACCACTAAAATTGTGTGTATGCTGTCACATAAAGGAATCAACAAAACATTGTCCTTTATTTTTCTAATTTAGAAGTTCAGCATGATTTATATCTTGATAAAGTTATCCAAGAATATAAATGATATTTTGTATCCCATCTTCCCTAACATTTTGTTACTAAAGAGTAAAATCATTTCATTTCCCATCACATTTTGTATTAATATGACTCCTATAGTTTATATTTGTTAACTAAAACTAAAATTAATGGTGTAAGAAACAATAATCACAGTGAAAAGACTCATAATCATGAAAAATAATTTATAGTATTTCAGAATCATGAAACCTTCTAATATAACACTTTAGGTTTAACTTAGGTAATTTATGGTCCTTACAAATTTTTTTTGATTTTATCTTATACTTAGACTTATCCAAAGGGCTCTTGTTAAAGTTACCTACTCCTAGTTTCTAAAGAAAAACTAATATTTTCTCTAATATCAACTATAGATACCCATACATTTCAAACATCGATATCACATCTTAGTATATGAATATTTGTTACATAACATAACAATCCACTTCAGAATCATATAGGTCTAGTGAATTTTGAATCATCGGCACAAAAACAACCAGTTCATAAAATATCTACACCATATCCCACTAAATTATTCATAACTATAACCCTTTTGAGACATATCATACTTAGTACCTTTCTTTAGAACTTTTGGAAAGGAAATATAAGAAAATTTGAGCTTAGAAACTCAGTGAGGGTAAAAAGGGAGATATTAATGGTCACTTGAGAATAACATGAACATAAGGGTATAATAATTTGATCATAACAATTGAAAATTATAACCTACATATAATAAATCATAATCCTAAGACATTGAATAAATATTTTTGGATCATAAGTCATGAATAATAAAGGAATCACATAAAATAATCTTTGTAAAAATAACCATAGAGTAAGACCTCGAAATGTGTCATACACATGAGTATAGAAAATCATTTCCTTGGTAGGGAAGCCTTATTTCCAATACTATCATAGTTGATTTGTTTTACTCCCCTACCAATTTTATTAATCCAAATTCACTTCCAAGTCTATAATAGTGGATTTTTTTTCACTCCCCAAACCATTGTATTTTTCATGGTTCACTCTGATGACTATCATAGTGGAAAAAGTCCCTTACTAAATTGGTTTAACCCTGATTATTGTCCAATTTATCTCATGAGAAATCAATCATTACCGAATTCATTAGAAGGAAATATAGTTCCCTCCTATCCTTTGTTAAAATGTGACCACCATCCTCAGTCATAACATAACCACCACCCTTGGTTATAACATTACCTTCATCCTTGATTATAACATAAACATCATCATTGGTTACAATGTAACCACTGTCCTTGGTTATAACGTAAACAACATTCTTGGTTATCATGTAACCTCTATCATATAATAAAAACACATATGTATATGTGCCACAATATCATAAAACATTCATCATATCATCACATAAAATCATTTGAAAATAAAATAATGTTCATAAATATTTCATCCATTCATCATAGCATAACCCATGGATAATAAATGTATATGTAACAAACATAAATAGTAACTAACTAGATAAATAATATGGTGGTTCTATTGGATCACATCCCAATATAATAATAATTAACATCAAAGGATTTTTTTCCCATAGATGAAAATTTCTTTAAAATAACAATAAAATATTTATAGAATAAAATAACATTTCTATTTTGGAAAAAAAATAAAACACAAATATTTCCAAATTATTATAGAAAAAAAATATTTTAAAATAACCTTGGAAAAATGTAAAGTAATCTTTAAAATATTGAGTGGTCATGATAGAGGGAAGTTTTGTTCATTCTGTAAATAATACATTCCTTTTACATTTTTGGTAATAAAATTAAAATGTTACTAATTTGGAAAATGATAAGAACATTCCTTTAAAAAAAATAAAATGGAAACATAGGTAAAATTGACTTTAAAAAGTAACTGGAGAATAGTAAACACCCTATTTAAATAATTTTTTGAAACCATGGATATGGGAGAAAAAACTCAATCGAAGACATAAATGAAATTGATTTTCCTTAAAATTGCATTTTTGGTTTCTTCAGTACTTAAAATGGGGTAAGTGAAAGGAAAATATGTATTCTAAAGAAATAACCAGAGTATAATAAAATTAAAGACATTATTAAGAGGTAGATCAAAATATTTCATTATTAGAAACATAATCATAAAAATCCTAATAAAAAATGAGATTGTATCATAAAATTGTTACCAATTTGGTAACATTTGTGTTATAATCCCCATGAAAGAAATAACCATAGATGGATATTTATATTTTTAAGATACCAAAAATTTATAGATATTACATGAGCTTGTTTTAGGTACTCTTATTCCTTAATTTGATTAATTTTGATTTGGTTTTTACCTTAGGGTGTATTTGAGTGAAAATTGAAAAAAAAATTAAGTAAAAGGGGAAATGCAGGGTTGGATCACGGTTAGGGAAGCTCATCTACCCCAGCAAAGAAAACCATGCGAACCCAGGAAGAGGGGATTCACATTTCTGGTGTAAAGTTTTAAACCTATGGTCCCTTAAAGGAGTAACTACGCACCCCTATAAAATAGGTTAATGGTTTAGGTGCATGGTTAGGGAAAATTGTGCACCTCTTCCCAAGATATCATTCATGGGAGTTAATTAAAACAAAAAATTAGTTTCATAATTTCTTGAACACTTATTTTTATACTAAATCGACCCCCACTCAACCCTAGGTCCTATTTCATGATTTTGGAGATATCGAGATGAATTCCAAACATTCATGGCCTCTGTTCTTCATGAGTCGAAGCCTAAATCGTAGATCTGCAACCCTCCTTGTATGTGGATTCTATCCCATTGGTTTCCCATTCATTCTCCTTTCTTCTCCCATCCATTAAATGATTTTTTATTCCTATTTATAATTAGATATTGATCTAAAATTGTGGACCTAGATCTAGGAATATATATCTATTTCTAGATATAAGTTATCTGGATTTGTTAATATTGATTTTTTAATCTTTATTTAGGGTTTTAGATCCAAATATCAATCTATGTCGTTGTGTTGCTCAATTTTTGGGATTTCCATTAGGTGATCTTTCCTCAACGAATTGAGTTTGGTGGTCTATAATTCAAATATCATATTTGTGAATTTGATTTTTTTATATTCAATTTTTAGAGTTTCGAGGCTTTTTTACCAATTAAAATTCCTAATTTTATTAATTTAATGGGGTATATTAATTAATTGAGGAAATTATAAAATTATTAGATTTAGGGATTGTTGAATTATATATTTAATTTGGTAACTAGAAATAAAATATTGGGATTTGATAATTAGATAAGTAATTTTTGGGATAACATTGAGAGAATTGAGATTCTTGAATTTAGTATTTAATTGTGAAATTAATCAGGGACATTGAGATTGTTTTTTGAATAAATAAATGTCGAGATTAATTATTGGATTTGGAGATTGAGAATTCAGGATAATTACTTGATGAATTAATTATATTATATTGATATTGAGAATTTAATGATTAATTGATTAATTAATTATGGGTTATCAAGATGGTATATTTGGGTAATTAAATGGGATGTTAATTAAGGGATTTTCTATGATTAACTAATTGTTGAATTAGTGATGGTGATTGAGAATATTAACCAATTTTTGAGTTAATTAATAGGACTAAGAAGATTATTTCATCATTGGGTTAATTAATACGATTGAGAAGATCAATTAAGTATAGAGTTAATTAATGAAATTGATATAACTAATTAACTATTGAGATGATTAATGAAATTGAGATGATTAATTAACTTCTAAATTAATTGATGAGATGAGGAATGGTAATAATGGTATTCATATGAGAATTGAAACCTAGAATAGTACCAATGGAATTATGAGATTGATTTTATATTTAATGTAACATTGGAATTCTAGAACATGATATCCCTTGGTGATAGTTCAAAATCTGGTAATGTCTGAAGTAGGAAATGAGTTTCGGGTGTTCGTAATCCTGGGGGAATTTATGTGGTTTAATAAAAAATAATTTGATAACATGATAATTATTTATTTATTAATTTTGGCTATTTATTTATACAACTACATAGAATTTTATTTGTTATATATTATTTTATACACCGTTGGCAGAGACCTACTATGTTTTGTTCACAACCCTACTCAGCCTGTCTGATCAGTATTTTAATAGATTTCATTGTTTCAGGATAGTTTAAGGTAAAATGACCTATGTTAGATGGATGATATGGGGATGAAGCATGGATTAGGGAACTAGACGTGGTTTGGGACCCAATTTGGAGTCATTAGTGTCTTTATTTTTATTTTCATTTTGACACTGGACCTATATAAGCATGGCATATCTACCACTTAGTTTTGGAATTATATTTTCTTCTTTGATTGACTTGAGATATTTGTATTGTTCAGGGTTATATTTTATTTTGTTTTTTATTATTTATTTATGCTGTTTTTTTACTCTGATAAAATTGGATATACTCTCCCCATTGTCAAATCATCAGACCCCCGTTGTTAGTCAGAAACCTCTAGCATATGGGGAAGCGCACTTAAGGTCGTGTAGTGGTCCAGATCGGGGCACCGATGCATGGAACCTGAGCCAGGACGTTACAAAGTGATATAAGATTAGTTTTCTAATCATTTTATTTTGTATTTCTATTTAGGGAAAGGTATATAGAATACTGGGAAGACTCTTTCCTTGGTAATGATCTTATGCATGGTATTTTAAGACCCATGTATAGGGTAAAACCCAAGTACCAAGGTTAGGATTTCGATTATTGATTTATGATGTTATATTTGAATATTATTTCACCTTAGGTAATGCACTTGTTGTGTGGTGTGATAGTTGTTTATGATATTATTTGAGAATTCACTTGTGGCCTGATATGGCATGAGATTTGTATTTGAATGAATTATTCTAGTAACCTAGGAATATTTTATGAAAAGCATCATTTTAGGTATGCACGATAAGGAGGGCTATGGCTAAATTTTTGAACTTGAACTATTTTTCCTTGTTTGTAAAATTAAACTGAAAAGGTTGCCTAATGTGAATTGAGAATTGAAAAATGATGAAAATGTGAAAAAATAGGTTTCTAATGTAAAAACATGAACAATGAGATGTGTTTACCCTTGTCAACTAGGAACTAGGTGTAGAATGGTTAAGGGAAGTAATAGCACCTCAGTTTTGACTGTGTGGAAGGATTTGGGGAAAAGACTTGTTGTAACATTTTTTGATTTTCCTCTTACATAAATGTGTTACTATGGAATAAAGTATCCTATGGTGTGTGTTTGTCCTATATAGTTATGCCTCCAAGACGACGCATGTTGAGAGCATGATAGGTGTACATGGATAGATATGATCTCCCAATTGCGGGACCTAAGGCCCCGATAGTGCCAGAAGAGGAATTTGGGAAGTAGTTTCAAGAGAACTTTTATTGCTTCATGCAATTCATGTAAAGATACCCATGACATATTGTGAATAGAATTTCTAACTTGATGATGGAATTTCAAAAGTAGCATCCTCTGACTTTTACTATATAGGATAGACCCAAGAGAGATGTGTTCTGGATTGAGTATATCCAGAATATACATGACCACTTGGAGACTCTTACTGAGAATAGAGTAAAACTAGGTTCTTATATGAAAAAAAAAGACTTAGTGAAGCACTGGTGGGATGTCTACGATAGATATTTACTGGTGGATGGTCAGGAGGTACATCTTCTGAGAGCAGGAAGTGTAGTTATGAGAACTTTAGCCAGAGTAGTGGAAAACAGAGTGGTTGGGGGAGAATTCAGATTCATAGGACCTTTCTCTAGTAATTTCACACATGTTTGGTGTGATGGGAATCTATCTTAGACACCTTTCTCGACCACCAGTAGAGTGATAATCTTGCATCAAGATGTTACATCTTCAAACGTTTTGTAGGAACCCACAACAGATGGGTAATTATGGGGAAGCAAGATAGAATCGGTGTGTATGAAGTGGATCTTATACACCATATTAGGATGGTAGTTAGAGTTCTATTATCCATGGTGTAAGAGGTAGTGGAAATGGTATTTCAGGGCAAGAGTACCCATATCAATAGAGTGTTGCAACATAGGGGAGTCAGACTGCATCACAGTGAAGTGGGGTAGGACAATTGTATGCAGTTCATCCTCCACTGGTGTATTGCGAGGATATGCCATTGATAGTAAGAGGTATAATTGTTTTATATTCTACATTATCTAGTAACTTATTTGATATATATTCCTCTCATTACTTTATATTCACCAAACTTGTTAATGTTTTGAGCATAGAAATGGAGTTTGTGAGTAGGAAAATGGCGATAGACACACCTTTGAGAGTATGGTTAAGGGACATCTTCTTGTGTAAGGGATATTCTCTCAATGTTTTTTAGTATAATTTTATGTAATATCTCTACATCCTCATCATTTAATGATTCAAACCAATTTTGGTATGGACTGGCTAGTAGCATAATGGTCCCACATAGACGGTTATCACATGATATTGACTTTTAAATCTCCTGAGGGTGATAAGTATATTCACCGTAGAGAGGTTTATATCCAGTTTGGCCAAGAAGGGCCAATTGCATAGAAATTGGGAGAACACATAACACAAATTTCAAGCCAATTTTTGGATGATGGAGGTGAAAAGTGGTATGTTTTTCACTTGTATTGGAAAAATTTCACGATTTAGTTCTTAATGACTTCTCAGAGCTTCCACATAAGAGATATCGTGAATTCACTATTGAGCTCATGTCAGGCACTGAGCTAGTTTCAATTCCAACATAAATAATGGCCTTAATAGTGGTCCAAAACTCAAGTCTCAGTTAGAGGAGTTTGAGGATAATGGTTTTATCTATCCGATTACGTAACATTAGTGTTATCCAATGTTGTTTAAAAAGAAGACCGATGTAAGATTGTTCTTTTTTGTTTATTACTATAAATTGAAGCAGGTGAAATTGAAGAGCTAGTAATATCTTCAATTTATTGATGATCTCTTTTATCCTTTGATATGATCTTTTATATTCTCAAAATTATACTTTAGATTAGGGTATCATCATTTGAGAGTTATAACTTCTAATATGTTATGGAATTATTTCAGAAGCGGGTATGACCTTTATGATTTTCTTCAAAATGTCGTTTGGTTGATGAATGCACTAGTAGTTTTTTATGGCGTTGATGAAAACAATCATTCATCCATACATAGTTAAATTTCTGGTAGTTTTTAAGGATGAAATCTTGGTTTACTCCAAGACCCATCAAAATAATTCCAGACACCTTGAAATCATACTGATTACACTGAGAGAGAATTTTCTATATGCCAATATATCTAAATGTTAGTCTTGGATTGATCATATACACTTATGGGGTCACATCATCTCATAGTACGGTGTCTTTTTGGACCCCAAAAAAAGTACATCCAGTTATATCTTGAGAGCATCCCAAGAATGTTTTTAATATATGTATATTTATGTTGTTGGCTCGATATTATCGAAGATTCATCTAGAAATTTTTCTAATTGGAAACTCTTCTTACGAGATTGACCAAAAAGGGGATAATGTTTGAATGATTGGAAGCTAATGACTATGTATTCTAGGATTTTAAGAAACATTTGGCATCAGCATCAATCTTGATCCTACCTAATCAGATTAAGGAACATATAGTTTATTGTGATGCTTCTAGAGTTGTACATGGATCATTTATGATACGTGGAGATTGAGTTATGGTGTATGGGACTTGGAATTTGAGGCCTAATGAATGAAACTACCTAATGTATGACTTTTAGTTGGAAGTTATTGTTTATATTTTGATTTTTTGGAGGCATTATCTATTGGGTGAGAAGTTTATAGTGTATACTGATCCCAATAGCTGAAATTATATCTTCTCTAAAAAATATTTGAACCTCCATCAGAAGATATGGGTTGACTATATGTATTTTATTGATTTCTAACAAAAATATATTCCTAAAAAAGGGGACATCATGGCAGCTGATTTGAGTAGGAAAATTCAAACATTGACAGTAGAGGAGTTTAGTGCTGAGTAGAATATGATGACTTTAATGGATGAGATTCATGTGTTGGTTCAAGGGAGTCCGGATCGGATGACTCTAGTATCAGTTTTAGTGGAGTCTACAACATTGAGAAATATTAGAAACATGTTGTATGACAATACTAAATTCATAACCTTGAGGGAAATCCTTGAAGGTGGGAAGTAACCATCTGATTAGAGCATAGATGGTGATGTGATCATCTATTTTAGGAATCAGGTTATTGTTCCTACAAGCATACAAGAGTAGTTGATGCATGAGTTTCATGCCGAAAAGTGGGCAGTAAATCTAGGTGTGACCTAAATTCATTTTGACCTATGATGAAAATTTTGGTGGTTGGGTATGAAATAGGAGATTTTCAGGTTCGTGACACAATTCTACACCTATTAGCAGGTGAAGTCTGAACATCAATGACCCGGTGGGTTTCAACAATCATTGAACATTCTAGAATGTAAGTGGGATGGAATGACTTTGGAAACTATGGTGGATCTCATGCGGAAGCCTCAGAAGAATGAAAATATTTGGGTGGTTGTAGACCATTTGAAAAAGGTAGTTCATTTCTTTCTTATACGCGAGACTTTCTCAATGGAGAATCTCAGAGTTTTTTATTTGTACGAGATAGTCTTTTTTCATGGGGTTCTATAGACAATAGTTTGAGATTGTGACTCATGGTTTACTTTCTGCTTCTGGAAGGGCTTACAGAATGAGCTTGGTATGCAGGTTTTGTTAAGTACAGTCTTCCAACCATAGATAGATGGGCAGTCAGAGTGCACTATATAGTTTCTTGAGAATATGTTGTGAGAGTGTGTTCTATACTTTGGTGGGACTTGGGAGAAACACCAAGATTTAGTGGAGTTTTCTTATAAACACAGTTATCACGATATGATACGAATAGAATCATATCAGTATATTTATGGTAGGCTTGGAAGATAACCTTTATAATGTATGGACGAAGGTGAGTCATAGTTTTTGGGACTAAGTCTCATGCAGAAGACTTAAGAGAAGTTATAGATTATTCATAAGTACAAGACTATGGATTAGAGTAGATAGAAGTCACATGATGGTAGACGTTGAAGACCCCTAGAGTTTATAGTTTGTGATCGTGTATTCCTTCAGGTGTCGCCTCAGTTGGGACACCGCAGGATATGGAGGCGGGGAAAGCTGGAACCCAAGTTTGTTGGACCATTTGATGTTGTGGAAAGAATCAGGTTGATGGCATACTGATTGGATCTTACATAGAAATATAATGTTATGATTGACATATTCCATGTATTACAACAACAATGATATCTCCATAAACCTTCTCATGTTATTGATTTGGATGATGTATATCATGAGATAGATGTGTCTTTTGAGGAGCATTCGATATATGTGTTAGATATCAGTGAGAAAGTGTTGTAGGGAAAGACCATGCCTGTAACAACCCAATGTTTTTCAATGGAAATTCCCTTCTTAAAAATATCTCATAAAATCACAGGAAAAGACAACATAATGAACTACTAAGTGCTAAGTGACATTTAAATATAAGTTTGTCACTTTTGTGTTTGGAATTTTGAAAATCTGACATACACTGTTGTGTTCAAGATGATTTTTGGGGTCCACTAAGAAAAACATAATTTTTGGTGAATAGTAACCTAACCTTATGAATAGTAACCTACCCTTATGAATAGTATTAAGACCCTTATGAATATAACATCATCCAAATAAGAGTAACCTTGCCAATTAATAATTAAATAAAATTTAGGCATCTCAGAAAGTGACAATTTGTCTGTAGTAAACATTTTGGTATTTTTGTAGGTTATAAATAAATAATTATAATTAATTAATTATTTTAAAACTAAATTTATTTTTTTAAAATGTGTTCATAAATTATCAAATATATATCTACTATTTTTTAGATAATTTTATAAGACCCTACGTAATTTTTGAAATCATTATAAAATTAGTTTTAATTTAAAAAACTGTATTTTTCAAGTAAATTATGACTTTATTTAAATATTAAATTAATCATATTTAGAAAATTATATTTGAAAAATGACTTCATTTTTGTATTATACAAGTCAAAATATGGTTAGAGTGAATATTTGGGATTTTTCTTAAGTACTCCAATTTTTGGTTGAATAGTAAAAATACAGTTTTTCACATAACTGGTGTATCCGAAATTGCATCATTAATAATGTAACGATGACATAAACATTATAGAACATTATTTTCGGACAAGTTATATTAAATTTCACAAATGGTTTCTTAAAATAAAATAAACTCAATTTTTAAACCTAAAAAAACTTTCCAAAGCCTAAAGTCAAATGGTGATTTCTTAAAGCATCTTTTTCTCTTTCTTTCACTTTCCTTCAAATAAATTAATGAATTCTAATTATAAAGATTATTTAAATACTAAAACTAATAATATTATATTAATATATTATTTAGGATGTCAAAAAACTACTTTTACATGTCTAACTTTTGATATATTATTTTATTTAATATTTTATACTAAAAACACCTCCCTCCTCATTTATAAATAACCTGTCCCCCTCCCTTGACAAACCATACCTCTTAAGCTTCAATAATTGTCTAAACTCTGCCCAATAATATTCCCTATCCCCTCCCCAACGTACAAGATATTATGGTCTCATAAAAAGTCCAAGATTAGGCCCCTTAAGGAGGATCTCAATAGATGGATTCAAGAGGTAATTTCTCTCCCTCTTCTCCTTTAATTCCCTTTCAATTTTAAGTTCTTTTCTTATTCTCTCCACACCTATTTTTTCCCAAATGGTATGGAAACTCCAGTAAAATACATATACTGGAATTTTATGATACTAATGGGATATTATTTCATCCACCCCATTCTCCTCTTCCTTTTATTTTATAAAAGAAAACGTTGTTCGTAAGGTGTTAATCTATCACATTAAAGAACGACATGTTTTATTTTTCCATTTCAACATATAAATCTGGTCATGAAACCATTATTATGGTTGAACTAGAATATTATATATTTATTATGTCCTATTTTGAGTTCTGGAACTAAATTATGTACATATTACTAGATGAGTAAACAAAACAAGTTTGTTGTGGTCGAAAAACCGCCCAAATTAACCCAAACGATCCTCATTAAATTCCTATCTAACGATTCATCCATATGGTATATAATATAATTCCTTATAAGATAATTTTAAATTATTTAATTTCATTAATACCATGTAATATCGTTTTTGGGTGTTTACCCATGTTCTACCCGAAGATTCATTTAAGGATACGAGTTAACCACTAAAGAAGACCATAAAAACAAACATTCCTAAACAATGTTTTTAAACCCTATAACTCCTCAAAAGGATCATAAAATGACATAATGAAACTAAAATTAACTATATTAATTTATAAAATGTTCTTTAATTTCTAATTAATGAATATAATGTCATTATATATGACATTAAAGAGAATAAAGCATTCAGATACGGGGTAAGGGGAAATTCTCAAACCCAAATTTCATCCTTCGGGTTCTCCCTCTTTTACTCCAAATTTGGTATGGTCACTCCTTGAGAAATAAATTTTAATCATTATATTAACTTTAATGGTATATTATTATTTTATACTAAAGTTTATTTTAATCAAAAAAAATTCCAAAAGAACTCTTCTTTTAAGAACACACCTTTTACCTCTCATTCAAGGTTGATGGTTCTTGTATCAAGTATGTGTAGTTCCCACTTTATTTTGGGAACTCAAAGTTTATGAATGTGTTATTATGAGATGAAACCCATTACTTTCCATGTTTTAGTTATGTTCATTATTGATATATGTTCTATGTGCATGCGTGTTAATGACAATGTTATGATGTGACAGGTGTGCCCAGAATTATATACCGTAATATGAATGTTTAAATGTGATGGGTGCGCCTAGAATTATACAAAGATCAGATGCATTGAGTAAAGTGATGAATATCATGAGTAAATTTGAAATTATTTGTGAACAAGTTTCAATATTTGTTCATAATCATGTGTGGTAGTTAACCACTAAGACATGATGTTTCATTTTTATGCATTGCCACATTTCAAGTCTCTTATTAATGCTTCCTCTCATGATTCTTTGCCTATGTTATGAATATGCTCACCCCATGTTATATTGTTCTTATCTATCCTCTTATTGGGCTTCTAGATCACCCCTTTTTTATTTATATCCTCAGGTGGCTACATGTACTAAAGAGAGTTCAAGTGCCAATAAGAATCTAGAGAAGAAGAAATGAAAAAAAGTTTATGCTCGATGTTTTAATTGTTATGTATGGTCCTAGATTGCCCAAGACACTAATCCATTGGATCCTTTATGTGTAATAATATTTTTTTGTTTACCTATAAAATGATTTAATAGTAATGTATGAAAAGGTTGGGTCGATATAGTTGGTATTTGAGTAAAGGTTTAGTTAATTTGGGAATTAGGATTAGTGAACCCGAGAGAACAGCTCTGACATGAGTCTAAGTACAAATATCCACAAAATAATGTTTACATAGGGATCCCATATGTTATGATTTGTTTAAATGAATAAATTATTAGTATATTGTTGACGTATGTTTTGTTCTAGACTTTTCTATTTTAGAAAATGGCGGGAACCAGAAGAAACCAGGCCAACAACTTGTGCGAGGGCCAATGCAACGATTTCCCAAACGACATCCCCAATAATTTGGGAGGTGGAGTTAATATCTTCATGGCGATGCTTACCCAATTATCTCATGCTATGAAAAATAACCAAAATAATGGGGAACATCCTACTTCACCAAAGAGAGAGAAACTGGTTATCGAATATTTTATGAGGCAACGACCACCAACATTTAGTGGATCTTCTGATCCACTAGTTGCAGAATAGTGGGTCAAATCCATAGAGAAGATCTTTTCTGTTCTTCACTGTTCTGAGATAGAGAAGGTGACGCTAGTAATTTATCATCTAGATGGAGATGCTGATCAATGGTGGGATTTTATTAAGAACACCAATCCAAGGGAGGAAATTGATGAGATGGAATGGAAAGACTTTAAGATAATGTTTCTTAATAAGTATTTCCCACAAACTCTTCATATGAATATGGAGAGGGAATTCATAGAGCTCATGAAAAAAGAAGGAGAATCTGTCACAACCAAAGAAGCATATTTCACAAGGCTTTCAAGGTATGCTTCACGTTTTGTTATCAACAATGATATAAAAATTGATATATTCTCTAGTGTATTAAATCCACACCTTCGAAATGATCTTACAATTAGAGACATTGGGAGTTATGAAGAAGTTGTTCGGTGTGCTCTCAAAGTGTATATGGAGTTTGGTGAATGGTTCCATGGCTATGGTGATAAGAAACGAAAGATGGTGGATCTAATGAAAAAGGTGGGAAGAAAAATCAATGACCCACATGAAAAAAATGTGGGAAGTTGCACCATGGGAATTTCCTCAAAGGGAGGGGGAAATTCATCAAGTGTGGGAAAGAAGGAAACCTTGCTCAAGAGTATCGAAAAGACATAAAAAAGGAAGGATTTTGTGGTAGAGGAAAAGAGAGAACCATTAATGGTTCAATGCTACAACTTTAGGGAGCTTGGGAACGATGCAAGCCAGTGCACTAAACCTCGAGTTCTCAAGGGTAATCAGCGTTAGCAGTCACCAAATCCAAAGGAACAAGCGAAGGCTTATTTCATCACTACTGCAGAAGTGTAGCAAGATAATGAAGTCATACAAGGTACACTTCCTATTCACTCAAGAATGGAAATGATCTTATTTGTTTCTGGTTCTACACATTTCCTTATATCTTGAAAGTTTACTAGAACTATAGAATCGAAACCCCGAAACCTTGAAGTATAGATATCTGTAAAAACACCAAGAGGTGCAATCATTGTAACCCAAGTGTTTGGATCTTCTCCTATTGGCGTATGTGGGAAGATTCTTCCAGCGAATCTCATAATACTTCCCTTGATAGAATTCGACACCATAATGGGGATGGATTGTCTCTCATTATATAGAGCACATATCAACTGTCAGCAAATAGAAATATCTTTTCATATTCCAAACCATCCCATGCTCCTCTAAAAATGCAAGGAAGATCATGAATCTACTTTGAAAAATCCTTCAATGGTGTGGGTTTTGATTCCCTATGAAGAAGCGTACCTCTCCCAAATGGTTGAGTTAAAGGAAACTTCCAACCTTGAGGAAATTACCATCATGATAGAATATGGTGATGTATATCTCAAAGAGTTACCTAGAATTCCCCTAGATAATGAGGTAGAGTTTTCAATAGAACTCATACCTGTAGCTACTCCAATCTCAAAGTGTCCCTATAGGATGGCTCCTATCAAATTAGAGGAGTTAAAGAAGCGGCTACTTGAGCATCTAGACATAGGTTTCATAAGCCCTAGTGCATCACCATGGGGTGCGCTGGTACTATTTTTCAAGAAGAAGGATGCAACAATGCGGCTCTGTATCAACTATTCGGAACTCAACAAGATCACCATAAAGAACAACTATCCACATCCAAGGATTGACAACTTGTTTGATTCGTTAAGAGGAGCTCAATACTTCTCAAAGGTGGATCTTTGTTTTGGATATCATCAGCTAAAGGTGAAGAATAAGGATATTTATAAGACTACCTTTCGTACAAGGTATGGGCACTATGAGTTCTTAGTGATGCCCTTCGGACTTACAAATTCTCTTACAATCATCATGGATTTGATGAATATAGTCTTTAGACATTACCTCGACAAATTTGTTGTAGTGTTTATCGATGATATTTTCATCTACTCTAAGAGAAAGGAGGAACATGAAGAACATATAAGACTTGTGTTTGTGACATTGAGAAATGAGAAGTTGTACGCCAAGCTCATTAAGTGTGACTTTTGAATGAAGCAACTCAAGTTCTTGGGACATGTGATCACAAGTGAGGGAATTTCTGTGGATCATTCAAAAACAAAGGCAAAGGAGGAATGGCCCAAGCCCTCTAGTGTCACCAAAATCATTAGTATTCTTGGATTAGTTGGGTACTAATGACATTTTTTGAAAAACTTCTCATGATTTTCAAGCCCGCTAACAAAGTTAATAAGGAAAGGGGTAAAGTATGTCTGGACTGAAAAATGTGAGGGAAGCTTCATGGAGCTAAAGAGAAGGCTGATCACTGCACTTGTACTCACACTACTGAACGGGGGAGAATGTTTTTTGATATACAATGATACTTCAAAGAAGGTCTTGGTTTGCGTACTCATGAAAAATGATAACGTGTTAGCCAATTCCTCACGACAGTTGAAGATACATGAGCAGAACTACTTGACGCATGATTTAGAGCTAGTAGCCATGATTTTTGCCTTGAAAATCTAGCGACACTACCTTTATGTTGAGAAGTGTGACATATACACCGACCAAAAGATCCTCAAGTATATATTCACAAAAAAGGAGCTCAATATACGTCAAAGGAGATGGTTAGAGCTAATAATGGATTATAATTTCTCTATTCACTACCATCCTAGAAAGTCGAACAAGGTAGCTGATGCTCTAAGTAAAAAAAAACCTGCTACTGTATCCATGTTATGGATTGAGAAAGACCCTATCTTCTTGGATATGCAAAGAATGCATTTAGAGATCATAAGGGCAGGGGATACATCCTACCTTGCCCAAATTATTGCGCAACCATCTATTCAAGGGAAGATTAAAGAAGCACAAACGGATTATGTGGAGATACAAAAGTGGGTGAATACAGTAAAGGAAGGGAAGCTGCATGAGTTCCATATTGACGATGATAGTGTGATATGGTTTGGAACGTGGCTTTGGGTGCTTTCATCACCCGGGATAAAGAAGGAGATATAGGAAAATGCACATTGATCAATATTCTCTATATATCCTGGTAGCACCAACATGTACCGTGATCTCCAAGAACACTTCTGGTGGGATAACATGAAGAAGGAGATAGTAGAATATGTTTCAAGGTTCTTTGTATGTTAGAAAGTTAATGTAGAGCGGAAAAAGTCCAAAGGGATGATGCATCCATTGCCTATACCCATGTGGAAATGGGAAAATGTTACTATGGGCTTTGTCACCGGTATCCTGAAGACAACAAAGCGAAATAAAGCGATATGGGTTGTGGTTGATCGACTCACCAAGACTGCCCATTTTATCGCTATTCGGGAAGATCTCTCACTTGGACAACTTTCAAGTATATATGTGAAGGAAGTTGTGAAAATGCATGGTGTTCCACTATCAATTGTCTATGACCATGATCCAAGGTTCACATATATATTCTAGAGGATCATTTAACATGATTTTTGTACTGAATTAAATTTTAGCACAACCTATCTCCCCCAAACTGATGGCCAATCTGAAAGGACTATTCAGAAGCTTGAATATATGCTAAGATCTTGATCACTAGAACTAAAAGGTGGATGGGATCAGCATATCCCATTGGTTGAGTTCTCTTTCTACAATATCTTCCACTTGAGTATTCAGATGGCTCCATATAAAGCTCTGTGTGGAAATCGATGTAAATTAAGTTGGTGAAAGAAAGCTACCTGGACACGATCTTGTGGAAGAGATGATAGAGAATGTTCAAGTCAACTAGAAACACATCAAAGCTGCTCAAAGTTGGCAAAAGAGCTATGTTGACAACCGGTGAAGGGATTTGGAGTTCAACATTGGAGATAAACTCTTCCTTAGAATATCACCATGGAAGAGAGCCATGCGATCTGTGAAGAAAGGAAAGTTAAGCCCAAGGTATATTGGCCCCTTTGAAATCATTGACCATATAGGAGTTGTGGCCTATCGGCTTGCACATCCACCGAATATGGCTCAAGTTCATGATCTTTTCTACGTATCACTCCTAAGTAAGTACATACATGGTCCCTCACATATACTAAACTCATAGGTGGTACAGCTGAAAGATTATCTCTCTTATGAGGAGCAGCCAGTAGAGATTCTGGACCAAAGAGATAAGGTTATATGCAACAAGACAACCCACCATGTAAAAGTGTTTTGGAGGAACCATAAGATTGAAGAAGCTACTTGGGAACCAGAGGAGGTGATGAAGGAGAAGTACCATCACCTGTTTGTGTAAAGTGAGATTTCGAGGGTGAAATTTCATAAGGGGGAAGAATGTAACGACCCAAAGTTTTTCAATGGAAATTCCCTTCTTAAAAATATGTCATAAAATCACATGAAAACACAACATATTAAAATACTAAGAATTAAGTGACCTTTAAACATAAGTTTGTCACTTCTGTGTTTGGAATTTCTAAAATCTGTCATACGCTATTGTGTTCAAGATGATTTTTGGGGTCCAATAAGGAAAACATAATTTTTGGTGAATAGTAACCTACCCCTATGAATAGTAACCTACCATTATGAATAGTAGTAAGACCCTTATGAATAGTACTTTTTCCAAATAATAGTAACCTTACCCATGAATAATTAAATAAAATTTAGGCATCTTAGAAAGTGACAATTTGACCATAGTAAATGTTTTGGTATTTTTGTAAGTTATAAATAAATAATTATAATTAATTAATTAATTTAAAACAAATATTATTGTCTTAAAATGTTCTCATAAATTATCAAATCTATGTCTTATAGTTTTTAAATAATTTTATAATACCCTACGTAATTTTTGAAAGCATTATAAAATCTATTTTAATTTTAAAAACATTATTTTCAAGTAAATTATGATTTTAATTAAATATTAAATTAATCATATTTAGAAAATAATTTTTAAATAATGGAATTAATTTTTAGATTCTAAACATCAAAAAATGGTTAGGGTTAATTTTTGGGATTTTTCTAAAATACATTAATTTTCAGGTGAATAATAAAAATACAGTTTTTCACATAACCGATGTATCCTAAATTGCATCATTAATGATGTAATGATGACATAAAAATTATTGAAATTTATTTTCGGCCATGAAATCTTAAATTTCATAAATGGTTCCATAAAATACAATAAACTCAATTTTCAAACCTAAAAAAGAACTTTCCAAAGCCAAAAGTCAAAATGTTATTTCTTAAAGTGTCTTTTTCTATTTCTTTCACTTTCCTTTAAATAAATTAATTAATTCGAATTATAAAGATGTTTTAAAGCCTAAAAAGAATTATATTATATTAATATATGATTTAGGATGTCAAAATACTACTATTACAAGTCTAACTTTTGATATATTATTTTATTTAATATTTTATACTTAAAACACCTCCCTCCTCATTTATAAATAACCCCTCCCCCTTCTCTAGCTAAACCACACCTCTCAAGCTTCATGAATTGTCCAAAATCTGACCAAGGATCTTCCCTATCCCCTCCCACATGTCCAAGAGTTTCTGGTATCATCAAAAGACCAAGCTTAGCCCCCTTAAGAAGGATCTCAAGAGGATGATTCAAGAGGTAATTTCTCTCCCTCTTCTCCTTTAATTCCCTTTCAATTTCAAGTTCTTTTCTTATTCTCTCCCCACCTATCATTGTCCAAATGGTATGGTAACTATAGTAACATACATATACTAGAATGTTATGATACTAATGGGATATTATTCCATCAACCCTCTTCTCCTCTTCCTTTTATTTTATAAAACAAAACGTTGTTCGTAAGGTGTTAATCTATCACCTTCAAGAACGACATGTTTTATTTTTCCATTTCTACCTACAGATATGGTCATGAAACCATTATTATGGTTGATCCAGAATATTATATATTTATTGTGTCCTATTTTGAGTTCTGGAACTAACAAATGTACATATTACTAGTTGAGTAAACAAAACAATTCATTGTAGTCAAAAAACCACCCAAATTAACCCAAACGATCATCATTAAATTCTTATCGAATGATTCATCCACATGGTATATAATATAATTCATTATAATATAATTTTAAATTATTTAATTTCATTAATAACATGTAATATCAGTTCTGGGTGTTTACCCATGTTCTACCCGAACCTTCGTTTAAAAATACGAGTTAACCACTTAAGCAGACCATAAAAATGAACATTCCCGAACAAAGTTTTTAAACCCTATAACTCATCAAAAGGCCCAAAAAATTACATAATGAAACCAAAATGAACCCTATTAATGTATAAAAGGTTATGGAATTTCTAATTAATGAATATAATGTCATTATATAGGACATTAAAGAGAAGGAAGTGTTTGGATACAAGGTAAGAGGAAATTCTCGAACCCAAATTTCATCTTTCAGTTTCTCCCTATTTCACTCCAAATTTGGTATGGTCACTCCTTAAGAATAATTTTTTAATAATTATTTTACCTTTTCTTGGATATACATGTTTTCTAATAAAGTTTATGTCAATCAAAATGTTTTCCAAAAGAACTCTGCTTTTAAGAAGTCACCTTTACCTCTCATTCAAGGTTGATGGTTCTTGTATCAAGTATGTTGTTCCATCTTTCTTTTGGGAACCCAAAGTTTATGAATGTGTTCTTATGAGATGAAACCCATTCCTTTACATTGTTTAGTTATTTTAACTATTCATATATGTTCTATGTGTCATGCATGTTAATGATAATGTTATGATGTTACAGGTGTGCCCAGAATTAAATAGCGCAATATGAATGTTTAAATGTGACGGGTGTGCCCGGAATTATAAAACACTCCAATGAATTGGTTAAAGTGATGAATCTCATGATTAAATATGAAATTATGTGTGAAAAATATTCTATCTTTGTTCATAAGTATGTGTGGTAGTTAACCACTAAGACATGATGTTTCATTTTTATGCATTGCCACATTTCAAGTCTCTTATTAACGTTTCCTCTCATGATTCTTTGCCTATGTTATGAATATGCTCACCCTATGTTATATTGTTCTTATCTATCCTCTTACTGGGCTTCTAGATAACCCCTCTTGATGTATATATTCAGGTGTCTACATGTAATAATGAGAGTTCAATTGCTAATAAGAACCTAGATAAGAAGAAATGAACAAAATAAGTCTATGCTCAATATTGTAATTGTTATGTATGGTCTTAGTTTTCCCCAGACTCTAAACTGTTGGATCCTCTATGTGTAATACTATTATTTTGTTTATCTGTAAAATGATGTAATAGTAATGTATAAAAATGTTGGGTCGCTATAAGGTTAATAGTTTTCATGTTGTGGAAACATGGACATGTGAAAGAGGAGACATTTTAAATGGATACTGTTATGATGGCTCAATGGACCAATCCATTCAATGTATAATCTTAGAGATGCTTGGGAGTGCAGCTCGAGGATGAGTTGTTATATGATGGGGATAATGTAAGACACTGACATTTTCTAGATATGACTTGGGATTTTTTTAGGTATCCTTCCCTAATTTGAATACTTTTTGTTCCCATTTTACCTTGGGGTTTGTTTGGTTGAAAATTTAGAAAATTGGAAGAAAAGGGGTGGTATGTGGTTGGTGCACAGTCAACACAAACCATGTGCCCTAGCCTAGAAAACCATGAAAACCCTGACAGAGGGGGTTCGCATGGCTGATGCACAGGTAAGAAAATTGTGTTCCCTAAAACTATTAATTGTGCAACACTATAAATTGGGCACATAGTTCAAGCACGTGGTTAGGGATAACCATGCACCCCTACCTAGTAAACTATGTGCAGGAATTAATTAAGCCCAAAGAATTGTATCAAATTTTCCCTACCCTCATTTTAATCCAATGTCAACCCCTAGTCATCTCGATGTCCTCTTTCACAATTTAAAATATCTCTAGACAAATTCAAAGTCTTATCGACCTCTATTCTTTGGGATTCAATTCCTGAATCATAGATTTTGACCCCTCCCAGTAGGTGGATTATATCTCATTGGTATCCCATTAACTCTCCATTCTTCTACCATCATTAAAAGTAGTTATTATTCATTTTTTGGATTATATATATATCTAATATTGTGGATCTATATCTTGGATTTTAGATCTAGATCTAGATATAATATATTTGGATTTTTTAATCATGGTTTAGGGTTTTAGTTCCAGATCATGATCTACATCAATGTGTTGATCAATTTTGGGGATTCCCATTGACCATTAATTTGTCAAATAATTGAGGTAGGTGGTCTATAATTAAAATCTCATAGGCATGATCTTTATTTAATATATTAATGTTGTAGAATTGATAAAGTTTTTTAGGAATTGAAAATAATAATTTTATTTTATTAAGGTGGTAGATTAATTAATTGAGGTAATTGTGAATTTATGAGATATAAAGATTCTTTAATTAGATAATTAATTTGGAAACTAATTATGAAATATTGGGATTTTAGAATTAGATAATTAATTTTTGGATTAAATATAAGGAAATTGAGATGGGTGAATTGATTTATTAATTGTTGAATTAATTAGGGACCTTGAGATTTTGTTTTGAATAATTAATTATAAGGATTAATTATAGAATTTTTAGATTGGGAAATCAGGATAATTAATTAATGAATTAATTATTTGATATTGATATTGATATGTGAACGATTAGTTATGGGTTATCTAGATGGTAGATTTGCTTAATTAATTAGGGAATTAATTAATGGATTTGATGTGACAAACTAATTATTGAATTGGTAAGGGAAATTAAGAAGAGTAATTAATTATTGAGCTAACAAATTAGATTGAGAATATTAATTAGTTGTTAAGTTAATTAATAATTTTGATAAGATTAATTAAGTGTAGATTTAATTAATGAAATTGGGATGATTAATTAACAACTGAGTTAATCAGTCATATTGAGATGATTGATTAATTATTGAATTAATTAATGTGATGATGAATGGTAACAATGGAATTAATATAAAAATTGTGATATATAATGGTAAAAATATAATTCTAATATTGAGTTGATATAGAATAGTAATAGTGGAATTATATAAAATGAAGTCTCTTAGGGTTATTTCAAAATCTAGAATTGACCAAAGTAGGTAACGAGGTTCGGGTGTCCCGAAACCTGAGGGAATTTAAGTGGTAAAATAATGAATAATTTGATATTATGATAACTATTTACTTATTCATTGTAGTAATTTATGTATACAACTACATACACTTATATTTGACTAGATATTATTTTAGACATCGTTGGTGGTGGCCTACTGAGTTGTACTCACACCCTACTCCAGATCCTAGATTGGCACTTAAATAGATTTCACTGTTGCTAGACTGGTTACGAGAAAAGGCCCTATGTTAAATGGTTGATCTGGGGATGGAGCATGGATGAGGGAATCGCTCATGGTTTGAGAACCACTAAGAATTATTTATTGTCTTTTTTAAGTTTCATTTTGAATTGGACACATATTAGCATGGCATATCTACTTCTTAGTTTTGACATAATATTTCCTACTTTTATTGACTTGAAATATTGGTATTATTTATGGTTATATGTTATTATGATATTTATTATTTAGTTCCACAGGTGTATTACTCTAATAAAAAAGTGTATAGTCTTTCCATGATGGACTTATTAGACCCTCGCTGCTAGTCGGCAGCCTCCGGCATACAGGGAGAGGCACTTGAGGTCATGTGGTTGTCCAACTTAGGGCATCAGTGTGTGGATCCTAGTCCAAGATGTTACAATATCCCATAATTTTAATGATATGAATCATAAAATAAATTAATGGATATTATATACGGTACACAAATAAAACAAGTGGTGTATAAGTAATTTGTCCCACATAAATAAAAGTTAGAAGAAAATCTTTTACTATAAGTCAGACGTCCTTCACACACATTGGAACCTCATGTATAATAAATATAGATTTATTATAAATATATTAAAAAGACATACACATATATATATTACAATATATTATTTCCTTATAACCTATATCACCGTTTTTAAGACTTATTTATTAAAATCAATTCTTTGGGTGATATGTACTACATTTTTCTTATATATATTGGTTTAGTAGTTTTAATCCTTCAACTTTGATCATGGTTCCATCCTACAAATAATTTTAATAATGTTATAAATATAATATATATTCATTATATACATATTATAGCCATTCATTAAATATACAATTAGAAAAATGAATTACATGTAACACCCCAAGATTTCATAGTTTTTTATTACTTCAAAATAATTCAATAACTTGCACTACACGCAACACCGAGTTCAAGCACACCATGACTTACCAACCAAGCCGTTCAAAAGCAGTTATGAATAGTATTAACTAAAATTTAAACTTTATATAATGCTTATAATTTTAGAATCCATATTATGAGTTTCTTAGAAATAATACAAGAACAAATTCATTTTCAGTATTGCTCTTTTATCAACTTTTAATAGTGAACCCTTTTTAAATATAATATTTTAAACATTTATATATTCAATTTGACTAAATAAATTTACTTTTTAGAATGGTGAAATCAATAATTTACAATGAAACATCCCAAGCTTCCATGGTACGCTTTCCTTTGAATAATAGAGTAGTGTGTGTTGTATGCAACTTCGAGTTCTAACACACACCACAACCAATCAAACTAGCCGTTATGAATAGTAATACCTACTTTTTGAAATTTTATAAATTTTATCTCTCAAAATGGACTTTATTTTTGTATTCGGAGTATCTAATTTAGCCTAAGGTAAAATTTTGGAACTTTTCGGATAATATTTATATTTTGATGAATAGAGAAAATTACTAAATTTTAATTAAAAATAACTTTTTTAATCGAAATAATTTTTATTGATAAATTATAAATTTGAGTGGTTTTAAAGTATATTTAGAATATATTTTTACCATTTAATAGAATTTTTGTCATTGTACATAATTTCACAATTAAACCGGACATAAACAAGTGTCAATCTTTTGATAGTTATTATCTCTTAAAAACACGCTATTTATTTTGCCGACGGGAATTAATTTTTAAATTAATTAATGCAACAGATATGTTTTGAATTTCGTAAAATAGACATAATTTTTTAATTCATAATATCAAATATATATTAGGCCTAATTTTTGGTATTTTTCTGGAAACTTTCAGTTTTTTGATGAATAGTGAAACCACTAAGTGGTAGTTAAAAAACTGAATTTTTCATAAAACATAATTTTACCACTTTTGTGAGTGGAATTTCAAAAATCCGAGAGAAAAGGTTAATATCAAAGAGTAAAATTTGGGTCAATGAGATGAAAATAATTTTTGGTGAATAGTAACTTTTTACTTTTATTTACCACCGTTAAAAGTGAATATGGAAATTAAGGGTAAAAATGATATTAATATTACCCTAACACATGTCCTAATTCTATTGGACAAGTGTATCTCAACCAAAAACAGCCTTAGGAGTAAAATATTATCATTTAGGTCCACTTGTATTTGATTAGGACATTAATTATTATTTAATTCAAAGAAGAGTTAAAAGAGTTAAAATCAAAGATTATTTACTAAAACATTTTTAATATTGGGTTATACATAATATACATTCGATTGTAAATATTCATTAGAAAGATAAAAGGATTTCCTACATAATGGTAGTTTATTTATAATTTTTAGACATTAAATAATTTAATTTATTTATGACACAATGGTGATGTAGTAATTACCTAATTAATAATAAATTAGAATAATTGATATTATAAATACCCAATTAAATGTAATTTGAGACTTTTTATAAATACCAATAATTTTATAGGTTAATATGACATGTTAGGATTGATTTAATTAACTGTTTTCGAAGTAATCATTCTGTTATAATTTTTACAAAAATCAATTATTAAATAGTGTCAAAATTGACATAAAAGCGTTTTTAAAACAAATATTATATTATTAATTGATATTAAATTCCTAAAAATCTAAGGTTCAGCCAAGAGAGGCATATCATGATAGTTGTATCATCAATGGACCACTTGGAGGTCAATTGGATGTATATAGTAAGTTTATTAACCATATAATTTAAAAATACAAAGAGACATTGTAAAAGTGAAACTAATTAACTAAGAGTTAGTACTTAAAGAAAAGGTTAATATAATAACCCAAACCTCTCTAAATTATATTGGTTGAGTAATTTTAGACCCATCCCCACCTAAACCATTACATAATCCACTTTTGGAACCATTATAAACCGAATATAAATTTATTATAAAATAATATTTCTAGCTTTTCCAAAGTTTCCCCTCACCCCTCTTATAAAAGGGCACTCCCCCTTCTCATTAATTCACACCATCAAAGAATTTTGGTTTGGCCATACCCTGCCTAATTACCCTCTCAACTTCCCTCTATACAACCTAGAGGCCTTAGTTTGATCAGAAATCCAACCTAAGGAGCCCTTTTGATCAAATCAAAAGGAAGAACCTGAAGAAGAGGTAATGTTTTCACCACCCTTTTTCAAATTCATTTCTTCTTGAACTTCTTCTTTGTTTGTTATTATCATTCTAAAATAATGAATCCAGTATCTCCTATAAACTTTAAAATTATTATAAATATGGTACATCCATATTCAGTATTCTATCCACCCTTTGGATAACATGTCACCATACGTCTGTACGTACGGCTTACCGTCTCCACGTCGTGATGTAATTGTTATTCAATATATTATTATTTGGATGCGTATAATAATGATTTATAATTCATGTAAATAATAAATATAACATTATAATGATTCTGTATATAAGATATATCATCCAATTAAATATTATTTTAATATCAAAAGAATGATATTGTCGCTCGTGCGTACGTACGGACTATCGTCTCCACGAACGCGATGAGATTCATTCTCCATCGTATCCATTCAAGTATAATTTTCAGTTGATGATTTGAAAATAATGTTTAAGGACTTGATATCATTCTGGATATGAATAAGATATAGCCTATCCATGACAAACATGGCTTACGTAACAAAACATATTAAATAAAACGAGTAAGTTAACACCCGAAACGACGATAATACTAAGATATTATTAACAAAGCAATGTTAAAAGATCATATATGATAACATAATAATGTATATGATTCTTGTATAATTTAATAGCAATTATTTCACCATTATAAAAGAGTTTAACCTACCCCCAACCAAGGAAAAGTACAAGGTAAGGGTTTATTTCGCAATCTCTTTATTATCTGAGGTTGTTTATACGTAATAATCTACTGGGATTTCTTTATCATCCACATCCATGTTTTTTCAAAATGTATTTCAAAACATTTTTACTATTTACAAGAATATGGGTTAAAGTCATTTATACCCATGTCTAACTCTTTATAAGAGGTTTATAAAAGAATCTTTTCGTCATTTTCCAAACAAGGTGTTTTTTAACCTTTTCGACCGAATTAAGGAAAGAATGTTTTTTTAACTTATACGGTGGGTGCGGCTATTTTCCACCATTATAAAATCATTGATGCTTCCCTTACAAGATTATAAGTATATTTTCAAAGTAAATGTTTTATTTTATAATTATGTGACTTTTAAATGATTTCAAAATGAATATTTTAAGAATTTCTGAAAGGTACTCTTTATCAAAATCAGAATTTTAAATGTTTTAAAGATTTATCTTTCTAGATATTTTTAATTAATGTCTATGTTTTCAAAATGATTTCAAGGATTTATTTATATGGACATGAATGTTTTGAAATGATATTTCTTTTCAAAAGTTTCGAAGTGGTATGGGACACTTTGATTCAAAAATCTCCTTTAAATTACTTCCTTAATAAATGTGTGACTTTTAAATGATTTCAAAAAAAGAGATATTTCTCTCAAATAGTTTTCATTTCATCTATGTCAACATCCTTAGATGGATTTTATGTTTATTTGAAGTTGATTTATTATGATACAAAACTTCAATATTGTTTTGATGTTTTTGTGATGTGTTTGACTGTGGATGTGTTATTCTTATACCATTTGTGGTTAATGGATGAAGTATTTACATTTCATATGATAGTTTTAATACGAATGTTTATGTTATGTTTGAACCTTTTCATATGGGAATGAATTGGACTTAATATGTGACGGGTAGAGCCCACTATGTCTCCTCGATGCATCGGTAGGTCTCATGAGACAAAGTAGTGTCTTGGCACAAGGCCTTGGAAAAATCTTATTTATAGTCTTGGCATGAGGTCTTGGCTATGTGGTTATGATAGTCTGGCATTATGCATTCCATCATTATGAAAGTGGTTATTGATATTTCATGTGATTATTCGATTAGTAGAATATCCATGTGAATAAGTAAATGGCATTATTTCATTTTATTTTTTCCATACTATGTTGAAGTACAAGTTTAAAAGGCTTTTGTTTTAGTTATACATTGCCTTAAATGTTTATTCTTATTTATGAAATTTTCCGCTATATTGTTATCCTTACTGGGAATTTGAGCTCACCCCTTTTTCTATGTTTTATTTTTCCTAGGACGTGAAGAAGTATTTTATGAATGACTTGCAGGGATAGTATGAAGGGATATGAAGACAATATATTGTTGTAGTTTTTCACTTATTGATGTAATGTAAACTTTATGAATATATCTAGTGTTTCCAAGGCTACTAAACTAATCGGTATTTTGAGACTTGATCTTTCCTGTGATCATGCCAATGTTATGTAATAATGCACCGACTCTGGGTATCTAGGGTTGGGGCGTTACATTACATCTTTCATGGGGACTGTTGGTTGTACAAACACTAGAACACTATTTTAATTTTTCAACAGATGGAAATAAAAAAAGTTAAATAGTAAATAACTTTTCAATAATCATTATAATATCATATATATATTAAATACATCCATATAACCATCCAAGTAAAATAGAAATAAGAAAATTAATTATATTGCTATGTAGAGTTGGTAGTCTACACGTGCAGACGATCGACATTATTGTTTTCCAATTATTTAGAAGGTAATAAGTTAGATATGATATTATCATTAAATATGTATAAATAAGTCATAAGTGTCATATATAAACATTAAAACCCTAATAATACTCATCCAAAAAATATGGTGAGGAGAAATTAATTGTATCGCTACATGGACACGGTAGCAGTACTGTAGCAGGTACTGTAGCGGGAACTATGAAGTACTATAGTAGGTACTGTAACGGAAACTATAGAAGGCACTGTTTGACACTGTAACAGCCGGTAATATGCCCCTATTTGAGCCTTCGGGGCACCGATTTGGTCCCTAAGTCCTGTAAGGCCTTCGGTCCACCCAGGCCTTCGGGTCAGTAAGGCCTTTCGGCCACCTCAAGGCCTTCAGGCCACCTTAGTGCAGATGCAAACCAGACAACCTACAAGGAACAAGCTCTACAAGGAGGATGAGTAAAGATATTTCACTAAAGCAGAAGCTAAATGGATTGCACGAATGAGAGGGTATGGCACCTGCCATCGGGACAAGACTATGCATGCACGAGAATGCCTAACCGAACAACCATGCGAAGGTAGAGAGCTGATTTCACGATGAAGATGATGGGGAGGAGCATTTCCAAGTAGTTAGTCTGTGTTTTATGTAATGTTTAAAGCCTATGGGCAATGAATTCCTCTAAGGCCTACGTGCCATGTAATACTTACACCTACAGGCCTTGTAAGGGTTCCACCTCACCCCTTGAAAGGTGGATTATCAAAATCAATAAAAAATTAATGCCTTTAGGTCATTGGAGGAAATAACACCATTACATATTCCCTTAAGGTCTCTAGGTTTGGCCATTTAGGTGGAAAAAACTCTAGAATGTTTCTAGTATAGTTTTAAAGATAATATTTTAGATCTTTGTCAAGATATAAGTCTAAATTTAGTGTGAATAAGAGAAAGGGGTTGTCTTTTATAATCGAGGGGAGGGGTACTCTTGGAATTTTTTAAAATATTTAATTAATATAAATTAATTTTGATTTTAAAATGGATCCAAAATTATAATATTCAAAAATAATATGATTATTAGTCGAAATAAAATTATAAAATAAAATTTTTATAAGTTTGTATCACATTTTTACCCTTATCTTTTTTTAACCCTTCATTTAGCCTTTTGACAATTATCATAATATTAATGTTTTATACCATTTAACATTTAATAATGTTACAATAAAATGTAAAAATACCAAAAAAAGGATGATGGGTTATTTTTTAAACAATAACCTATTAATTTATCTAATTATAGTAATTTTATTAATTTTATATCATTTAATAAAATATTATTTACTATAAAATATCATTAATCGCATTTTCCACACTATCCATTTAATTCAAATTTAAATTCAACAATAAAAAGGTTTAATTTGAATATAATTATTAACAAACTCCCCATTATTTCATATAGATCTATAAAATTATTTATTCACTTTAACTCATTTAAATTATATAATTTTTAATATTTTTAGAATCATTTATTTAATTTATCTGTTAATTTAATAAATAATGTATTATTATTGAAAAAATATTTAAGATCATTATACAATTTCTAAAATTTATAAATAAATTTAATTCATGAAAATAATTTCATTAATATAAAAATAGATTCTTATATTAATTTATAACATTCTTTTCCCCTTATATGGACACATAATATATATTTAAAACTAAGAGAGTGACATTTTTTAATATTATATTCTTTAAATATTATATATGTTATTTTAGTAGATAAGTGTCCCTTAAAATTTATATCATAATTTGATAATGGTATTATTCCATTCATCTATTAAAAACTATGGGGAAATTTTTTTCCTTATTATTAGTTTTAACATAGATTAACATTATTTACCTATGATAAATTTACCCACTCTTACTATTTATATTGACCAAAAATAAAACGGGGATATTTACCAAATTTAAAACCCGTGATTCCAAATATATAATTAATTTTATAAAATTCAATAGCTATAATCGGAAGTAATTAATTTTAAAATAAGTGCGCAAAAGGTGATAAAAACAGCTTTGAGAAAAATATGGGCTTAAAGCATAAAACTGGAATTATTCTTATTCTATGCATATTAAATATATTAGATTAATATTTAAAAATTTTGTTTTAATATATATATATTTAAAACAATTCAAAAATATTTATTTATTTAATTTAATAAGATAAATATATATTTCACTCATAAAGACAGTTTTTCAGGAAAATTCCATTGTATGTTTAAGAATAATTTTTTAATACTAAATTCAAACATGAAATTGATTTTAAAAAATGTAACTGGATTAATTAAAATAAAAAAGAACTAATTTTACCCTAAAACCCTTTTATCATAAAAATATATCTTTGTACATGCCTAAAATAGAAGTATAGTTTTCAATAAAAACAGTGCTTTCACTATTCATCGAAAAATAAAACTTTTCACAAAAGTATAAAAATTTGACCCTAAGAGAATTTTATATGATGATTTCAAAATTTTAGTTATTTTTATAAAATAAAAATTTTAAAATGTAAAGATTAAATATGGTTTTTTAGAGAAGGTAATAAAAAAATCTTGAAGGAAATTTAATTTTTAAGCATAATATAACCTTTCTAAAATAATTGAATGTTTATTTCATAAGAATTAATAAATAAATTGATATTATGTTAGATATTTTTATATATATCATAAAGTGGTTTTTCTAAATTATACTCTCCAATTTAATGTCTATTATATAACGGTCACATGGAAAAAATTAATTATATATCATATTTTGTTTAAAATCAATGTTGCATGCAACACAAGCTATCAAAAAAATTGAATCCAATTAAAAATAAAGAAATTCAAAAACAAAATTTGGGTATTACAATGATGACATCCAAATTCATGAATACCCAGGTATAAGTATGATGAATGTATATAGTGAAGCTATTTTGATCTTGACTTGAGTTTTTTCTATTTCTATCATAAACCATAGTTGTCTTGCCTCTATCAATAGTTGTTCTATATGGACATTCGTTAATAATTACACTACTTGATTCTAGATGCACCAAAAAATTGGAAACTTTTTATAGTGATTAAGATTTATATATGATATTTCAATTTACCTGGGCCACCATAATGTAATTCTACATAGCAATCTTGTATAACCGTTTTTACTAATCATTATTTCTATAATCTATGATTATAGAGCTAAGGGGATTTTTTATGGAATAAATTTGAACATTGAGTTTATAATTAAGAGTTTTAAGTCCTTCCCAAATTTTATTAACAGTGCAATGATACAAGATGTGGCTGGAATAAATTCCCTACACTTACACCTATACCATGGCATCTTCACATAACTAAAGAACTCATATGCATTGAAAAGTTCCACCATCTAGCCCATAAGACTCATAATGTTCCCATGGTTTTAAAGTGATCTTTCCATTTAAATATGTTCAATATGCATCAGTGTAACCTTTCCAACACTAATTTTACTAATCCCATGGCATTTTATTCTTCCAATATGGCCACTATCACAAATATTCTTGAGAATACTCCATTATGTCAGTCATAGACTATGAGAAGTTATCCACTTAGTCACATCATATATAATCAAGCTAGATGATTCTAATGAGGTGTATCATGGATGATATCATACCCCCACCCCTCAAAACAATCCCTCTCTAGATCAAGCCAATATGTTCTTGGGTATCCTCTTTTCTAAATTTAAGGGAACCCCATTGGGCCTTTTTATATTGTATGATAGAATCGTAGAGCCAATAATATCTATATAGAATCCTAAATGACAACATTGTTTCATGGGAAAGGATCCATCCACATGGTGTTAGTGACTTCACTTAGCATTAATGCACTACTAGAAAATTAGGCTATACCCACGATTTTGATTGGTGTCTATAAGCCCAAAAAATGTGGTAATAGGGTATATCTAGGGTTTAACAAATCATGGCTAGTATTGGCATGGCTATATGGGAAGACCAATAGCCATGGTTAGAAACTGTGGCTAAAGCCCTACTACCATAATTCCAACTATGGATAAAGACCTATAGGCATGGTTCAAACCGTGACTAAATCCCTATATCCACAATTTAAAATCGTGGAAGAAGCTTAAGCCACACAGGGGTTATAGCCACAATTTGAAACCATAGATATAAGGTTTTAGAAATAGTTCAAATCGTGGATATATGCCTTTCCATTTCATAAAAAAACACCCCCACACCCCCACTCCCCCAACAACACCCCTTCCCTATGAAAATACCCCCCTCTACTCCCCTTATAAATCCCACCTCTACTCCACCCTAAAGAGCCCCCCCCCCCCCCCCTGAAGAGACTCATCCCCCCTATTTCCTAGGAAAACCCCCTCATTCTTGGACCCCCCCCCCTCCTGGACACCCCCACCATCCCCGGACATCTCCCCTACAGAACACCCCCACCTGCCCACCTGGACACCCCTACCTTTAGGACATTCCCCCATCCTGGACACCCCCTCCCTCCTAGACCCCCCTGGATAGCCCCCCCCCCCCCCCACAAGTCCTGGACCCCCCTCCTAGAAACCCACATCTCTCCTAGACCCCCTCCCCCCTGCCCTCCACCCTCGCACCAGGATCCAACTGAAAAACAAAGGGCCAAACATGAATAAACAACAGAAGAACAGACAAAAAACGTTGAATCATTTTAGCATTGTAATTTGTAAGGTCCAAGAAATAAACACTACGAAATTCCAATTTTAGTAGTACAAAGAACTTATAAATTACAACACGAATGAATGGCTAGTGATTATGAGGTTCTGGTGTAGGTTTCTACTAATTCTTGTCTTGTATAGGTAGAAAAGGATAGTTTCATGAAAATAACCAAATCTGTTGGGTCTCCCTGGATGGTTGGTGAATGTATTTATTTTATGAATGAACTTTTCAATGAAATTGAGATGAGGTATCACTCTAATCATGAGGAGTTTGACAATGAATTAGTTTCACAAAATGATCATGATATGTAGCATATTCAAGAGAAGCACCTACTTGCTTTATATGATCACAATGGAATAAATATCTTCAAGCTGATTCTACTATTAAATAAAAATTCACAAAATTCTCTAAAAGAGATCAAGGGATTCAAATCATTAATAGAAAGGAGTTCAATGATAGGGGATCTCTTAATGACATGCCTACCACAAATAAAATGGATGCTTATGACTCCTATAATGTCCAGATAGTTAGGGTCCTTTCCCCCATACACCATCCCCCTATCGCTTGCAACAAAACCTAGCACACCCCCATCCCCACCTTCACCCCCAACCCCTTGCACCCCCTGCACCCTCCCTCTACCCCTTCCCACCACCTTCACCCTCCCCCTACCCCTACCCACCCCCTGCCCACCCCATGCACCCCCCTTCCGTTACAACATAACCTATCACCCCCTCTCCCCAGCACACACCCCTTGCACCCCCTAGAACAAACCCCATCACACCCCTTCCCCCTCCCCTGCACACCCCTTGCACCCCCTTACCCTTGCAACAAAACCTAGTACAACACCCTACCCACCCCCTTGCACACACCATGCACCCTCCCATAGCCCCATGAAGTAATGGTATTCTAAACACTATATAAATGTAAGGAAAGAATATAAGGGATAGTTAAGTTGATACTAAGCAATGTAAAGGTAATTCACAACCTATATAAAGGTCACACTAATGAAAAGAAGACTATATCAAGGTAATCTGTGACCTATGAATAGGGTAGGACGGCTACATAAGGGTCATATGTGATTTTAAATAACTATATAATGTTAAATTTGGGATTACAATAGATGCCTCAAGGTAATTATGATCCATGGGGAAGAGATGTAGACCATTTCATAGGGTCTTGTGAAATGAAAACACAGCCATACTATAGTTAATTACTAATGGGTGTTTGATCTTGGTTTATATATAGTTTGACTCATTGGGACATGATTCTAAATATAGAACCAGGTGTATGGAAGTTTATTCTACTGATTTTTAGTGACATTAGTAGGATCATGCATAATAACCCATGAGAGGGTTCTTGGTGTATTGCTCCCTCTTTGGTGATGAAGACTAAACATTAATGTGGAATTTTTAGGAAATTATTTTGTGTATGAGGGTGGGTTTGAATTGGTTACATGTGTTTCTCAACTAATATGTGGGTTATTGAATGGAATGTGTGTGGGTTTATTGAGAATGGTTTTGGGTTGTGGATGAAACTGAGTGGTGATGAAATAGTCATTCTATGGTGAGATGTTTGAAGTCATGATAGCTTGAGTTTTTGGTCCATAGTAGGGGTATTGTCTATGAGATTTTCTAATAGGTCTTGTTTGGATATCCATAATCTTTATGATGAATTATTTTAAGACATTGAGGAGTGTCAAGATATATGGGTGTGGTGAGAGCCTTCTTGGTGTGTGTGTTTGGAGTGAGTGAGTGGCTCAACTTCAGGTGCAAAGAGTTCCATTATGATTTGATTTGTGTAATAGAAACATGTTTAGAATTTTAAGATGGATAATATTCAGTTATTAGGGAGTTGATAACCACATTAGGTTGTGATACATGTTTTGATGAATATCATGGCTTCTTGGGGATGAGAACTGTTAAGGTGGGGTGTTTGTAATGCCCCATAGGTTTCAGATTCATTATTTTATGAGGAAATATGTGTTTTTAATATGAAGCATGGGTTGTTTATTAAATAGGAATTTAGATCATGAATATAAACTTTAGATGTTCCTGAATGGTATTTTTGGATTTTTTTGAGTCCCCTGTTAGTACCTATGGGGTTTGGGTGGAAGTTGGTGGATGTTCTGAGTAAAAAAATAACTGAAATTTAAGCTACCATATCCTTTCATGTTGTAACCCATAGAGTTTATTCCTTGAATGGGGTTGGATCAGAGGTGAACCCCCTATCTCGAACAATTCTGGCTGAATGGTGTTTTCCAATGGTTTTTAATAAATTTGATTTAGTTTCATTTAGGTTCTTAGTGTAAATTCCCCCAGAGTATGGTGGAATTGATTGGAGATGATGGGGAATTAATGTGTGCCAGCAAAAAAGAGGACTTGATAAGGTGTTTTAACACTATTTGTGATTTCTTTAGTTGAGTTAAGACACTACCTTAATGTATTTTGTGATTTTGATGAAATTAGATAAAATTTATGGTTGGATGGGTACTGGTGGTTATTTATTTTACTTATGATGGTGTTGGGGGTATGTTATGGACATTCTGGGAGTAGTTGGCCCAGTATCTGTGATGTTTTGGTGTGATGACGAAAGTCGATCACTTGAACATTGGTCCTTCAACAGAGTATAGTGAAATAAAAGAGAACCGATGACGGTTCTTCAAGCAGTTCAAAAAAAAACTAATTAGTAAGGTACTAAGAGGTTATTTATTCTTGGTAAGGTAGTCGATTTTATCTAGATCAATTTCACAGTGATGTTAGAGAAGAAATTGTCAAGTTTTCAAAGATGGTTGTTTGTGTTTGATGAAATGAAAAAATATTCTCTTTCAGTTTTAAATTTTTATGATAATACCCAGTTCATGTATTCCCAAAATGAGGAGATCGTCATCTCTAATGTGAAGTAACTTTCATTTTCTACTATTGAGTTGGCTTAAATTTTATTCTCTTCCATGTTGAAGGCATTGGGAAATAATGTAAAACATGTGAAAATGTAATTTCAATGATCCAAACCAATTTTCATAGCATATAAACAATATATAATAATGAAAACAAGTTTTTAAAATACTCAATAAATTATAGAATTCAAATTAATAGGTTTGTCAAAGGGAACTTACCTTGACCTCAAGGCGCATTGCTTTTGACAATGACAACCCGAATATTCCTTTCTTTATGCTTGTACACATATGCAAATTCACCCATATATATATAAGGACACCTATCCCTAATGTACCTATTTTCATGGACAAATATGCACAAGGGGGTCCTTAGATAAATGTTTATACTTGAATATACACCTTTACACTTACACATGTATTCATTTTTCATATCTATATATAAGCACACCTAGCCCCAATATATATGTTCTTACTTCCATGGGTGAATATAAAGGGGGAACTTATATATGTATATTCCTACCTATTTATACACATGTAATCCTTCATCAACATCAACTCGAATCCACCTCAAAAAGATCCAAAAAGCACTAAAAATATAAATATCCCAAAATTCATAAAATCCATAATCAAATTTTGTCCAAAGAATAAAAACCTAATAAACCTTACCCAAATCTGATGTTGAACTCAATACCTTCCCTGGTGGTGGATAGAACCATCCTTATCATAACAAACCACCTGTAAGGAATTACTGGGAAAATAAATGAGGTATAAAGACTTCTTATATATATGTGATCAGTGATGATAAATGATACATGAATCCATAACAAAAAATAAAAATCTTATATTAAAATAGATATGTACATCCCTATACTAAATTACAAGATCATTAAACAATTTTTTTTGTTCAAATTACCTAAAATATATTTCTTTAATTTAAAATGTAATGAAAATTCATTTTTTCCAATTTCTGTCGTCATCTGGGTCATTTCCTCCAACATGCCCCCCCACTCCCCCTACAGTGCACCCCTCCCCCCACCCAGTACAAAACTCCCCCTCCACTACCTCTGCACCCCCCTACACTACCCTCATGTAGTATCCCCCACCCCCATCACACCCTCCCCCCTCACCCCTACAGTAGCACACCCACAATCCCCATACCGTAACCCCCCTCCCCCTCCCCCCTTCATAGCACCCCTCTTCCCCTGAATTGGTCGTGTTTCTAACTCATTTTTTTAAATTAAATTCCAAGAATCATAAGGTGGACTGCAACCCAAAATCTCCCTACCCCTAACAGCAACCCCCACCCCTACCACAACCCCCTACCACCCTAACACCCATTCCCCTGCCACCCCCCACCTGAAGTAGCCCCCCCCCCCCACCTTGAAACCCCCTACCCCCAGCAGTATCCCCAACCCCCCAGCCCCACCACACCCCCTGTAGTAGCCCCAAAACCCCCAACCCCCCCAACCACCTACAACATCCCCTACCCCTAGCCACACACCCCCACCCCCTGAAGAAGCCCTCATCCCCCCCACCCAGACCCCCATCCCCACCACAACCCCCTACCACCCCCATCCCACTGTAGCATCACCCCTACCCCTGGACACCCCAACCCACCCCCTAAAGCAACTCACATCCCCTCCCCCAAACACCCCACCCCCACTTCACCCCCCAACCCCTACCCCCAACAACAAAACCTACCCCTGCCCTCACCACACCCCCTATAGCAGCCCCCACAACCCCTACCACCCCAAACCCCCTACAACATCCTCATGCCCCTATCCCACCCTCCTCCACCTAGACCCCTAACTCCATCCCACCCCACCCCCACCCACCTAGCAACAGCAACCCTCACCCTCTATTGAGGGTGAAGTTTCTCCATGGGAAGTGGAGGAGGTGGTTGATTTTATCTAGTTCCATATACCCATTATTATGCACTTTTTTGTACAAAAGTTGCCTATATGAATGAAATAAAGCATCACAACACTGTTAAAATAGACGCGCAAAATAAAATGTGAACAACCAACTATGATAACATTAACATTGTGGATAAATTTCAAACTGGACTCCAAATCTCTAGCTCCATCGCTGAGTGGAACCTAAACTGTATCTACCATGACTAATTACAACATGTTAAAATACTCCAAACTGCTACTAGTTCCAGTAATTACATTCAAAATAGAACATGATTTTGTATGTCCACCAAAGTTTACATGTAGGGTGTGAGAATATAATATTTAGTATAAAACCACCATGATTCCAACATATATGGAATACCTCATGTGCATGCATCAGAATAATCTACTAATTTATATAAATACAAATATTAATTTTCTACACAATATTTTATATTATTAGTTAATTGAAACTATGTTGTGTAAGTGATCTCAATTTATAACTCCCTATATAAGGAGGATTCATACCTATCATACCTGCTTAGAATCAATCATGAAATATGAGATTCATGGGCCAGGTAAACCATGTTACCCATCCAAATGAAACCTATCCCAAAGGTTGTTGGGGCACGTAACCATTCCATGAGAAATTAAATGGGGTACACTAAGTCAAGGGATTCTAGAACTCATTCATCCCAAGGGATAGGGGATAGGGGTATTCTAGAGTCATTATTTTGATCCAATCCCACTTCATCCTTGATGAATCTTTGTATAGTTCATATAAAAGAAATATACCCATTTCTAAACAGATTCATCATGATCAAAGTAGGAAACATTATCAAGAAGCATCACCAGATATATCAATAAGTATGTTCAAGAAACTTTAAATTACATGATATGTTTAAATGTTATATATATGATTGATAAAAATATTTTTTTCCTGGACACAACATAATAAATTTCTCAACATTTTTAAAACATAGGCATGTTTTGAAAATAAAAAAAATTCCAAGACATTTATATATCATTCAATTAATGTCACATAATAAATGTAAATCAACTATATGAAGATAGTCCTCAATATTTAATAATATATTATAAAATAATTTTTTTTGTATGTAAGATGTCTCATTTAATTAAATTTAATATGGGAAAAAATTGATACATAATATTTATTATATTCTAATGTAATAGTTACATCCCATAACAAAAAAACAAAATAATTCAACATGTTTATTAATATCAAAACAATATATGGATCTCAAGGATTAAGTATTACCAATATTATCCCTTAAATATCGATTAAGTTAAGGAGTAAACCATTTTCCTAACTTAACATGACCTATAAGTAATCTTGGAATCAATGCAACTATTATACCTTGTTTAAGATTAATTTATTTAATTATAATTTATTACGTAGAAGTATGGAAAATGGTTTATACATTAGGTCATTAATATAGAATTCATTATTATTAATAATGGTATGTAGTTTATAATTTTAATAGGTTAATAATATATGTATCATGAATAGTGAAATACTTTAATAAAATTAAATGTGTATATTATTATCAACACTCAATTATAGTTATTAAATATAATTTCTAAAACAAATTAATGTTACATGAATCATATTTTCACTATAAACCATACCATGATTATTGATACTAAATTGTTAAGTTATTAATAACTAAGGTCATAACCTTTTACATTTTTTCCATTATATTAAATTTACCGTATTATTTTCATGTGCTACATAACATTAGCTTCCAAGAATAATTACCAAACTTATACTTGGAATGACCATAACATCTTTTAGACAAAACATCCCTTGGATTATAATATAAACTACGTAAGGAAACTTCTATAATCATTTTATTTAAAAAAGTGTACATGAGGAAACCTTGGGAGTTATATAGAATGTCTAATTCCAATTAAAAAGCATAATTATTAGAAGAAATAAATCATATTATGCACTTATTTATACGTATAATCTATGTTTCAATATTCTTATTAGATGATGTTCTATGGTAGTCTCACCCTTTAAGACCATTATATAACTAAGGAAAAGCACTGACCTTTAACTGTATTCATTTAGGCTCAAAAAATTATGTATCATTTATTATAATCTATTAACCAATGGAACATTATTTTAAATTAAATTTTAACAATTTACATCTCTCAATTAAAGACACGAATTTTCACACATCAAATATGCACAACAGACTTTAAGAAGATAATTAACCTTTATAAATGCCAAATGATACTTAAATAAAATTTCAATGGTTTAAAAATTATTACAACAAAATTTCAAATATAAATAAATAGGTTGAAATATTATTCAAACTATAGAATGGTTTATTACATTTAAATGGATCAGAAATTACATTAGAAAAGTATTTACCAAAAAACCTATATTAGTATTCCTAAAAATAAGTTGAAGAGCATTTATTAACTTATAAAAAAATAGTGACATATAAATATAATGTAACCCTAAAAAATTATTTATGTTCCATAACAAGCCACCATTTATTTAGCCATAATTATTCCCTCGTCTTACCCCAAAATCATCATTGATACCCCTAAAAAACCCAAAACACATTCCATAATCATTTACAATCAATTACCCAAGTAACAAAAATCACCATATTGGAAACCATACTAAAACCTAGTTATAAAAGATGTAAAATATAAGTATAATCATTAGAAATGTCAATTTATATAAATACTTAATTTAATCATACATAAGAATCCATGAATAAAATATTAGTGCTAAGAAAATCCTAATAGATTCACTGCATAAAATAATTTAATAAAAACAGTGAGTAGAAGTGTAAAAATCACCCACTTAAGTATTCCCTAACACAAAAAGGATAATTTGAGGTATTCAAATTGATTTCACAATAAATTAAGTGAAATATCAAACTATATAATCCATTTATAGTAAAGGGGAAGAAAAAGGATGTGAGAATAAGAAAATAGATGAGGTGGAGAGATCCTACCTTGAACCAGTGAAAAAATCACATAGCTAGAATAGTTTTCAGGATTAATTGGCTGAAATATACACTATAAAAAACAAACAATGAAACCTGTAATACTAGAAATATAACATTAATCCAAAAATTCCTAATAGAAATTTTTTACATAATCACAATATCATTAGATAAATATGGAATTACATAAACATATATTATTTTTTAGAAACATAAGAACATGTCAACGAAACACGTGCTCTTATAATAGTAATGAAATAATAATGGGTTTAAAAAACATAATAATCACATGGTTTGTAAAGAAAATGAAATCTCATGAAAACACTGACCAAGATCATGTGAAAATGTAATTAAACAATCAAATACTGGTTGAATAGAACCAAATAAGTAATCAGAATACCCACAATAATAAGAAACATAAGGTGTGATAAAGTGTTCAAAAACCATCGAACTATTATCAATGTGAGACCAAATACAACCACAATCAGGTCCAAGGAATCCCACAATATGGAAGGACCACTAGCTGCAAGGTGAAACAATAAAAATCAAAACATATGAGTACCTTAGGGTTTGGAAGAACTCACATTGCAGCGTCCTAACTACATCGATAGAGTGGTGGGGAGGCTGCATCGGAGCTGCGTCAACTGGTAGGTGGGATGGCTGTGGTGAAAAAAGAAAAAAGGGGAAGATCTTCAAATGTAGGAGGTGGGTTGGCTGTATCAGAACCGCATCGAAACTTCTTTGGAGTTGCGTTGGGGGAGGGAGATCGTCGGATGTAGGGGTGGGATGGCCGTGTTGGAGGAGAAAGATTCCCACAGAGGTTGGGCCTTAATTACAAAGGAGGAACCACAAGAAAGAAGAGGAATCACATGACATGGGGAAGGGAATTATTGTACGATGGATATAATGGGAACTGAGGTATTTTTATGCATTATATTTCCAAATTTCCTAGAAAACTAATTTCATGACCTGGCTTTAATCTTCAATGTTTGAATATCACAACATGTATTTTTTTTATCTTTTATTATATTCAAATCATAACTTCAGATAAATAAATAATAGTAGTTTCCTTAAAAAGAGTTAATATAAAAAATTAATATGCAAAATCCTTGTAGTACATCAAAGTAAAAAAATTGAGTACCTAAAATTAAGTTTCATTAATTTGTAAATGTAATTACTTATTATGTAAAGGTAAACTTTGCTTCTCACATCATACATAATGATAAACCATCAATGTGTTGATCCAATACATGATATGTATAATTAATAACATATTATACAAGGGTATTCTATGAATATGGTTGATATAAAAAGGTATGAAATGGATAAGTAAGGTTCTTTACATAGTGAAAATCTTATCTTTGGGAATTTACGACTAAAATATCCAACTTCTGAATTCTGTGAATTTAAGAAATACAAAGTCTATTAAAAAACACTTATAAATAGATTAATAATTTCATAATAGTAAATGAAAACATAATAATTCTAGAATAGTAAATAGATAACAGAATAGTAAACATATTAAACCATGAATACTAGAATACCAGATTAATTATGAGAATGATAATAAAATATAAACCATGAAATACAATTGAATAATAGTTGATAAAATACTAGTAAAAAAATAGAAGCCACAAAATAGTTGATAACAAACAAAAAATCCTCCTTGAACTCCCCCTATAAATTGAAAACTTTTAAAATAGACTGAATACTATAAACAATATTCAATGTAGCCACAAAACAGGAACCACAAAATAAAAATTGCATTGAAACACATATAGAATGAATACTTAAAACTAGGATCCACAAAACAAAGACTCCACCTGAAAATAAAAATAGAATGAATACTGTAAAATCCTCCTACAAACATAAGGGAGCCACAAAACATGTTAAAAATACTGAAAATAGAAGTAATAATACAAAAAACATCCATAAGAATACAATAAAATAAAATGGTTTGTAAAATTCTTCGAATAGAGGAGGAAGGCTCGAAGAAGGGTATGGAGGAGGGGAGGAATGCTTTGGCTGACATATCTAATGGAGGAGGAATGCCCAAATAAGTGTATGGAGGAAGGGAGTAACAGGCGAGGGATGGTGGAACCTTGAATGTAAAATTCATGCCACGAATGTGAAATTCACACCATAAATGTAAGAACCGTAGTGAGGGATGGAGGAACCAAAGCTACTGAGGACGAAGAAGAATGAAGTCAGAACCAAATCCAAGAGGAAGAGTTGGGTTTCGAGGGCAAGTGAGCGTGTGAGAGAGAAAATCCATAGGGAAGAGAAGGGTTTCGAGTGAGTAAGAGATGAATGTCTTGAGGGAGGATGAATTAAAATGGTTATATTTTATCTAATGCTTCCATTTTTTAATAACTATGTAAATTTTGTAACCTACATCCATTGACCACTTAAACAATGGCTATAGGTCATTTTTCTAGTATAGCTTGTACTAGTGAGGGTTTTCTCCTAAGATATCCCTAGATAGTCTTCAGAGAGACAAACTCATCACACATGAATATAAGGAGAGTTTCCCTAGAGACATTGGGTATATACCACATACTAATTCTCAACTACGCATATGTTATACGGAATGTGTTTTTCTAGGTGATATAATTGCTTTTTTTCTCTAGGTATTAGGCTTTAATTCTTATAAACATACTTCTATGATATCTAAATATCTTTTTAAATTTTCATATCCATAAAATTGTCCTTGAAATCATAAAATTAATAGTGGACCCATCATACCTATATCCACTCGGGCATCACACTACCTATAATATGTTTCTCCTTGTCATCTACCCATCCTTGGAGTTGGTTTGAGGATGATTTATTGGAGATTGAATAGTGGAAATGCATTTGTAGATATGTAATAAAGTAATATCCTGATGAGGTGTCCCTATAGTGGTTCATTATGTATATAGGGATGATATCCTACTCTTTAATATATTCCCCCTTGTAAGATATGTTTACAATCTCATATGAGGATACTCTGAAAACCACAGGCCAGGTAGGTTAGTATTAAGCCTTATGATGACTACACCTATCAAATGTACATGAAAATACAATAAAATGAAGTATAAATATATGTATTCGTGGTTATATTTACTCATTATTTTTTCAAGGTTTTAAATATATGGTTTTCACTCACTAGTGTGTCTATGCAATACATCCAGGTTCAGTAAGTCGATCTGAGAAGAAGCTTTAGCATCAAAGACAACATTCATTGTTTGGGATATTGTAATTTTATAAAATATTGTTGAACAATGTTTTTTAGAAGGTATAAATACATTATTCTATGATGTTGAGTTGAGCATGAAAACCACCGAATGAAAATTTTTAAAAGGAAAAAAAATCACTTAGGTCCCTTCATGTGGTTAGGATCACTTAAGTGCATTCACTTGACAAGGCTTTCTTATGTTATTTTTCTCCATTATAATTGATATTATCCTTCTCACATATTCTATTTCCAAGTTGTATTTTTCTCACTAGGATTAGTTTACTTATGTCAATGTGATAATATTATATATAATGTAGTGATCGGGCACTTACCAAGGGCATCATCAAAGACTTGAGTGAGTAAAGAGAGTGGAGCTTTAGGGTTCTCACAAGTCATAAAGGTTCACAAAGTCAAGGTGATCCCCATATATTTAAAGGTGAAATAAAAACCTATATCCAAGTATCATTGTACACTGTGTGCTTCCCCTTAGGCCTCAGTGAAAATAAATTCATTTAAATAAACATTAATATAATTACATAAACCATAGTATCGGATCCTTCTTATTCCAATCAAATACAATTTTAAGGGGGTATATTTGTTGGTGCTCCTTTATTGGAAAATTATGGAAACTTTTTAATGTGGGGAGAACCCTTATAATAAGAACCTCAAATAGTGAATAATCTTATTCATATGACCAAGGACTTTCAGTCAAATTCCCTCATGTTCTATTTGGTATTTTTGGGCACTATATCTATATTTTACATGAGTAACTTCATGTGTGAACCCCTGCATAGACTCCCTTATCTCCAATAATTAAGGATTCTAGAACACCTTGGTAATTTGTGTTATCCACTTATGTGTGAAAATGATCATGTTGAACTTTTATTCTTGGTTACTTATATGAAACAGTTTCTATACCTAACTCTTATAATCATCTAGTCATTTGAGTTCTATAAATAAACCCCCTTAACTTCCGATTAAAGGGTAACTTAGAAGAAAAAGATATGTACAAGATTCACATTCCCAGAACTACCCTCCCTTTTTATGGTGATTTACCAAACAAAAATAAACCAAAGGGGATAATTATATTTTTTTATAATAGAGTCAGACAAATTTTTAGCAACTTATTGCCTTTGAAATAGACTACTTCTCCCCTGGTCCTTCTAATCTTAGGTGAGGGATCCAATCATAGATGATACACTAGGGTGCCATATTCCACAAGTCATACCCATCGAATTATAACTACAGTGTCACTTTTCCCTATCCAATAACTTGACCAACACTTTCCTTTACCCTATAACTAGGGATACACTTCCCCACAATACTCATACTTGGGAGACACTTCACCCTTCCATCTAAACTATGGAGACCCTTACCCCTGGTATATAAATAAGGTGACACTTCACCCACCTCTATATTATGTCGACATGTCTCCCTACCCTTCATACAATGGTGACACTTCACCCTATTCCCATACTATGAGATCACATTTCCATTACCTTCATATTGGGGAGACACCTCACCCTATCCCTAAAAAATGGTGACAATTTTCCCTATTCAGATACTAGGGAGGAACTTTACCTAGAACATTTTACCTGGGAGACACTTCATCCCATTCCCCTACTGGGTTTCTATATTTATAGTAATTTTCTCCAATCCCATATTAGAACCTCTCAGGAACCTCATTCACGCAAGTATCTTAAATGATATAATATGGTTTCCCTAAAGATCTTGTAGAAAGTCAATATCCTAAGTCAAATCACTAACAGGATATTTCCATCTATAGCTTCTACATAGATTCCTTAAATTTTTCATCTGATTATTCACATTAGCACACACCTCTTTGATCATTTATTCTATTGATAAGAGGCATTGGTCCACCTCTAAGAGACTTTCCTTTGGTTTTCCTTCCATAATGAAAAAACCCACTAAGTAACCACAATCATGTATTCCATCGATAAAATGATTCACTATCAAGGGAATAGTATTGATACCTCCTCTGATCTAGGATTCACATCTTAGTACTCAATTGTCGAGTTGCCCACTCTGGTCCCCTCAATGTCTAATGCATTTTTTAGGCCTTATCCTTAGTCAAAAAGCCTTATCTATGTCCCCCTTGATGATATCATCTCAATTACTCATCAATAAGAAATAATATATAGACATGGGCCTCTCATTAGGTGTAATATCCAACTCTTCCTAATCATTCCATACACCCCATGATTCAAATCATTCTTCCTCGATGATTTATATTACTTGCAAACCAGTTATTTATCACCATTCCAAAATCCCTATGAGACTATTTTTACTTACTCGTAAAGTTACCAACATATAAGAAATGGAAGACCATATCAATGGCCTCATACTAAGTGTGAGAGCAATTCATATTCCCATTAATAATCTAATACCTATAAATAATTAATAAACCAAAAAAATATCATGGGACACCCATGATTAAACACCATTTATTCCTTGGTTTCACCCCTTTCATAAAGCATACATTCTTAAAACATGAAATTAAATTATATAGTATGGTCCTACTACATGACCTTAAATTATGAAAATATAACTATTTTTTATTTGATTCTTATTAACTATGGTATATAGGATTCCACTCTCAGATTTAATCCCAACATCCAAAACCATATTTTCTCTAGGCCAAACCCATTATGAAAATATACTATCTAGTCTATATTCCTTATGAGTACCATCCTCAAAGGGACATACACCACATGGGATCACACCCTCTCTCATCACAATACTAGAAAATGATATGAACTAGGAAGGGTCACTCATACATAAGCCCAACACTAACTTCTTCTAGGCCCCTTTTACTTAGTACTTCATTCTAATTGACACTAAAATTCCCAGAAATATGTCTTAGACCCAATACCTTAAAAGTCAATTCATTTATACATGGTTATATAATAATAAAAGAACCCACATTATTCCATGTCCCATGGCATTAAAAGGTACAATGTTTCCCATAAATAGGAACTAAATTATACGTATTCTAATTCCCCTCATAGGGATACATAAGAAGCCCCTTTTATGGGATTAATCTCAAATTATCAACACCTACCACCTCCCTTGATGGAGATAAACCCCATAGAACTCAATTGTGAAGATTTAAACTATATAATAATCAACTAATAAGAGAATTATAGTTAACCATTAATTCATAAATATGTTTTCATCGGTGCTTCATTTCAATTGAATACTTGTGTGAGGGTAACAAATCCTGAACTGGGATTTGGGAATGGTTTACAAATATAAATTAAATATACTTGAGAGTTTTGTAGTAGTAAATAATTCCACCCTAAAAGGGTGATTTGAGGTAGACCACCCATTTTCTCAGATAATATGCAACCATAAGAGTCATTAGTAAAGTTCTAGAGACTACTTAACTTTGGAAAGCAGGTCCGTGTTGGATCAAAATGAGTGTAGGTAGATCCTTTAACCATTAAAAATTAAATCATTCCAGGTCTTAGGAAATCCATACCCACCTTAAGAAACAAGTCTGAAATCGGAATCCTATAAGAATTGTTTTAGTGGGATTCAGTTTCCACTTTTCTAATAGCAGAATAAAAATATATTATTTTTAATTATATATAAGTAATAGTAAATAATGATAATAAAATTAATAAATAAAAATATAATTTATAATTTATAATATAATTAACAATAATTAATAATTTATCAATGTCCTGGAAGTTACAAGAAAAGGAAACAACTCACACACCCATGGGCCAGCAAAGACTGGCCACACCCCCCCTCCATGGGTTGACCCTCTAGAAAACTAAACCATTATAATTTTCAAGCTTTAAGGCCTAACATTTTATAGCCTAGATGCCCCTTTATCCTAGCTCAAAGGCCCATTTATTTAATATCACTATTATAATACTCCATTTGCTATAGTGTTTTCACTGTTGTAGTGTCATCTATAATACTTGTTCCATAATTATGCTACTACAGTATCAACTATAGAGCCACCATAAATAACCCAAAAGGAGGTCACTAAGATTTGAACCCTGATCATATGCAGAATTACCAGGTGACATTACAACTTATGCAAGCCCCCATCTATAATATAATTGTTAATTAATTAATATAATAATTAACTATAAATATAATTTATTATTAATTACTATAATTAATAATTAATAATATAATTAAGAATTTAATTAAGAATTTATAATATAATTAGAAATTGATATTATAATTAATCAATAATAATGAAATTGGTAATTAGTTATTAATGTGAAAATTTCATTTTTTATTCCTAAACAAAAAATTACTTAGTAGGAAGGATGAGATATTGTTCATATGGGTAAAGACCTTAATAATGGGAATGACGTTGGGTAGTTGTAGTATTATGCTGATAACTGCAGAAGGCTAGATAGACATCATTTGGCAGCTGTTATTAAAATAATAGTTGAGGTAGTAGATGACATTCCTGATAGTAGATTTGCAGGGGATTCACAAAACACTGAGATTATTTCACTATAGTTTACCACTTTTATTGATCAGTACTCTAGCAGTAATAATAAGCTACAGTTAGATATTGTGGCTAAGGAAATTACAATGATAGATGAAAACAAATTGAATTTCCCTCTTTATTGCTGTGTACAATGTTATTTAGAGTTCAGGAAGACCTCCTTGAATGAGTAAGAATCCTTGTAACTTTATTCCCAACATATTACTAATGAAAAAATGTTTCTAAAAAATATATTTCCTCACAAAATTGTAATGGAAAGAAAAAAATGATCTCCCAATTAAGGGGGTTGATTTCTTGGTTTTTGATGCTAAGAAGGAAATGGTTGGAAAGATGAAGATTAAGGAGAAGGGATCAATAGATAATGATGGATTATAACTAGTATCCTATAATAATACAAATTATCTCTTCAAGCCACATTTTAATATAAAGGAGTCTTAGATGGAAATTTCAAATCCTTTTGGAGTGATTGAATCATATAATAAGGATGCAATACATATATAAACTGAAACATGTGATAGTTATATTACACCTCTAGTGGATAAACAATCAGAACATTTATAACCTCTTATTGTTACAAATATAAATCTATTAGCATGACTTATCGGGGATGCACATGCAATTAAAATGAAGTAATCATTGACAGATTCTGATACTTTGGATGAGATGTTTGTGGTGAGGATAAATTAGGTGATGATTTCTGATCGTAATACCATGGAGAAGGAAAAATCACATGAAGAGATCAAATAACTTGAAGAAAATTTAATTATTGATGGTGACCCCTTAGTAGCCACTACAGAGATAAATACTATGGCGTTGACCCCAATGAATAATGACAAGTCTTAAGTGGAGGAGGATGAACCGGAAGATACTTGACATCATGTCAAGTCATGGAAATGAGGAATTCATCAAAAAATTCATAGAAGATGATGTGATCATGTAGACTTAGATGCTAACATGGAGGAAACAAATCTATAGGATATTGATTCAGATGCTTCTGACATCGAATGCCTACTACATCAAGCATAAATCATAAGGTAGCATTATACTAGGGGTCATGGATGCGGATGGGGTTGCGAAATTGATTGGAATGCCTTGTGGGAAGAATAACATAGGATTTGGTTGAAAATTAGGAAAAATCTTGGTATGTAATTGGTTGCAATGAGAGCAAAAATACCATTTTGGCCCCATTTATCCTTTTCTTTTAACACTTATTATTTTATTTCAATAATAGGGACTGTCTCCCTATACTTTTAAAAATATTAACAATATGATTATTACTTGATTAATTATCCATCCTAATTATTAATATTTAATTAAAAATTAAAATTTAATAATGTAATTAGTTATCAAAAATGTAATTAATTAGAATTTATAAATTATTAATTATATAAATAATTATAAACTATACTAATATTTATTCTTTATTTTTTTTATTTTCTATATATTATTGATTATATTATTTCATAAATTATAAATTCTTAATTTCGTTTTTAATTATTATTATTCATAAATCAATTAATAATTATTAATTAGAGAGAAAATTTATATTATTAGTAAATAAATATATTAATTTATTATATAAATTATTAATTATCAATTTGTTTTTTAATTCTTATTCATTATAATTATATTATTATTTATTAATTGTATCAAATAATTATATTATTTATTGATAAATTAAATAAATAATTACAACTTATTTTAATTATATCTGTATTTATTATTTATTATATAATTAATTATTAATTTTATTGATTTCATTTTTATTTGTTAATTATATTCTTAATCATCTATTCCTTTTTTCGTTCCTGATCATCTATTATTAATTATGTATAAATACTAATAGTATATTATTATCTGAATACTAAAAATTTCTACATAAAAATTCTTAATGTATTTCAAAGACTATCCCCTTATAAAATGGAGCCTATGGTGGAGTTTTTAGTTATATTTTTAGAAGAATTTAATAAAAATAACTTCGAATAAAATAATAGTTAAATATATTTTAAATTTTTCTTATGTGCCTCTCTCTCTCTATTAAACAAAACAAAATTAAATAAAATTAAAATTTTAAAAGCAATATGGGTTTATACATTATAATTTTATAATTTTATTCCATTTAATTATTATTATTATTTTATAGTTTTTGATGTAATTTTCATAATAAAGAGTAAGGAAATTATCATAAAAGAGTTTCTATTAATATAAAAATAAATAATTAAATTGTGTTATGTTATTTTAAATTGTATTTTATTATATTATATTTGAAAATATATTATATTATATTATATTATATTATATTATATAAAAATATAATTTATACTTATTTAATAATTGGAAACAAGACTTCTTCACAATTAGAGCTAACATGTTCCAAATTGGGAAGAGTCTTTAAGAGTTTATAATTTTAAGAACGAACATATTTTTTCTAATGAAAATTATAATAAAGTATTAATAAATACGTATTATGTTTTTAATAATAGTGTATTAATGAAATAATATGTTTATTATCAACGCATCTAGTGTTTATAACCTCATTTCCTTTTATATAATAGGGTTTCGTCAATTATTTGTATCTTCTTCTTGTTTTTTTAATATTTGTTAAATCATACCTCACTTGACACTATCCCCTCTTTGGAGTCATGTGGATTTGTGTCACTCATTGTCTTCGGATTACCAACTCATACTTTTCTCTTAACTCAAAATAAATTCAACACTGCTTAATCGAGGCTTCATCACACATCCATGGCCTTAATGATCATAAAATTCCTCTATCCTTGAATCTTTTATGGTCAAATATTAACGGATGAATTATCTTCAACATTGAATGCATTTAACCGAAGTGAAGCTCTAAGATTCCCCAGACCCACACTTTCAGATCTTGTGATTGACATACATATTATAGTATCTTGGGTTCGATTCACCACCACTATGACCGAACCATATGTCACATACCTCAAGCACACCTACCTATAGAATAGAGGTTATCGACCAGTGAAGAGGATCTATGTATGAAGTGGGGACACTACACCCTCTTTGGTACTGATAGGTAGAAATAAAAACTGAAGAAATAATAATAAATTATAATCATAGGGAAGAAAGATAGAATGTTTAATCTCAGTAATATTCCATCAATAATTAAATAATGACTCCCATGCTATAAAAAAAGTGGCATAGTAATGTCACAAAATTATACACAATTTATGTCCACCTAAAGGTTGACCATGTGTAATCTATCCAAAATAAATAAAGTAAATAAAACGATAGTGAAATTGGATCCCAAGTCCCTACCTAGTCTTTTCTTATAACTCCATTTGATCTCTACAACTCAACTATCCAATGTAGCTCCCTTTCCCATACTTATGCTTTAAAACAAGAATTCGGATCATGTACCAGGGTGCCCGTATATAAATAATAAATAATGAATACAATAATAAATATGTCACAACCATGGATACTGCACTACCACCTAGGTATGATCATACATACTTTAGCTAGTGATGGGGTATCTCTGAACATATCATAATTGATCATAAGGCTAATTGTGTTGTGTGTTCTCATGCATGTAAGGTCTCGGATCAAAGTATCTTGACCACAGTATAACAATATAAGGGCAAGAGGAAATACAACCCTTGCCTATATGATCTATGTGCTATGGAACCTCAATCCCAGATCAAATTATTATAATCCAAATGGAAATGTGGCTTGTTGTTATAGGTATCTCAACACAATTTTATCTAAATCACAACATCATAACAACTAATAAATGGGAGATAAACCCCCCCCCCCGTTTATATGGTCTCATCCCATGGAAATCTCAACCATGACATAGAAACAATAGAGGAATGGGAGAAGTGAACCATGTCTAGAAAATATCACCCCATCAGAATCTTATACATGGAATAGAAATAAATATACAATGGATAAGAGACCCATGTCTATTAAATTTCACCCCATATGCATCTTGACCATTTCACGACATCATCAACTGAAGGGGAGAAATGACCAATGTCAATAAGATCTCACCCTATGGAAATATCTTCCTAATATAATGATCTAAACCTATGTTATCTTGATCATAGTATATCAATATGTGGTGATGGGGAAAGGATCCCTTATCTATTCAGTCTCACCCCATGGGAATCTTGACCCCCTAATCGTGATAATAGTAAAACCAATTTGAATATCATAATATGACCTGGATGATATCACCTCAAAAACATATAGATCTATCTCATAGTATCAATAAGTATATGGTAAAGGAAATCCAATACCAATATGATCTAATCCCACTCGAGACTTGATCCCAACCCACATCAATAATGGAAAATAGTGAATGTTGATCTCTGTTCATAATGATCTTAACTTAAGTACAACATTAACAACTCAAAATATCTATAAGATCATAAGAGAGTTGTCCCAGGTCCATAAAATTATCAACCCATAGGTTTCTCAATCCCTTATGTTATCATTTCATGGGTTGGAACATAAAATTAATAAATAAACCATTTAATAATGCATATAACATCTATAAATCTATGATACACTGCTATATTGGTCCTATTTTTTCATCACCTTTCCCATAATCCAAACACAATGTATAAATCTATCAAATAAACATTAACTAAGAGGGAAAAACATTCAACTCACATGTGACACCAAAACAAAAAGGTTGAATGGATCAAGATCTCACTATGATTTCAACCAATGATATCCCATAGGATATACACAGAATAATGTAGTTAAGTGAGGTCAGAGGTGACTAACTAAGTTCTATATATCTTTTCTAACCAAGAAGGCATCCCACTTGGTTCTAGATTCCATAATTACAAAGACTTTTAATTTTAACTATGGAATGAAATGTCTATAGAATCAATCTAGACCAAAAACTAAAGGCCAATCATATCATGAACTGTACATACCCATTCTCAAGTGATGAAAATAGCATACTAGGTAATGGAACATTGTTATCACCCTAATTTACACACCTCTCCCATTTCTAAGGAGGATAAGGTACTTAAACAAGGTTTTATAAATCATGGAATAACTTAATGGAATAAACATTAGGTCACAAGTATAAATTCTAACACACATTAATTCTAGATCATGCACATTTTCATACATATAACTAGATAATATAATTTTTAGGGCCAATAATTGCTCTAGAAATATTTACCCAACACATATCGCTAAATGGAAATCATATAAATTTATTTTTTTGGTCGATCACCCACATATTATGAGACTACAAATCCTACATCACATGAACTATGCATATAAAATATATGAAATTATTAAGAACCACCTTCCTTAAAATGGAGTTTTCCCCATTAATAAACACACAGCCATTATTTCTAAAAATCTTTAAAGCCAAAAAATTATTCTACATCCATTTTACAACCACACGAGTCCCAAATCATTAAACATTCATCCCAAATAACTATTAACAATAAAAATTAATTTATAATAAATTTCATTATGAATAGCTGAATAATAAATCACTAGATGGTATGATGATGTTGAAACCTCATCAAATTAAGTGATATTTACACCTGACGTGCTCTTGATAATATCACCATGGAATTCCTAACTTCAAGAATTTATTTATCAATCTGTTTCATTCTAATTTAATATAAAACCCAAAAATAAATATAGTAATTTCTTACCTCTAGTGAAACCACACAAAATCATATGTCATCATCATCTTAGGGCCAATTTTATCCCTCCTAAGGAGAATACTTTTCATCCAAGCCTAATTCTACTTTTCTATAGCTGAATTTGTATCATTATCCTAGATATAACCCACCAAAAAGTAATGGAAAATTTAGGGGAGTAGTTGTTAAGTAATAATGTAGTGAATCCTACCTTAAATTTACAAATAATCACATATGGATTCATCTATAATCGACGGGAAAATGGTGGGAGAGATGGAAAGGAGTGATGGGGATCTACCTTCCCTCATCCTTCCAATAGAAAATGAACTTGAGTAGTGTTAAAATAAGGGTAGAATGAACATTTTACCCTTTTAAAAAACACTTCATGGGAATCATTTTGGTGTGACCCTCTCCATCATATTAGAAGTCCCATCCTCAATTCACCCTGATAACTTCTCATCCACCAATTGTTTCATGGAATTGTGTCCCTTATTATAAAACCCAACTTGATGTTTGAAATATAAAACTATGATCACCTAGTCCATGGGTCACATTTCAGAGTAACCACCCACATCATAGTGTGATGTCTCCATTATCTAGGATCCACAGTGCAACCATCATCATTGTAGTTCATCACCTCATCGGGATCCAAAAACCATGATATGAAAAGCTTCTCGCCATAGTGTAATACCTCTCATTGGATCAATACATTCCACTATCATTGGAAACTTAATATTACTTTTGAAAATTACTTTTTTATCCTTTAATATAACTATGAAAAATTATATCTAATATCCCAAATTTATTCTTACACAGTATGTTCATATCATAAAAACTCTCATTGAATCCACCTATTCCAAAATTACTTATATTATATTGCCTCTATCCACACAAAAATGACTACTACTGTAATGTGATATTTGAACAATAGCATAATTTTATCTCAATCCCAAGGAAACTCTAAAATATACCACCATAAACTTTCTCTAGAACTTCTCCACCTGAGATACCACCTTAGAGTCATCGTCTAATTCATTTAAAACATGCCTGCATAATCTATAATTTAAAATTGACTCTAGTTCCAACTAAATTGGAACTTTTTCACTAGTAAAAACTATTGTGCGTCATTACAACCTCACCACTAATACAATTATCCTCCACAATAAGTCACTATAAGAATCTCTCATAAACCACATCAATAATAAAAAAATTCACATACTAGATTCATATCTCTCACTATATGATCATGTTGAAACTACACCCAAACCAAAAAACTCCCAACACCCAAAAAACCACATGCTTAGTCCCACAATAAACATTTTTCATCACTTAAATTATGTGTTTATATCCTAATCCAAGTTATATAACTCTATCACATATGAAAATTTCTAGTCATTATCTCACTGCATTGGCCAATCCCAAAAGCCCTAGTGGCCCAATCACTACAACAACATTTTATCTACTACCTACACAACGATGTTCCACATCTAGTGACACCTATAGATTAATAATTCATCAATGTATTAGACTTGAGGTTAATTAATCTATTATAACCCAACCCAATAGAGATCCATTCCTTTTACACATATAATAAAATGATTTTTAATCATAAATATCCAATAATTACAACCCCAAAGATTGCGAGGCCAAGTGTCTTTAGAAGAATAGGTTTGTAATAAATCCAAAGGAAACTAAAAGGTGAAATCCCCATTTTATTATCTATAGGGAGATCTTAAATCTATTTGATCACTTAAAACAGCCTAGGATGACCTAGGAAATACATAAAATAAAGGGGTGATATAAAAAACATAGTAAGGGAACAAATATGATAAGGAAACATAACTAGTGAGTCAAAGGTAAAACATAAAAAATAATTCTCACGAGTAATCACATAAAAAATAAAAATACAATGGTATCATAATTTCATGGTAACATATGAAATGTGGCAGGGACATATAACATGACATAAACATAATTCATGGATAAATCCTTATACAATATCACATGGTGGACAGTGTCTCATAATGGATTCAATTTAATCCATAATCTCATACATAACACCTCATGATACTAATGTTTATCCAAATTCATTTTAGTGTTATCTAGTTGAACCCAAAATGAAGTGTTCATGATTATTTGTTCCATAAAATTAAATCAATCACAAGGCATAAATATAATAATTACCCATATAAAGAAAATGGGTCATATAATCTTGCATCATTTCACAGACAATGTAAATTTCATAATAAAGGCACTTGAGGGATGAACATAAGGCATTAATTACCCCATAAAAGGGAGGTATAGTAATTTAGTAATATATGTGAGAAATATATGTATATATACTTAATTTATAAGCAATCCAAAACATAAATGGTTGCCATTGTTGATGAAAATTCCTTTAAAGATTACATTTAATATTTCTTGATGAAAATATCATTTTCACGCTGAAAAATATTATTTAAAATATAAAAAATTTACAAAATTTTATAGAAATTTTTTCAATTAAATATAGAAAATCATAAATAAATTTTTAATGAATTGAGTGTCATGATAAAAGAAAATTCTGTAAATACTATATAATCTAGAAGAAAAAATTACTTCAACAAAAAAGTGACTTGTTAGTAAATGTTATAAAGATTCCTATTAAAGGAATTAAAATTTACAATATTATAGAAAATATATTTTCAAAACAGTATAATATTAAGTACACTCTTTAAAATATATTTAGAAAACATGGAAATGGAAACAAAGGATTTCTGACTGAAGAAATCAATAAAGTCTACTTTTATTAAAAGCATTTTCTCAATCATTTTAAGTACCAAGGAGAAGAAAATGGTAATATTACATGAAAATATCATGAATACCCCTAATATAATAAATTAATCATGTTTTCTAATAATTAATAGATAATGATCTTCAATAGAAATTCAATCATAAATAGTCCTCATTAAAATAAGATTGTGAAATAAACCCTTATAGCTTTGGTAACTTTTAAATCCAAATCCCCATGAAAGAAATGAATTCAACTGAAACATTAAATTCAATAAATAAAAAATTATTCATGATATAACATGTATAAATACTATTATATACAACATATAAAACGTATTATGAGTATAAAAATAAAATATGTCACAGTGAGGGAAAATTAAGAAGAAATCCCTTACAAAGATTATATCATTGAAGTGGGAATTAATCAATGCATTTATTATGGGTGTAAAATTTAAGACCAAATAAAAAAGTGGAAATACAAACTAAAATAATATAAGATCATTAAAAACATAATAATACCATATCAAATATAATAAATAAGTTATTTTACCTATTTAAAAGAAATTGAGTTTTAAAATACCTTGACACTTGGTAACATTCATGTCGAACCCCCTTCAATGAAATAATTAAATTAAACATAAAATGTTATTAATTATGAAATATTAATTATATTACATATAAATGAGTAATTATATACATCATATAAAATAAATTGGTTCATAATATTAAAATATTCCTCAATGAATGTAAATTGAGATAAAGTACCATACAATTTAAGAAACCTCTTAATAAAAACTGATTAACAAAGAGAGAGATTGAAGTTAAAGTTAAAATAAAATGAATAAGAATAATAAATGATTTTAAATATTCAATTTTTAGTATATATACCTTTTAAAATAAATTAGGTTCATAAAAGATTATGTGTCTCAAAGAAGGATGTTTTGAAACAAAAACACGTATCTCTAGTCCAAACTTTTCATGTATGTCCATTATCTCTTATATGATAAACTTATATCAATTTTTTTAAAAAATTCCTCGTTTAATTAATTATACATAAACCATTTACTTCCATTATTTTAATGATATATTTAATTACTTAATTAGTTGTGTCCACATTGGGTGTTTTAAGGATGCTCAGTTCATAATTTCTAAATTGCATTGGTGTGTCGATAGTGGTTAACAAATTCATGGTTCCACTATATCTATAAAAATAATCATGAAATAATTATAATTTTTATAGATAAATTATGATTTTAAAACCAAAAATTAAAAATGGTTGGAAAAAATGAACTATATTACAATCATGGATATTGTAGGTCGTACATATGCATGAGTGGCATTTCTATTTTCCAAAGTCATGATAGAATGAATGTAAGTGTTTTTTTATTTTTTAATAATGATAATTATATCATAAATACAATATTATTTATTTAAATACAATTATATATATTATCTAGTTGATGTGGTAAGGAAAAATCACATCACTTCATGGAGGTGGTTATCCACACATATGCAAGAACGATGTTATCAGTTTTCTATAAATGGAAAGGTAAGAAAATATGTGATATATTAATTTTATAGAATAATAAATATTTAATTAAAATAATATATATATATTAAATACTTAATCATAAATATCTATCATAACTTATGATGGAAAGCGAATTACATCTGTTCGTGAGCTAGTAGCCCACCATACACACGAATGATGGTTTCGTTACCCATTTTATGGAAGATAATATGTATTTAGGTAGTAAAATTTACATAATAACATATAATTATATGGAAAATAATTATTATATTATATTATCATGGTTTAATAATATTTTAAATCAGTGTGATAACAAATAAAACAAAAACACTCTGTTTGAAATGATACCTCTTATATAGATCGCCTCTTTAGGATTATACCTGAATCATTCCTATATTAAAGTTATGATCCAAAAAGACTCTAAGATATGGTTATAAAAGTAAGGTATTGGGGTAGGTATTTTATGAACAAAAACGATTTTTAAGTGTGTAAATGAGTGGATAACAGGTTCGATTTTATAGGAGATAAGGAGTGGCATTATTGTAAATATGAAAAAATATTCAGTAATGGGAAGTCACTCTTAAGCCAAGTGCCTTCGAAATTGATAAATAATTAATTGGAGAATTTATATGGTTGATAAAAACTGCCACCATTTAAAATAAAATAGTATATACACATTTTATTAAATTTACCTCTAATGTTACTCAATTTTACTGTTTTAATTTTTCACCACGGAAACTGGTTTTTTTACTATTTATCACAACTAAAAAATTAGTTGACCGGATTAAATAATATTAATTATGGTGAATAAAAATATTTATTCTATTTCATAAAATTCAAATCATATAATTGTTGAAATTCAATTTAAATTTAAACTTGAAAATTTTGTTTAAAAACGGGTTTTCAAGAAATGTATTTTTCAAGAAATATGTGATCTTATATTAACCCAATGACTAGAAGTTATCACCATGAGAATTTAAATAATATAAATATACATATAATATATGATTTAAATTTAAATACTTAAAAAATATGGGGTTTTTTAATTAATTAAAATTGAAAAAAATTACCCACTTAAAAATAGTGTGTAGAAAATCGCGTTTTTTAGCAGAAAATCACGTTTTTTATCATAAAACAAACTTATAAAAAATCATGAAAAATAATGATTCAAATTAAATTAATTATATTATTCTAAATAAAATAGCACATATGTCATTTTATTAGAAAATTTAAAATATAATTTATCATTTAAATAACTTTATTTAAGGAAAATAAATTATATGAGTTAAAAAATAAGAAATTTTCTCTAGTCATTGAAAAAAAAAATCTTTTTTTAAAAAAAAAATCACCCTAATTAAAATTTTAAATTTTTATTTCAAAAATTATGTTAATTATATAAAATAAAATTTCTAAAATTTCAATAAATTAAATACAATATTTTCTCTCAAAGAGAAATAAAATCCTTTTTGAAGAAAAGGTATTTTTTAAGAATAAATGTATTATTTAAAATTATGATCTCATTAATTTAGAATTTATCAATAAATTTATATAGATTTATAAATATAAATATATTTAATAGACTATTTTATAATATTCATACCCACTAATTTAAGATATAGCTTATAATGGTCATATTTAAATAGTAATATTTCATTGTTCATTTAGGCTCGGTGTTGCTTGTCGTATATGCTATCAAACATAGTTTTATTATTTAAAAATATTTGGGTGTTAAAAAACCACTACATTCTTATCAAAATAATTTATCTCCACCAAAATGGTTGATCCTCTAACTCATAGTATCATACTCAAGAATCAACTCATCCTATGAATCCTTTCTATGTTACATAGGTAAACGAGATCCCCATGACTACCAAAATCCACATACTTGGTTCTTTAACACATTAAATAACCTTCCATTAACCAATCACCAAATTAAATAACATAATCAATAATCAATGTCCAGTCCTAGAATATTGTGATCTCCTTGCAATTGGATGTGTGTGTGTGTTTTTACGTATAAATAGATTTTATACAAGCTTCAATAAAGAAACCTTACCACTATTGACCTAGGTTCACTATACAAATCATAGATTATGATCACTACACTTCACTCAAACAAGGGTTGGGGTAAAAAATATCAATATATACTCCCCAACACATAAATTCCCACCATTTTGGTTCTATATATTGACATCCACATATCACATAACCCACCAAACACTGATACTCACAAGGCCACTCTCTCCATATCCCGATAGACCCACCTAATAGTTTCACTCTTGGGCCAATGAAATCACGATGACCTATGAAACCACTATAAAAAATTATTAACAATCCACCACTGTATACTTCCGATAGATATAACCCAAAAAAGAATTGTATCACCACCACATGACTTTTATATTCTAACACACTAGGAACTGTATTTGAATCTGGTATAAATTTTAGAAAATATTGTGTTCCCAACATCCATAGAAAATTGAAGCACAATCCAAGTTGTAACTAATCAATTCAATCAATTTAAAATATAATCAGCATTCCAAATCCATCGGCCACCATAATAGTTCTCACATCACACAAGAGGTGATATCTAATGCCCATTAATTATTCACTAAATAATATAACATCAATTGTAAACACCCAGAGACAAGACAATGTGTTTCCCATGTTTTAATCTCTATCTAAAGTTTAGTAAGATATATTAATGATCATCTACAAAGAGGTAGAAATTCCTCAATATAGATTCAAGTATTTGTAAAATCTAAGGAGTCCTAGACCCCCATCAAAATATATAGCTACTTCACAATGTCCTAAATCACATAATAGTCTCAAGGGACTAAACATGCATCCCTATAAAGCTTCACCACAATCTAATAATGCATTCAAGAAAATAAATATCCATCAATTAGGTCACCATGACATGTCCCCATGAGTTATATGACATGAACATCCACTCTCCCTAACTAGGGCAGTATCGGAATCTACCCATTGGCATATCTCATATACCATTCAATGTTTGCCGCACATACACCCACACTAATTTAACTATTTAGTGGATAATATTAGACTATATTCATCCCACATGCCAGACACATAGCAAAAAATACCATCCCTCTACCCAAACCAAGTTTAGGGTAATAAATGCATACCTACAAAGGTGATCATATATTCCATAGTAAATAAAAAAACCAAATAGGTTCACACCTTAGTTATATCTTATCAAATATTCAAGACACATCATTAAACATTTTTTATTATGAATATAATATATTATGTTTTTAAATATTAATTATATCATAGGCAAGACCCTAGGTCATCACTAAATAATCATTAATCATCATAGAGTTTTAATTTTTAATATTTTTTATAAAATTACAAAAAAAGAGGGTTTGAAAATAGTTTTCAGTAATATAATGAATGAAAATAACTTGAATTAAATAGTAATTTTTTAAATAAGGATTAGGATTAAAGAGAGTTTTTGGGATAAAATATCTATAAGGTTCCTATGAATATCAAAATGTTTATTGTTCTCAAAAAAATTTAAGTTTTATGTAATTTTGTGTTGGAGGTTTTATGTAATTCTTTGTCAGAGGTTTACTAAAATTTTAATTATTCTCAAGCCCCCATGAAATGAAACAATTTTGTGTTATCATTGACATAAAAATCATATATCCATTTTATAAAAATTATAAAATGTGTAAGGAATTTCAATTTGATTTATATATTATATCCATTGGAAAATAAACAGTGGTGTATGTTTTCTATTTGGAATAATAGAAGTTTCCTCACTCAAAACACAATTCCAATTGGTTAAATTAGACGAGTGTATTTAATTCAATGTATCAAACAATAATGATTGAAAAAGAAATTGTATTCAAATAAAAAACTATTAAATATTTAAAAAATCAAATTATATAAAATCAATATCTGATGAGGTTCAATAACTCTATATCTAAGTGTGTATGTCAATCATTTAGTTTTTTAATGAGTGGAGGAGACAGATTGTATGGAATTATTTCTTCTTTCTTTCTCTTCCTATGATGATACGAAGTTATATAATGTCTATGATGATGGGATGAATCCTTTTTTGTCTTTTAGATGGGAGATTTTCACTCCTCTATCAGAACTTAAAAACAAGGTTCCCAAGGTACCAATTTATAGGCAAAGTGGAAGGTTGTATTGGAACCATATTTTCCTAATACAAATTAGAACCTGGATTTAGAAAAGGATAGAATGATTTATATCTTTTCATAAAACTAAAAATTAATTTCACCACATATTAACTACAACAAAACTGAAATTATTGTTAATTAAAAGTTTTTATCTTGAGTTATTTCCAAATTATATAAGTGACCTTGTGATTATGAACAGTGAAGATTGCCTCTAATAATGATATATTTTAGGCCTAATATTTATGAAATTAGATTCATAATCTTTTATAAAACAATATAAAACTTGTTTATGAATTCACCCATTAATTTTTATCCTAATTGGATGGACATATGAGAAGAAATGTGTCATTTAGTCCATGTGTGTTCTTGGGATCTCATGCTTTTTTTTCCTATTTTTCTTCAACTTCTTCTTGGGCTCTCTAAATCACCTCCACATAACATTAAAAAAAAGAGAAATTTACCTTTCGAATAGTATTTAATATTAATTGATTTAACCAAATGATATGTTTAATTGATTATTATATTTTGAATTTATAAGAAAAATTATTTTAAAATAGTGGTATGAGGGTGGAATAAAATAGTAAATCATGATGTGAAAATTCATCAAGCATAAAATACCCAAAACTAACTAGTCTCACCATCCTAATAGAAAAATAACCATGCCTCAAAAGCATATTCTTCATGTAACTACATGTATTATGACCCATTCCTTCAAATTAAATCATTTAAATATATCTCTAATGAAAAGACAAAACTGATCACACATCACTTAAGTGGTGGTTTTATCATATTTATAATTAATCCATGATTGTTATATAAATTTAATATAAATGCATAGATATCACCCCTACCTCAGGATACGCTCACATAATCATAACCCATCCTAGGTATATGTAATAAAGGATCCCTGACACATGATTAAAATATGACTCACTGTAATCTAGATCGAGAAACATCATCACTAGGTCCCTCAGCATAGTCCATATATCTTATCCCATAAAGGTAAATAAAAATGAATAAGATTTAATAATTTGGTTTTAAATATCAATGTAAAATCATAATAAATCACCCCATTCCATACCTTTATCAATAATAGAATCTTTATTTCTATACTAAGACACTAAATATATGGTGAAAATCCTCATTGAGTACCCACAAAAAAATCCTCATCAAGTTCCCATGTTATCTAAAAGGAATATGAATGCATGGGTATCACCCCTCTCTCAAGATACACTCACATAATCATAACCAATATATGGTGTAAGCAATAAAAGATCCCTTCCACATAGCTAAAACATGACTCACTGGGATTTTTATCCAGAAACATCATCACTTGGTCCCCCAGCCTAGTATATGGACCTTATCCCATAAGGGTTTGTACCCATGAAGTAGCATACATGATTTGGTTATAAATATATAAGGAGACTAATGATCTACTGCCTCATTCCATCCCATTATAAATAATGGAATCCTTATTCCCATACCACTACTACAAAACTGGCATTTAGTAGAATTGGAATTTATCAGCGCTGAAAAAATGCATAGAGAAAGTGAATCATTATTACAATTAAAATAAGTGTTGATGAAGGGGGCCTTTATCAGTGATAAAAAATGCTGATAAATGGTACCATTAATTAGTGCATTTTGTTTTGCATTGGTAAAATTTCACCTTAATTAGGGCTTTATTTTAGTGCTGATAATGGTTACCCTTTATTTTTTTAATGGTTGAGGATGACGCCTTGTTTTATTTTTTTTAAAGAAAATACCTCTTTTTGACTAGGTGGAGGGAGATCCATTACATAGCCCGAAGTCCCAAGGCCAAGTGGCCTGAATACAAGGCTTGAAAGCCCATTTTTTGGCACAAAGATCCCCTCAGTGAATATATAATCAAACAAAGAAATTGAAAATGAATAAAATTAAAAAATTATTTTGAAATTTGGTAATGAAACAATTATTAATAAAAATGAGTCAGAATAATATATTTATATTAATTATATATAGTAATAAATAATATATTCGAAATATAAATATATATTAAATGAATAAAATGTTTATTAAAAATGTATTAATATCTTATTTATTTTTAATGTTGTCTGATTTTTCAGTTTAATATATATCAAACATCATGTGTTACTTTGGTTTTACATTCATATATATATATATATATATGTGTGTGTGTGTGTGTGTAATTAATGCATTTTATTTGAAAATTCTCATACAAATATATTCACGCAATATATAGAAATACATACACATAATATTTATGTAATTTATTCAAATTTAGGTATATTTTGTAATTTCATTGTTAATATATTACGTTTGTAACAAATAAATTTTATTTTCTTATTTATAATACTATTCAGTTGAGGCATCCATTTTTGATATTTTTTATTTTTTATTTTCTCTTTTGAATTTTATCACTTTCTATTATTTATTTATATATATTTATTGATATCGTTTCAGTATTTTCAATATGGACTCATATTTGCTTTAGTGTAGATATATATATATCCATATTTTTTTATAATTTATATTTAATTAATAAAACTTATATATATTTTCAATATTTATAAAGTTTACTCATTTTGAATTATTCAATGTCACTCATTTTTAAAATGAATGTATTTAAGATTATATATCCACTAATAATGAAAACAATATATTTGTAATTAAATATATTTATAAATTTTTGTTTAATATATTTATAATTATTATAATGAAATAATTTTATATATTAAATAATTTTCAAATTATAATAAATTTATTTAAATAAATCCTTTATCAGTGCTAAAATTTTAGCATTCATATAGATTAATTTTTATCAGTGCTAAAAATCATTGCTGAAAAAAATTTTCATCATCATTAAAATATTAACGCGGATAAATCTTGAGATTTATCAGCTCTTTTTTGGCACTGATAAAGATCTCTTTTATCAACGTTTATCAATTTATCACTGATAATAGGGTTCTTTATCTATAATTTTTTGAAAGCGCTATTAAAAGTTTACCCGGTCTATTTAAAAAAACAATAACTGGTACTCACTCATTGTGATTCTAAAGCTCTCGTAGAAATCATTTTATGTCAGTGTGACTCCACTAGGATCCATCAGACGAATCTAGTAAAGAGCCTAATGTATGTTAGTTTCTACTTTTCATATATCATTGTTTGATCTTTTGGGTTCTGTGTTTCGCATTTTGTGCTATTATTTACCATGAAGAACCCTACATCTCATCTCCTCACCACTACCAGCATGAATCATCTGTGCATTTTAATGTCTTGTTGATAAAACAAATATCTGTAGTTTATCTTCACACGACCAGTATGATAGATTCTGTGCAATTTAAATTCTTACTGTTAGGATGAATGTGTGCAGATTAATGTCATGTAACTAATATGGGAGATGTTGTGAAGTTTAATGTCTTTATTCAAGAATGAGTTTGTGTAGTTTAACATCCTATAACTAGTATAAGATACGGTTTTCCGTTTAATGCCTTTCTTCCATGATCAATTTGTGCATTTAATAATCATGAAAATATGAAGAGAGACACTATGCAATTTAAGGTCTTTCTTCTCAGATTAATTTTTGTAGTTTAACATCATAGAATCATTACGAGAGATTTGATTACCACTATGAAAAGTATTTAATGAGAAATATTGTATTAGTGTGGGTTTTTACTCATTCATCATCCATTGTGGCCAATGTGCATGATTTGTTTTGTGGATCATCTTAGCTTTGTTTTCCAAAATGGTTTTTGGAAATGGGAAAAATGATTTTTGAAATTATATTTTCTTTAAAAATGTAAATTATTTTGTTGTCAAAAGTGGCCTTAGAAGAAGGTGGTTTGAAATTGAAAATGAAATTGTGATTTTTGAAGAGATAATTCTTATTTTGTTATGAAATTTGGATTATGATCCAATTTTGTTTGCCCAATATGTTCATTTGGGTTGTGTTTAAGATTTATTTTGAACCTAATTTTTGTGATTTTTTTTGTTATTTAGAATATACCACCCATAAAAGTCCATGAATTTCTTATTGGGTGTCTCCTTGTTTCTAGTTTTCCTCATTGTTACCCATATTACATGGAAATTGAGGTTCGTTAGAGGTAGTGAAGTTCCTTGAGAAAGTTGAGCATGTCTTCAGAGTGTTTGGAACTCCCAAATCTATTAGAGTTCGTGATGTTCTGGGTCTGATTCGAGGTCTATCTTTGGAAGAATGGGAGCTATTTTCCCCCACCAATGATGCAAGTTGGGATGACATGATAATATTTTAAGTCCCTGTTTTTCTGATGGTTTATACCTGAGGAGTTGAAGATGAAGAAAGGGGAAGGGCTCGTGAGTGTACAGCAAGGTTAGCAGACGGTGAAGTCTTATGATGAACAATTAAAAAATTTGCTTTCCTTTTTTCTAGAGGTGGTGTCATTGAATCTATTGAAAGCTTCTCTTTTCATTGGTGGTCTTCATGTAGAGATCAAGGAGTGAGTCCTCTTCTCTAAAGATCTCCATTTTGATAAGTTGGTGGAGGAATCATATTTTTCTATGTTATTGTGAAATAATCATAAACACATTGGCTCAGTTTTTGTCTCCCATGATGCGGTGAAGACATTAGAAGTTTCCTCATTTTTGTTTTGTGGCTGTTGTAAGTACATATTTCATTATAAAATTTTGATAAAATTGTCCTTTCTTACTTCCAATAGTTTTGTTTTTTTGTGTGAACCTTTAAATGGTTATCCTTTCATGATTTTGTTCCCCTCTTCCTATTGAAATTGTTTGGAGATGTATTTTTTGTGGAAATCGATCATTGTGCCTTGTAAAAGTGTTCATGAATATTCTGTATTTTTATCATTTCTAATACTATTTCTACTGATGTAGTTTGTTAGAAGGATAATGATCCATATTTTGGACCATTTATCAATGAATCAGAAACATGGATTGGATGTGCATTACTCAAAAATTTAAAAAAAACTAAGGATTATTTGTGCACTTCACTATTGTTGGTTAACTGCCACTTAGCATTGCCTCTGACCTGAACTTCGTTCCTGGCATCCCTGTGATTATTTTATCTAACAAACTCCCTTCACCATATCTATCATATCACCATTCATCATTCAATTTTCCAAATCTTCAAACATCCATTCACTATATGCATGCAACTGCATGCATCATTCCTCTTTATTAGTAGTCAATGGGTGAAAGAAGAGAAGGAAAAGTGAATTTTGAATGGTGATATGATAAATATGGTGGAGAGCGTGTGTGGGATGAGATAATTACAAGGACTTCAGGTAGGAAGTTCAGGTCAGATGCTATACTCAGTGATTGTTAAATAATAGTAGTGAAGTGTATAGATAATCCTTAGTTTTGTTATTAGCTTATATTTGGACCAATGAAACCCTTTAGAAGGATGTCAAGGTAATGTTACGATATAGTTTTTATATTTTACCAAAAAATTATATTATGAAAATCTGGTTTACTTTTTATTATTCCTTATAGAGTTTATTTATTTTAGAATATTTCTACCCATGTGTTAGGCCTTTGTAGGAAGAGAAATGATGTTTTATCTACTTAATCATAGAGGTGATATTAATGTTTTCACAGTAAAACTATTGTCCATAGAATTAATGCATTGTTTCGTATTTATGTTTATTTTATTTATTTTTAGTATTACCCACATAGTAATTTTTTCTTATAAAGGGGGATTATTTTGTTCAAGTTGGGGTTCTCTTTCCAACATTCATGCTTCTTCTACTTCAAAACCTTTTAACCCCTTCAATGTTACATATATCAATTTCTTTCATGTTTTCTCCATTACCTTTCCAGGAAGAGAAAATTTGTTTCCTCTACTCAATTACAATGGTAATATTGATATTTACATAGTAAAATTATTTTCCATAGAATTAATGTGTTATTTATTATTTATGTTTAATTTATTTCCTTTTATTATTACTCGTAATAATTATTTTCTTATATAGGCGGATTCATTTTTTCGAGTTAATGTGGTTTCTTTGAAACTTATCATGCAGTGTTGGTATTTCGAAAAATAAATTCAAGGGAAATCGTGGAAACATTAATAGTTAGGATTGTTTTTTAATGTATGTAATAATTTTATTTATGTAATTGTATAAACCAATGTTTGAAATGTTTATAATATAGTGTTTTTTTGGTATTTTTGTTCTATTTCCATTTAATTTAAATTCTGTATTCGGACTTGTTTTTGTTGATATATGGGGTATTTCTGGTGTGTTATTGGTGTGAATTTGGTGCTAATGTGTGCTATTACAGCACACTATAGTATGTCGCCTTATAATATCTTTTAAAAGAATAATAAATAACACATTTATTAGAACTTTTAAAAATTCTGATGAAGGACACATTTATTAGTGGTGATAAAGGTATACTTTATCAGTGCTTCTATAGTGCTGATAAAAATTCCTTTATCAGTGCTAATAAAATCTCTGATAAAGGATACCTTTAGCGATGCTAAATAAAATCACTGATAAATGGGACCTTTGTAACCACTTTTAAAATCGCTGATAAATTTATCAACACTGATAAATTTCCCCATCCTCAGTGCTTTCTCAGTGTAGATAAAATTCATGCCTTTTTAACATCTCTTAAGTTATATTTCTTTTATAGCACTAATAAATGAAATTTATAGTGTTGTTAAAGGCCGGATTTGTAAAATTTTACTAATCCAATCACTGTATGGTAAAAATCCTCAACGAGTACCCATATTCCAGACTGCCCCATCAAGGATCACTATGTGACCTGACCTTTCCTGACCATGAACCTAGTCATATTATCTAATATGTACCTTGTAATACCTATGTTCACTTCCCAACACACCATATACTATTTCCCACTAATTTCACTTATCAGACTAATACTTTTTCCCACAAAACAATACATGTTCTTTTGGTTTGGTTTTTCCACACTCACACACACCCTAGGAAACATCTCATGAGGTCACCCATATTAGAACTACTCCAGAAAAAACACACTTAACTATCGATTTTTAATCAAAACGGCTCCTCAGAAGAAATAAGAACCTTGTTGACATGGGTAGTAATGTTTAGTATTTTTATGTCTCACTTTTCCAGGCGCGTTATACTCACCACCACATTAAAGAACAACTTCCTCGTTTTTGATCCCACACCTCAAACCCAAGTTGTGCCTCCACACTTTAGGTTGTGTATTGGATGTAATTCTATTCATCACAAACATTCCTTCTCGGACCATAAACCTAGTCATATAAACTCATTGGTCTCTTTCAATGCCTTAGTTTCTTTCCCAGTGAACCATATGATATTACCCACCATGAAAACTTATTAGACTACAGATTTCCCCCATATGCCAAAATGTGGCGTTTTAATGTGTTTTTTCCTCAATCGCACACTCTATGGGAAACATCCAAGAGGTCACCCTTCTTGACACTACTCCATACCAATAATACTTAACTGTTGAGTTCTAATCAAGTAGGATATTGAAAAGAAAGGTTAACCCGATTAAAAAGGATAATAACATTTAGATTTTTTATTCTAACTTTTATTGGTGTGTTACACACTATCACATCCATAGTCACATCAATGATGCTAACCATATGAATTTTGTCCTATCAATCCCTATTATAATGGATAAAAAGGTAGTAATAAAAAATACATCATGATGCACCATATAATCCCTACCACAAAATGGTATCTCTGAGTTATCCTACATACTCTATATCCATGTATAAGATGTAGATAAGATTCACTTATTTAATAACCTATCTGTAATAACATAATCAAAATATATGTCTCATCAAGTAAAATATCACCATAAATTTATATGTGAAAATTTTAAATATGTTTTTGTTGAAACATTAAATAATTGGACCCATATCAATTTCAATGTTCCCATACACAATAAAAAACAAGAATCTCATTTTAATCCTACATGACAATAATGAGGTATAAACATGTGGTCTATTTATAACACAAGACAAGAGTTAGAATAAATAAACCATAAATCAATATCATAATGCATTATATTTTGTAAAAGTAACTTATATGTAATATAAAAAAACAAAGAACAATAATTTTTAATCCCTATAAATTTGTAACTCAAATCATTAAGAGGTTGTCTGGGAAAAAACATGGCATCCATTCTAAGTTACAATCTGTCATATCACTTTTTATCATTTCCAAAAATAGTGATCCAAGAAAACTAAGGATCTGATGCCACTTTTCGACATCCTTAATGCGGTTTACCTCTACTGTAACTAAACCAAGTGTCACGTATACAAATATTTTCTCCCTATACGCTAAAGTTCATTAACCAACAGTGGTGGACTCTATATAAAAAGGAAATACTATACCCTCTTTGGTATAGACAGCCATAAATAATATCATAAAAAATAATAATTAACTATTATTATGGTAAAATGAATAAAAATATAAATTCTATTAATAAGTAAATGACAACACCCATTTTATAACAAAAGAGTGTCATTAATTTCACATAGTTATACATAAGGTAAGGTCACCAATAGGAAATACATGAGTAGGATATCCAAGATAAAAAAAGGTAAAGAAGATTGAAGCATCACCAAGTCCATATTCCCTACCTGATCTCATTTATAGAATGTAATTGAGGTTAAAAACTCAATCATTTTATTTTAGGTCATTGAATGTAAATGGGACTACAACTAATAAGTCTACTTTGGTTGTAGGGTTACTTAGAAAGGTGTGAGCACAACTCAATAGGGAACCATCAATAGTTTCCCTAAAGATATATTATATAATCCGGTGCCTGGAAAGTAAAATATGGTCATATATAAATAATATACCATGATAAAAATAATAAATATTTCATTTTCACATTTAGTTCACAACCACTAGGTTGTGACCATACCTATTTCAGATAGTTTTAGGCTATTTGTAAACATATCATGATAGATTATAAGGAAAATGAGGTAGTCTCTTCCCATTCTTGTAAGGTCTCAACTCAAAAAAAATCATGATTGTTGTATAATGATATATGTAAAAGGGGATAGATGGACCCATCCTATATGATCTTAGTGCTATAGCATCTAGACTCCAAATAAAATCAATGTAAGCCCAATAAAAGAAAACCAATGGCTATAGGGATCATAAACTAATGGTATCTTGATCTCAATGTCATAATACATCATAAATGGGAGGAGTATCCCCTATATATATGGTTTCACACCATAGGCATCTCGACCATGGAATGACAATAGTAAACTGGGGGAAGTGTCTCGTATCTATAATGTCTTTCTAGATGAGCATCATAGTTATAGCTTGGAAGAATCGGTAAAAGGGGATAAATTACCCATGTCGATATGGTCTCACCTTATGGCAATATCAAACCTATATAATAATCTCAACCCATTGTATCTTAATAGAATATTATCATTATATGATAATAGGTAATGGTATCTCTTTTATATATAATCTTACCCCATTGGAATCTCAACCATTGTTCAAAAAAATGGTAAGACCAATGGTAAGATTATCTCAGGCCTAGGATGATCTCTTCTAAAAGGAATCTTGATCTGACTCATAGTAGTAAGAATACCATGGGAAAGGTGTCTTGGTTCTAATAAGATATTATCCCTTTAGAATCTTTATCCCAACCCATATCAATAATGGATAAAATTGAAATGTATCATTGTCCCATAATGATCATAGCTTAATAGAATCATGATTCAACATAAAATAAATAGAAAATCATGGTAGAGGTAGACTAGGTCTATATCAGTATGAATATTTAGATTTATCATCCTCTCATATTAACTTATCAAGGTTTACAACATAACATAAATAAATAAATCCATTAAGACTAGACATTAAATCCACTCCTCATTGATACAACACTATGTTGGTCCTCATTTGATAACCCCATTCCCATAATCCAAACCGATGTATAAATCCCTTAGTTTAACTTAGATGAAGAGGATGATACTCACCCCTCACATGTAAGACCATGTTAAAATGTCTAAAAAAATATGGATATCACTAGGAGGTCAACCCAAGGTAACCCCTAAGAAATAAACATGAATCCATATTCAATGGAGGTCAAATTCATCTATTTGGGTCCTCTACGTCATACCTAACCAAGATGAAATCCCTCTTTGATCTAGATTACGTAATTCCCATAAATTTTAGTCTAGCCTCATGGCCTTCTGTGGCCATAGAATTAAGATAAACATAAAATTGAAGGCCAGTCATAGCATGAAAAATACATACTCTCTCTATCTCTCTCTATCAAGTAGTGAAAATATTATACATGGTAATGGATCTTGTTTTCTACCCTTATTTACACAGAATTACTATTTCCTAAGAGAACAATGAACGTAAACATGGAGCTCTAAATCATGGAATAACTCAAGGGATACCCTATTGTGCCTATATTATCAAGTCTAACAAACTTTAATTCAAGCTCATGGGCATAAGTTTCTGTATAATTAAAACATATAATTCGGTGGAACTATCATTTCTCTATATATCCTTACCAAATATATGCAAGTCAAGGGAAAATATAAATATATTTTTTTGTTTAATCACACATGGGTGGTGAGATTTTATGTCACTCGTCACATAAAAAATTCATAAACCATTGGTAATGGTTATGAAAAACCAACCTCAAAATAGATTTATCCACTATAAGCAGTTCCTGGTCACTATCACTGAAAAGAGTGCACTCAAATGCTCTATAAGGGAGGTAAAACAATATCAATGATGTGTATGGTCATTGTTAGTGGAGAATAAAAAATATTGGAACATGATCATGAGAGAAATGGTATGATTAAAGGAATAAGATTTTTAAGTAATAAGAACAGATCATGAGTAGTTATAGAATAATCATATATGTTAGCATAAAATACATAAAATAAAGAACATCATATATTTACCTAGTTGTGTTCTGAAATTGGATAAACGTGTGGTGAACTAACAAAAAAGATAATAATTAGAACATGGAGTAAATAAAGGTTTGGATCATAAATCATTACATAGAAACATGGAATAAGATTCAAAGTGTTATATGAGTATGGTATTCATGAGAATCATAAGAATATGGGATAAACATTAGGCATTTGATAAGTCAAGACTCACTACCAAGACAATATAACAAAATTTTCTTGGTTCAATTCCTATGCATCATACATAATGTCACATTATATAAAAGTATTACCATATCAATTGGGGGGTTATATAATTCAAATCCCACCAATAACAACCTAATAAATCATGCATATGTGTTCCACATGAATAAAAAATTAGTCCTAAATCCATAAAAAATTATAACATTATTGACTCATTGAAATAAAATTGGAATCCAATAACATTAATTGGATATCTAGGTTAATAAAATTTGACACAGATAATGGATTATATGGTATTAAAATTATATGGAATAAAGTATATATGGCATATTGAATAATTTACATGGTCAATCAATTGAATGTTTATTTAGGTGAACACCCTTTAATTATTAGAATGAATTATTGGTATCCAAAGAACTTGGATAATGACTTGTAGGGTTATTATGACAGAGTTTCCAATTATGAGAAAGATATAATTCATGTAAAAAAAATATAAAAAATGATCAAATGTGTGGAAGTTAAAGGATATAAATATAGTTTAATAATCTTTCAAAAGTATATAAAAATTTATATAAGCTTTATGAAAAAAATTGTTTTGTTTTTATGAAATATTGAAATAAATAAGGATAACATAATTTTTAAAGAAGGACACAAATATAATATTTCATATAAATAAATCTAATAAATTGAAAAGAAATAATGATTATAATATATAATATAAAAAAGATACATTAAAAAGTAATCTTGATAATAAAATATGATCAATCCTGAAAAGAGATTTTAGAAAATTTGTAGACTTTTTCATAAAAACATAAAATTATAAACTTTTAAATATTATTTTCAAAAAAAGGTTAAAATACATTAAAAAATTATTTTAATGATAAATTAAACTGATAATAGAACCTTTTAAAGAAATAGATTTAATGAAAAATAATCATAGAGAGGAATTTAGTATTTGGAAAACCTACATTTATAAACTTTATTGAGTTTTAATAAATAAATTAATTGAAATATAACCACAAATACCTGAATATCTCTAGAAAATTGTAGTATATAAAAGCATAAATAATATTAAATAATCATATTATAAATATAAAACATGTATGTGATAGAGATAGTGTAATTTCAATGACCTAAATACATGGTCTGTGTCATATCTTTGTCATCACAACACCTTTGGCACACCTTCTAGTCACCAAAGGTTGGTGTACATGTCATGGGTTATATAAATCTCATCTGGAAGGTGGTTTTCCCCATTTTAATCTAGAGAAAAACTAGACATATTTTCTAATGATAATTCATAAATACCATAGAGTTTGGATAACATTTCAACCAAAATGTCATCGCCCTCCATTATTATACTTGTTAAATAGACCACAAGGACAAAAAATGACACAACAAATATATGTTACATTAATGAATAATATAATATAATATAATTTTATATCATGTATGAAAAGTGAGATAAAATAAAATAAAAGACACTATATATAACTAATTCTAACCAAAAGATACCATAAGGTTCTAAAGGGGAGGTTATAGGTGTGGAAATTTTATGAAAAAAATAATGAATAGCCCATATTCATCCACTCCACACATCCACCTAAAACTATAAAATTCTCCACCCGAACCTTAGACTCAATGAGAGTTTAACTCCTATGATATCCTAGAATATAAAATCTATGAATACCCCACCACAAATAAGAAACCTGAAAAATAGCACATGTAGAGATGCATGTGAACCAGGGCATTCATGCATGATATATAAATATATATACTCTGTATGGAATTATCAATGTGCCTCAACTTAGTAATGAATAATAAAGTATATGTGTGAGAATTTATACTCAATTATACATGTATTTATGAAAAAAATTTAATAGATACATAAAAATCATAACATTTAAAAGAAGTGATATTAATTAGATAGATATATAACACAATAATATGTAACTTCATTTATTAGGAGGATCCTCACCTGATTTTACCTACTTCAAAAAATCTCATCATCAATGTTAGGTTATAGGTAGAAAAATATTTTATTCCATCCCATTCATATTTGGGTAAGAAAATCATGTTACTCATCCCCCTCATGGGTGATACTAGAATTAGGGACATAACTTGTCCCATAGGAAGGAAAAGGGATATACCATCTCAAGGACTCAACCCATCCCACGGGATTGAGGAAGGGGTATATATAGTTAGAGAACTATGATCCTATCACAACTCCAATCTCTAATTTAATAAATACCCAATTAATATCTTATATGGAAAGAACAAGAATTCATATACCCCATCTAATTTTCATGTCCACTTTCAAAGTAATATACATGCTCAAAAATATTCTATCATATTATTTATCAAAACCAATAAACTAAAATATTAAAATATGGATCCAACACCAACATTATATCCTATAATAGAATAATGGGATTAAAACTACAAAAAATCATGACAAAAAAAACATAACATATTATGGTGTCCAAACTTTGATAATACTAAAAACATAAATTCAATACCAAACAAGTCACAATCCATGGATTCATATGTTCATGAGTCACACAAGTATCATGTCTTTTCCAAGTATTTAATATATTGTAGATAGATCCTTGGATTTTCTTTTTATACTAGGCATGTGAGGTTTAAATTATTACACGGGTAACATATATGGTAAAAGTAGGTAATGGATTAAGTAGAGTATTGTTCAAAAACCAATACTAACCTATCTAATCCCAAAGTAGGAATCAAACAAGATAAAAGTATTCAGTTTTGGAATATAAATCATGTGGTACGACAATCTTAAAATTAATCCCTTATAATCAAAAATAATTTTAAGAGAATAATTTTCTTTTGTCAAATTACACATTAAGTTAAAGAATGGTTTTATAATTGACTCCCAATATTTTAAAATATGTGAACATAAAAATTCACTTCAAACATTTACTCTGAAATCTATAATTTTCAAAATAATAATAATAAAAGTTAAGCTTATTAAGGGTAATAGGATTTATAAAATCAAGGAAATAATTTAATACTAAAAACCAATAACAAATAACATTATACATTGTATAAGAAAAATAAATTAGTGTTTTAAAATTATATGTTTATTTTTAAGAAACTATAGTGGAAAAATATAACCATGTTCATATTGCATCATTTCAATCCACTTTACTTACCCAATTGTCACATATCCACCAATGAAACTCATAATAAATGTTATGTTTGGATCATTGTATTACAACTCTATCAATATATGGTGAGGCGAAATATTCTCCTTTATTGTCATATAATATTAAAAATAGGAACATTTTTCTCGAGAAATTAGGTTCACACATTATGATACTTTAATATAGAGGTTTGATAATATTTTAGAAAACAAATCATGATGACAAGATCACTTGAATCACCAAAATAAGTAATGGATTTTATCATAATTAAATATTTAAAAAGGATAAAAAAACCTTTTCATGTTCTAAGTCGTCATATAAGAACAATAGAAGATATCATAACATCCAATTTAATCACACTATTAAAGACATACAAAACTTTTTGTGCTCTAGAGGCACATAAACATTAATAATAGAGAATATTTTCAAAAGTATCTAGAAATTAGTTTTATGTAAAAACAAGTAATATATACCCAAAGAATAGTACACAATAAAACATTATCATAGATTAAATTAACTTTTCATATCAAAAAAACATTGTAAAATAATTTATTTATCATTTTAAATATAGTTGATTGATTGTGGTAATTAATTCATGGAAAACAATGGAAAATGAATTCCACACATAGCATGATATTTCAATCAAAAAGATGAGACCCCCTGATGTAACCATTTGTGAGCTTTAATCACCCCAAAGGATCCTTGAAGAGTCCCTAAAATTAATTCAAAAATAATTTTTCTTACTACTATTCATGTTCTAGTATATCCCAAGTTCTTTATGTTTTGATGATCACAAGAATCATTCATATGTTTCTAATAATTTTTTTAAGTGTGTTCATTAGTTTTTATTTTCATTAAATCCATTCTTCTATATTTTTTTATTTAAATAAGTTTGCTAAAATTTTCCTTTTTCTATTAAATTTAGCTATGTGAAGGATTTCCCTACAAGGATATTTGGCTGCATCGCACAATAATATACATCAATCGACTATGTGAATAAATTTCATATATAAATATTCTATATCATAGAGCTACTTATTTTAAAATTTATTATGTTGATGAATCAACTAAGTGATAAAATAGATACATTGATGAATCAACTATGTGAGCAAACAAATATTTTTAGGGAATAACTATTTGAGTTTCATATGTGCAGTAATTGACTATGTGATTTGGGTCTATGGAAAATTCCACTATGTGGTTCCAATCGACTACATGATTCATTTGACAATGCTAAATTTTCCTCTATGAGAAATAAGGTTATGTGATTTGACTATATAAATAATTATTCTATGTGAAGAGTGGCTATATCGATCAATTTGGATAAATGAATTTGAATCCATATAACTCAGATACATGGTGATTCATAATTGGCTATTTCATTATACAACCTTTATATTTATTATCATTCAATTACTTTAAGTGGGATTTAATTTTTTTCATTGATTCATTAACATTGGATTAATTATTTATGATAAAATAAATTTCCAAAATGTTACAAGCAAAAAGGGAATAAAAAATTATAAAATAATGTATTTCCCAGTCCTGTTGTCGAGGAATGTTTTATAAAATAACATCTTGAATTTAATTCTCAGGATACATTTCTATATAATATTAAGAAGAAATATATTCAATTTTTAAAACAATATAAAATATAGAAGAAACAAGAACATCACTTATAATCTCAATTATCTATCTATCTCTCTCTAATATTTCTACATTTCTTATTTCTGATAAGAAAATGAAGAAGCAGATAAAAAAATTTATAGTTGTGCTATCAAGATTAACCTTGGTATATTTTGAAACATTATCCTTGAGATACTCTTAATTATTATTTTATTTTCTAAATAACTATTATATTCTATCATTTTTATCTTTCAAAAATTATTTTCATTTGTAATCATTCATTATTCTTTTTTATTGTTATAAGTGAGAACTCCTTGTACTAAGTGTTAAAGGATGATGTCTTGTAAATCCTTATCGATGCTTAGAAAAATCAAGTAGACTTTTTACCAGGTGATGGATACCTTCACTCAGTTTTCATGTCCCTAGTATATGGACTAATTATAGTCAAAATAACAAAGATATAATATTTAAGCATTGGTAGAGTGGGCTATGGGGTTTTTGTTACTAGAGCCACTATAAATCTATTATGTTCAATATTTTTTCTTTATATTTATTGACATTACATTTTTTTGTTAAGAAAATATTATAACCTACCATGCCTTAAATTGGGTAGTCTAATGGTGAAGAAAACTTCAGGAACTCAATTCACTCCCTCCTGAATCTTATTGTAGTCATTATTGAACCAATAATTTGTATCAAAGGTGGTGAATTTTGATTTATCAACTCTAAAGTGTTGAAATTTATAGGTCATATTAAAATGTATATTATGGATGAAAAAATATAATATGTTTATATGGTAAGATATACATACTTAAATGGTGAAAATTATGGATTTTGGAAAGAATGGATAATTATCTATTTGAATAACCTTAGTTTAAAGGTTTACCTAAAAAATTATGTCTGACACTATTATTGAAGTAGATATAAAGAAGTGGGATGCTATTTTCGGAGGAGAATATTATATGAACTCAAAATATATGAATTCAATAATATGTGGACTTGGTCTCTTTGATTTCAATATAGTTTTATAGTGTAAAAAATATCATGAGATACGTACAACAATATTTGTTGCTTATGAAGGTATATTTAATGTAAGATAGCTCTAATACAATACTTACAAGAAGAATTTTGACACGTTAAATAACATAAATGAATGGATTATTGATTGAGATATTGAATAATGTTACTTCTCTTAGATCACCAATTATTGAATCTGATCAATCTCTAAAATATTTTAGATAATTACAATACATGTGGAGTAGAATTTTATCTTCCATTAGGAAATAAATAATGTGAAATATTTCATAATAAAAATATCATTATAGTACTCATGATCTATGATCTTAAAAAGGAGGTTGAATCGGGTGAGCAGAGAATGATCAAAACCGAGAATTATACTTTTAAATTCTCTATATCTAAAGATGATAAGAAAATAAGAGGAATAAAAATTAAAAATTCATCATCTGAAGATACTTCATACAATTCTTCTTTAAACCATTTTTAATTTTAATTTTTTAAGGAAGTTCAAAATGTTTTATAATAAGCTAATTAAATTCAAAAAATCCTTCCAAAAGTAAAATAAATCTTATGTAGGTTCTTAGGTGTTCTGAGGGAAAAAATCTTAGACACATCAAACTAGATTTTCCACAACTTCAAAGAAAATATTGATCTGGAAAAAAAAGAAAAATTGGAAGCCAAGATATAAGAAGAAGAAAAAAAAATCCCTGAAGGCCACATGGAGTGATTATGAGGATTTTATTGATGATACATCTTCTGGATCATAAGCTAAAATTTAAAACCAAACAATTATTTTATGGAACACTCTGATGGGTTACATTATTATTAGTATTATTATTAGTAGTAATATGGTTTAGAAAATAAAAATTTCACTTTTTAAGAAATAAATGAATATTTTAACATTTAAGAAATAAAATATAAAATATTGAAAATGAAAAATAAATACATAAAAAATTATTATATTGTTCTTATCAATGATAAATATGAATTAAATAAATATATTATACATCTAAAATCTATGTTGGAAAAATCTACTATGTCTTTTATTAAAAATTGTAACAAAATTGAGAACTTAACAAAATAATTTCAAGATATTAACCACACTTCAATTTTTTTCATAAAAGGAAAAAATTCCTTAAATCAAATTATTGGTAATAATATGATCTAGTAAAATAAATTTAGAATAGGAAGAAAATGTAAAAACCAAAGCATTATATAAATTATTTTCTCCTCTTTTCCAACAAAAATCTCTAAAGTTATATTTTTCACTATAGAGACCCCGGACACCATATTATTGGTTTTTGTTTTATAAAACCCTAGTTTTTTTACATTAAACATGATTTTATTTAAAGTAATTATTTAAAATTCATTGTTTGAATATCTAAAGATCACATACAGTTTTGAGTTCCCAAATGTTTGGTGGATAACATTTTAGGTTCCAAGTGATTATGGGTACCAAAAAAACTTGTGTTCGAATTTTTTATGGTAAAAAGTTATAAGATCAATGAGAAACGGAATATAGAGAGTAGATTATCAAGGGATATTAGTGATGATTTATAAAAATTCCATTCCTTATCCAAAATTGAAATAGGTTGTAACGCCCCGACCCTAGTTACCTAGAGTCGGTGCATTATTACATAACATTGGCATGATCACGAGAAAGATCAAGTCTCGAAAGACCGATTAGTTTAGTAGCCTTGGAATAACTAGATACATCCATAAATTTTTGCATTACATCATAAAAAACATCTTGTCTTCATATCCCCTCATACTATCCCTACAGGTCATTCATGAATTACTTCTTCATAATCCTGGGGAAAATAAAACATTGAAAGGGGTGAGCTCAGATGCTCAGTAAGGATAACATTTTAGCAGAATCTTTCATAAATAAGCATACACACTTAAGGCAATTTATAACTAAAACAAAAGCCTTTTAAACTTGAACTTCAGCATAAAATGGAAAAGATAAAATAAAATATTTCCATTTACTTACTCACATTGATATTATACTAGTCAAACAATCCCATGCATTATCAATAACCACTTTCATAATGATGGAATGCATAATGCCAGACTATCATAACCACATAGCCAAGGCCTCGTGCCAAGACTACAAATAAGATTTTGCCAAGGCCTTGTGCCAAGACACTAGTTTGTCTCATGAGACCTACCGATGCATCGAGGAGCTATAGCGGGCTCCACCCGTCACATATTAAGTCCAATGCATTCCCATATGAAAAGGTTTAAACATAACATAAACATTCGTATTAAAACTAGCATACGAAATGTCAATACTTCTACCACAAACCATGAATGGTATAAAAATAACACATCCACAGTCAAACATAACTCATTCGATACAATATGAAAGATTGTATTGTATCACATTAACCTCAATAAAGAATAATGAAGGATGTTGACATAGATGAAAATAATCATCAAAACAATTTGAGAGAAATATCCCCCTTTTCATGAAATCATTTAAAAGTCACACTATTTGTCAAGAATCCATTTAAAATAGATTTTTGAATCAAAGTGTCCCATACCACTTTGAAACTTTTTAAAAGTATTTTTAATTTTAAAACTTTAATTTCCATATAAATAAATCCTTAAAACCATTTTTAAAACATAGACATTAATGACCAAGATTTAGAAGAATAAGTCTTTAAAACATTTAAAAATGGTATTTTAGTTAGAGTTTCTAACCAAAAGAGAGACACTTGAATACAAATAATTAAGGTAATCAAAACATTGTAATATCATGAGAATAAAGGGATTCATGATATACTTTGTCAAAGTACATTATATACACCAAATAAAAGTGATTTTGTGTATATCAACAAAGAAGTCTCAATGGAATGTAAATTGAGATGAAATCTCTCATAAAGGCCGTATCCTTAGGTTAAGGATAAATCAACGACATAGTTATGTGTGAAAAATATAAATACACAAAATCTGATTGGATATTCAGTGTAAAACAATCAAAGGATATTCACACATAATCTTGTAAAAACAACACCAACGAATTGGATGTTTAACTCAACAAATGGTGAATGAGTTAAAATTACTCTTATCAAATTCATATCAATGACTTGAGAATTATCAATGGAGTGATTATGTGTATCAAAAGTATATCCACAGGGAGGGGAGTGGAAATTATGACATAATCAAATGAATAGTGATTCCACACATAATCTTGGAGTAATATAATCAATGAAATATGCGTAAAGCCGAATGAGTGGAAATTGAAATCTCAAATTCCCTTATCGATTTGGTAACATATGAAACATGCACCCATGAAAGAAGTATCATACCATGATGATGTAAATACCCATAAATTAAAGTATATTACACAATGAATATGATCATGGCCAGTACACATACACCACATGCAATAATTAAGTGGTGATCAATGGAATTCTCACGGAATTAAAAGTGAGATAAAAAACCCCTTACCACGTTAATCAACTGAGTCGTATGGACAAAAGTTAATAACCACCAAATTATTTCCAGAATAAAATGAATATAAAGAGAATAATGATAGTATATATCAAATGGTAGTACACAATACGCCACTTTCAATAATTTAGTGGCGAACAATGGAAATCTCACAGAATTGAAAGTGAGATAAGAAAAACCCTTACTTTGTACTTTTTCCTTGGTCGAAGGTAGGTTTACCTCCTGTATAATGGTGAAATAATTGTTATTGAATTATAAAATAATCATTTACTTTAATATGATATCATATATGATCTTTTAACATTGATTTGTTAATAATATCTTAGAATTATCGTCATTTCGGGTGTTAACGGGTTCATTTTACTTTATATTCTTTGTTATGTGAGCCATATTTATTAATGAGATGTATATTATTAATATCCAGAATGATATCAAGTCTTTAGATACTATTTTTAAATCATCAAATTATAATTATACTTGAATGGATATGATGGAGAATGAATCTCATCGCGTTTGTGGAGACGGTAGTCCGTACATACGCACGAGCGACAATATCATTCTTTTGATATTAAAATAATATATAATTGGATGTTATATCTATATACAGAATCATTATCATGTTATATTTATTATTTACATGAGTTACACATCATTATTATACCCATCCAAATAATAATATATTGAATAACAATTACACCACGACGTGGAGACGGTAAGCCGTACGTACGCACGTATGGTGACATGTTATTCAAAGGATGGATAGAATACTGAATATGGTTGTACCATATTTATAATAACATCACAGTATATATATGATACTGGAGTTATTATTTTATAATGGTAATAACAAAGAAAGAGGAAGTGGAAGAAGAAAGGAACTTAAAAAGGGGTGGTGAAAACATTACCTCTTCTTCGGGTTCTTCCTTTTGATTTGATCAAAAGGGCTCCATAGGTTGGCTTTATGATCAAACTAAGTCCTTTAGGTTGTAGTGAGGGAAGTTGAGATAGTATTTGGGCAGGGTTTGGCCGAACCAAAGTGCTTTGAAGGTGTGAAGAAATGAGAAGGAGGAGTGCCCTTTTATAAGAGGGGTGAGGGGCACCTTTGGAAAAGATAGAAATATTAATTTATAATAAATTCATATTCGGTTTATAATGGCTCCAAAGTTTATTATTTAAATTTTAAGGTGGTTATGGGTCGAAAAAAACTCAACCAATAGAATTTAGACAGGTTTGGGTCATTATATTAACCTTATCTTTAAGTATTAACTCTTAGTTAATTAGTTTCATTTTTACAATGTCTCTTTGTATTTTTATATTATATAGTTAATAAACTTACTATATATATCCAAGCGACCCCCAAGTGGTCCATTAATGATGAAACTATCACGATATAAGTCTCTTGTCTGAACCTTAGATTTTTAGGAATTTAATATCAATTAATAATATAATATTTGTTTTAAGAACTCTTTTATGTCAATTTTGACACTATTCAATAGTTGATTTTTGTGAAACTCATAAAAGATTGATTACTTCGAAAAAAGTCAATTAAATCAATCCTAATATGTCATATTATCCTAGAAAATACTTTTAATTCCTTAAAAGTTTCATATTATATTTATTTGGGTATTTATAATATCAATTATTGTAATTTTTCACTATTAAAGTAATTAATTCATCATCATTGTGTCATAAATAAACTAAATTATTTAATGTCTAAATATTATAAATAAAATATCATTATGTATGAAATCTTTTTATATTTCTAATGAGTATTTATAATCTAAAATACAACATATATAACCCTCTGTAACAATTGTTTTGTTAAAATATATATGCTTGTGTCATTTTTGTATTTATTTTAACTTAATTAAAATAAAGTGTCATTATCACTTACAAGTGGATCCATTGGGTCCCAAAATCGACCCAAAGATGCCCATGGTAGACCATGTATCAACCAATAGGGTTAAGACACGTTTTAGGGTAATTTAGTATTATTATAATATTATTTTTTAACCCTTGTTTACCGGATTTGCCCTTTAACCATGGTAAATAAAATATTTACCGAAGTAATTATCCAAAATGTTTAAAAATAAAAGTTACCTATTTACACAATTTGAACATTCTGATTCCAAATATGGAATCCATTTTTCCAAATTCAAAACACAGAAGTGGCAGAAATTAATTTAAAATTAATTCCCGTTGTTAAAACAAAAAGCGTGTTTTTTAGAGATAATAACTATCAAAAGATTGTCACTTGTTTATGTCTGGTTTAAATGTGAAATTTTGTTCAATGACCTACATTGTATTATATGGTAAAAATATATTATAAATATACTTTAAAACCACTCAAATTCATAATTTATCACTATTAATTATTTTGATTAAAAAAGTTGTTTTTAATTAAAATTTAGTAATTTTCACTATTCATCAAAATACGAAAGTTATCCGAAAAGTACCAAAATTTCACCCTAGGCTAATTTCGATATTCCGAATCCAAAAATGAAGTCCATTTTTAGAGATAGAATTTATAAAATTTCAAAAAGTAGGTATTACTATTCATAACAGCTAGTTTGATTGGTTATGGTGTGTTAAAATCTCGAAGTTGCGTACAATGCACGCCATTGCATTATTCGAAAGGATACATACCAAGGAAGCTTTGGGTGTTACATAGGTTATGTCACATTGGGAGATAATGTTAAAGTAAAGATTATGGTAGTTGGATCAATTGTAAATTGAGGCTCAGTCCTCATCAACAAGCTTCTCTATATGGATGGATTTAAGCATATTCTAATAATTATTTCCCAACTATGTAACAAAGTTTTTATTTTGATTTTTCAAATAATTATCATTTTTTTACATGGATAAACTTCTTAAATTGAAGGAAAGTAGAACTAAAAACGTGTATACTCTAATTATTAATTTTCTATGTAGAAAAAAATTGAACTCTTTAATAAATTTTTGATTTGGAATAGAATACATGAATTTTGTAATGCTTATTCATTGAGAAAAGGATATAAGAAGAATTTAATGTCATAATTACCTCATCTTAAGTTGAAAAAATAGAATATATATGATGTAAACCAAATGAGAAAGAAACACAAGTTTTATTTTAATCAAACTAAAGGGGTTTCTATATATAGGCCTATTGATCTTATCAACAAGGATTTTTTGAGACCATCTATAAAAACAAGTGTAATATGAAAATATTTTTTTATATATTATTTAATCATTAATTTTATTTACTTTGGATTTCATTTTTTTAGTGTAAAAAGGGAATTTTGTTATGTGTTTATAAGTATTTTTAAATTTACTCAAAATAATAAATATACCAAAATTATTACTTTAATAAATTACCATGGGGTGGAATTTTAAAACTAGGAGTTTAATTATTATCATTAAAAACATGGATCCAAAAATACTTTTTCCAGTATTAGGACACCTCAATATAATAAGGTTGTTGAAGGGAAGAATAGGATATTACAAAAAAATATTAGGACTCTATTATGTGATTATAACCATCCCACTTATTTTTTGTCTAAATTTGTAAATATAACATGTTATGTCATAAATAGAGTTCTTATTAGGACTATTTAGAAGAAAACACCTAATAAACTATGGAACAATACAAATACAAAATCTGGATACTTCAATGTTTGGGGATGAAAAATTTACATTCTAAACACTAAGGATAATCTTGGTAAATTTGATCCAAAAGTTGAAAAATTAATATTTATTGGATAATATACTACTTCCAAGGAATATAGATTTTTTAAAAAAAATGGTCAAAACATTTTGAAGAATCAAATCATGTGGAATTTCATTAAAATAATTCATTTGGTCTTTAAATGACTCATGTTGATGAGATAAGTGATTCATTTGAAAAAATTAGACCTAAACCATGTTTTTCAATAGAATGGATGATGATTTGGATCTTGATTTTGGTTATATAAATCTTATAAGGATAGATACAAGTGAACCTGAAATTATTCTACCTATGAAGCCTAGAACCCTGAAAACCCATCCCTTATATATTTTTATATGAATCATAATTAAAGGGATTATTACTAGAAGAAGCGCAGGTAAACATGTATAATTTTATTCCTTTTTACCTCAATTATAACCTCAAACCTTAGAATTAACCTTAGTTGATAAGAGTTGGGTTTTATCTATTCAAGAAGAGTTAAAATATTTCAAGAGATACAAGGTGTGGGAATTATTTAAAATACCCTCTAATTATCCTATTATAGGAACAAAATGGAGTTTTAGAAATAAATTGGATGACAATGGGGTGATCACTAAGAATAATTCTAGATTATTTTATAAAAGGTATAACTAATAGGAAAGGATATATTATGAACATACCATTTCACCCATAGCAATATTACAAAATATTAGGCTTCTCCAAGATTGATAATCTGACTTGGATTTCAAATTACATCATATGGATATGAAAAATATATTTTTTTAATATTTTTTCGTATGAAGGAATTTTATGTTGAAAAACCTCCTTTTAAAAATCAATATTTACCCAATTTTGTTTTTAAACTTGTCAAACATCCTTATGGCCTTAAACAAGAACCTAGATCATCATATGAATGTTTAAGTTATTTTATTTTATCAAATGAATTTTAATTAAGAGTTCCAAATCAATATATTTTCATGTAAACAACATCTTCAGCTACAGTTCTTGTTTAAATATGTGTTGATGATGTTATTTTTGGTTCTATAAATAAAATATTGTTTATTGATTTTTTAAATTTTATGAATAAATAATTTTAAATAAGAATGATGGGTTAGTCAAATTTATTTATTTGTTTTTAGATTTATAAAAAATACTTTGGGAATGTGTTGAATAAATGAAAATGAATACTCGACTTACATAACAGGTTTATAATAAAAACGGTAAAATACATGAAACTCATATGAGTTCTAATGAAAAAAATAGATTTGGATGAAGCTGGGAAACCTAATAACAATAGGTTATATAGATTAATAATTGGGATTACACTATATTTGACTGATATTAGACCATGCATTGTGTTTGTAGTATGCTTAATTGCAATATTTAAAGCTAATTTTATGGAATTTCATTTAAAAATTCTATAAGGATTTCACTATTGGAAAATGGCCCTATACCCATAGTTTTGGGAAAAACCATGGGTATAGGGATAGTATGGGAACCTATACCCACAGTTTTGGGAAACCGTGGGTATATGGGTTTTTTACACATATACCCACATTTTTATAAAAAATATGGGTATGGTGGGGGGGGGGGGGTTCAAGACCTATACCATGGGTTTCCCAAAACTGTGGGTATAGGTTTCCCATATTATGCAGGGGAAAATTTTCCACAGGGAATTTTTTTCCATAGGAACACCTAATTCCATGATTTTTGTACTTATATCCATGGTTTAGATAAATATATATAGGTAAATATATATTTATATATCAATAAGTGAAGATGGGGTAGGCACCAGAATCATAAATAAGTGGTACAGGGATCGAAACCCTTGACCTCTTATTTTTTTAAACTTATAGCCATGGTTTCAAAACCATGAGTATAGGGTTAATGACACGGTGGAATACACCTATACCCGTGGTTTGGAAACCATGGGTATAGATCAAGGCTATACCAATGCCTAAGTTTCCCAAAATTCCTTGAAGCTGTGGATAAATCCTATATACATGATTTCAAACCGTGGGTATAGGGTAAATTTCTGGTTGTGTTAAAAGTTATTTAAAAGGGGAAGTCACTCATTATTTACTTTATCTAAAAAAACTCTGACATTAATTTGACTTTGTTTTCTGATGCTAACTTTGGTGGGTGTGGAATAGAAAGAAAGATTACCTGAGGAACATGCACTACAAAAAAGTTACATAATAGTGGTTTTTATTTAAAGGGGGTTATGCCCAACCCCCTCTAAATTAAATTTTTGAATCAAATAATAGCAGTTATGAAAAAACCACCACTAAAATATAATTATTTTATAAAAATTAGAGGTTTCCAAACCCGCAGCTCATGAACAGGATTAGTGGTGGTTGAACACCCCCTCAAATCTAAGAGATTAGAGGGGGTTTGAACCCCCTCTATTTTTTTAAAATTTAAGAGAGGGATCCAGATCGCCTCTAATCTATGAGATTAGAGATGGTTCAAATCTTCCAAAAATATAAGAAACTAAAGTGGGTCTTTAAACCCATTTAATTTTTTTTCAAAAACTGATAATATTTTAGCGGTTGTTGTGCCAAAATCATCACTAAATTAATATTTAGATATGGTTTTTGTATAACCAATGCAAAAACATTTCAGTTTTTTTCAATATTGAAGGTTCAAAACCCCCTATAAATTATTTAAAGTAATAACTTTCATAATATAAATATAAGAATATATATATTTATATATATTATACAAATGTGTTATATAAATGTATTTAAATTCATTATATAAACATATTATATAGATATATATTTATATAAATATATTATATGAATGCATACAAATTTTTTTTATTATATATTGTATATATAAATATATGTATACATAAATATATATTATTTATTTACTTGTCTACAATTATATTTAACATATTAAATATTATAAAACGAATATATTTAATATCATAAATTTATAATATAAATTATAATATATATACATAAATACACAATATAAATATATAATATAATTTATTTAATAAATTCATCCCATAAAACCCCCTATGGTTTTTGTAACATAAAAATATATTTAATATTAATAACAGATTATTCAAATGCTTATGCATAAAACTAAATGTGTATATATAATATTAATAATGTATTGTGTGTATATTTTATATATATTTGTATATAAAATAAAAATATTTAATTTTATGTAAATATATAGTATACTGCAAAAATATATATATTCTATAAATATATATATCTATATATAATATAAATGCATTTAATATATAATTATATATATGTATTTAAATACATTATGTAACTATTTTATTCTAAATATATTTATCATGAAAAAATATAAACACAAGTGTGCCAATATTGTAAATATATAAATATATTATATGTATATGCACACACACATTATATATATACAAATAAATATTTGAATAAACTTTTTATGTGTGTTGGTTATAAGTGTATTCATAAATATATTTTTATTAACACATGTTTATACCTATATATATACATGTACACATTACAAACAAATATATCATGAAGCTTAGTGGTTAAGTATGAAAGCTAATACAAAAGGAACATCAGTTCAAACCTTGGAAGGTGATGGGTTATATAGAGTAACAAGGTATGGGTTGAAATTTGTTTAAAAATAATCAACTAATTTAGAGGTGGTTCAAAACTATCTATCAATAAATATAGTTTTTTAAAATAATTAATTGGATTTAGTTTTAATTATTTTTTTGAAAAAAACATAAAAGGGGTTTTAACCCCCTCAAAAATAACCACCTCTATTTTTTTATCCATTCCAACACTTACATGAAACCGCCAATAATAAGATTAGGTTAAAACTTCAGCATCTGTATTTCATTATCACCACTATAGTATTTAGAGGGGTTTTAACCCCTTGTAGATGAAAAAATTACCCCCTCTAATCATACTTTTGGTTGATTCCATTTTCTAGGTAAATATCTGGTATCCTAGACTACAAAGAAATAACACTTAGTTTCATTATCTATTATTGATGTATAATGCATTATGTCTAGAAGTTTTTTTGTACAAGTGTTATGGATGAAACACATCTTAATGTATTATGGATTCATTTTCAATCAAGTATCAATAAAATGTGATAACACTATTGATGTAAGCATTTTTATTAATTTAATAAACCATTCAAGAAAAAAACATATAGATCTAAGGCACCATTTCTTGAAAGACCATGCTCAAACAAAGGAAATTTCTATTGAATTTATATCTATTGAGAATCAATTATTAAATATTTTTTTCTAAACACATTTCTTATGAATGTTTTTATTTTATTAAGAAATAATTGAGGTTATTTGAATTTAAATGATTTTAAATAATTTTTATTTTAATTATATTTTATCTCTGTATTTATTGAAAATTAATTTATAATTTAATGACTTATTAATTTTCTATGATTATACATTTATTTGTGCTTGATTCAATTTATAAAATAAGATACACATATTTTTTAAAATAATTTTTTGTTATTTTATTTTATTCCCATATTTTAAGTCGATTCGACCCCTAAAACATGAATTAAATACTTAACCCTTTATCAATTCAATAACTGACATAATATCAAATTGAACCATGACTCGTTTTCCATTTTACTATGTCCCCTCACCTCCTGAAGATGAATCATCACCTTTAATTCTCACAACCTCCAACCGATCTCTCTACGACGGGGAAGTTGAAGCGAGGAGATGATATAGGTTCTAAGTCCTTAAAGAAAGTAAAGGTAGGTGGTGCACTATGTCATGTGCTTGTAGTAAATGTTGTTAAAATGGATCGGTTTAAAGGAATAAAGTTTCTATTCAAGAAGGTTTTTCTATTCTAAGGACGGGAATTTATCTTCGATGAGAAGAAATAAATATTTCAATTTGAAGATGAGGTTAATAAGTACATGAGAAATGCAGAGTTCTAGTTCATACAAACACATGATGCTATTTAAAATAATGTAAATGTGAATGATCTGTTGCTATATTCTGTGTAAATAATGGAGATTATATACTATCCTCATGATGGTGTGTATATTTTTAGTCCTAATTTTATTGTTATAAGATCTATTGGACCTATTGAAGTCTTAATGTTTCTATTTGGGACCTTTGATTTTGAGAATAAGGTTTTAAATGACTTATAGGCTGAGTGGAAGGTTATATTCAAGTTTATTCAGACTAGAATTTCTCATAGAGTATGGGATATGAAAATAGTATTTTTTTTAGGACATGTATATTTTATTTGTTTTATTAATAATGTCATGTTGAATCACTGATGATATATTATAGGGTTCATGTACCACTACAACTAGAGTAAAGGGAATTTGAATTATTACCCTTATATAAGGATAATTTCTTTGGTCTTAGAGAAGAAATAGGTATACATGAATAAATAAGAAGGTATCAAGTGCCACAAGAGAAACAATCTTTCAGTATTTCTTCTAAAGATGTTTGGATACAATTGGGATTCTACATCGAATTTTCTTAGGCGTGTTGGTTAAGAAGTTAGAGATCATGTGGTTATTCCACCTCTATCACAAACATAAGGCTACCTCATATCCTATGGATATTTTACCTACTAATATGGTGTTTATTTGGTAAGTGAAGGTGACTAATTTAAACATATTATCACCTACATTGTCAAATATTAGAATAATAGTGGAAGAAATTCAATGTCAATAATTTGTAGTTTCTATTGTTGTTGAATAAATTAATACATTTGTTCCAATTTTTAAGATAGATGTTGGATATAAAGTAGAAATTCTAATTGAGACTATGCCTGCTGTGCCCAATATTGAGGTTAAAGTGGACCCTGATTTTAAGCACATAGTTGTTGATCTGACCCTTGGATAACCAAGTATTGAAAGAGATAAAATTTGGATTGTGGCTATAGAAGATGTTGGTAATAATTCTCATAACCACTACCAATTTCATCCCCTCATCACACATAATAGGGTAAACCATCTATAATAAAGATTTCATAAGGTTCTGATGTTGAAAGACATATAAAGTTTTATGCCTCTTCAATGATGATAGAGTTTGATAATATCAAATGATATTATAATGATTTAAAAAATGAGTTGATATCTTCCAAATATGATATAAAAATACATAAATAAATATTTATTTCTAAAGTAAATTTTGATAAGTTTGTTGGAATGATGGTTTCCCAAACCTCCTTGATAAAGAACAACCAACTTGTGTATCTTGTTTCCTCTATTTTGAATATGAAGGATGTTAAAGTTTTGAGATGTCTGGTGAATGATCATAGAGGAACCAATGATACTAAGTATGAGGTCAATGAGCTTGGGGTGATTATGGAATCTCAATGGTATATGATTCATAATTTTCTAGAAGATAAATCACTCTAATGTTATATGATTACTCCTTAGTTTATTCAAGAATTCAAAAAGGTTTTGTTAGCTATTTTTCAAGAAAACAAAGAAGCTATTTTCAAACTAGGTATTGGAGTTGATGTTCCCTTGAATGACATTATTGGATATCTTTATGGATTTATACCCTATATTTATATTAAATTAGGTGATACCTTGGAAGAATATAAGAACACTAGATATATGGTTTTATCATCTATTGTCCCTATGAGAAGAAACCATCAAAATTTTGAAACTATTCTGGATAATATTTATGAGGGAGTCATCGGTCTCTATTCAAACTCTTGAGAAAAAGATTCTAGTTCCTTGGAGAATATTCCCCTATTGTAACAGTTATAGATACATGAAGAGAGATATATATATATATACCTCTTAGGTTAGTATTTCCAGTTGTGGTTGTTTCCAACTATTCAATTCCTAAAACTTCCTCCAATTTTATGAATGCCACTACTACAAAATAGGCCTACAACATAGCTAGAAATTGCCTTTATCAATGCTAGAAAGGTGATGACTATATGAGAAAGTTTAAAATCCATTTTATTTTATATCTACTAAAAAATTGATGATAAAATGATCCTTTATTGGTGCTAAAAAATTCATGACAAATGAGACATTTATCCGCACTTTTAAAATAACTAATAAAGGAACCATTTTCAGGGCTTTAATTTAGTGCCGCTAAAGTCACTATTTATCAGCAGTTATAAAAGAAATGATAAAGGGACTTTTATCAATGATTATAGAAGTGAAGATAAATTATACCTTTATCAGGGATTATAAAATCCCTGATAAAGGACCTTTTATCAGTGCTAATAGAGGTTCCGACAAATCAGACCATTATCAATGCTTTTAAAAGCACTGATAAAGGGTCATACTGTATTGTGCTATAACAGCACACCTCAGCTCCAATAAAACAACATATATCAATAAAAACAATTCCCAATATAGGATTTAAATGAAATGAAATTCACAACACAAACACAAGAAAAAACTCTATATTATAGACATTTCAAACATTGGTTTATGCAATTACATAAATACAAATTATTACTTACATTCAAAAACATCAATGTTCCTTTTTATTTTAATCATGAATAAACTCATAATATTTCTGAACAAAACACCGTTTTCCAAACAAAATAATTAACCTTTATAAGAAAAAAAATTATGTTAGTAATAATATAAAGAAATAAAGTAACAGAAAGTGTTAATTTTACTAAAATTGATGTCAATTTTAAATAAAAAGTCGCACTTTGAGTCATACCAGCCACACAATACATCATATTAAGGTGTTTTTTATTCTAAAATGTATCAAATTACTTTTGGATCATTTTTCTAAAGTATCAAAACAATCTGAATTCATTTTCTTGGTTTTGAGTATATCAGTTGTATTTTTTACTAAAATGTCATTTTAAAATGGAAACACACACTTTTAATTCATTCTAACCACATCGTCTAAAGTTTTTATGTTAAATGTATTATTACACCTCAAAAATGAAATATTAATCGTTTTACTAAATTATCAAAAAAATACAAGTGCGTTTGATCGGTTTTCAGTGAGTGTCACTTTTTTAACTAAAATGTCAATTTTTAACTGATAACGGACATTGTGAGTCATACTGGGAACATCATGTATTGAATTGATATGTAGATGATTCCTACATATAAAAAATCACTTATATCTCATTATCATAAAGTATCACAACTATTAGATTTTGTTTTCTAGGTTTTGAGTAGGATAGTTGTCCATTTTACTGAAATTGAGGACTATTTAAAATAAAAAGACGTACTTTGAGTCATACTAGTCCCACCATGCATCATATTGAGGTGTGGTTTATTTCTAAAAATTTAAAATGACTTATGGATCATTTTACTAAAGTATCAAAAAAATATAAATGTTTTTACTCAATTTTGAGTATGTCACTTGTTATTTTTACTAAAATTTCATTTTAAAATAGAAACATGCATCATGACTCATACTAATCACATTATGTATCGGATTGAGGTATGGATGATTCCTATGCATAACAAATGACTTATGGATCATTTTCCTAAAATATTTGAACAATTAGAAATCATTTTCTATGTTTTGAGTTGGTCAGTTGGCCTTTTTACTAATATTGATGTCAATTATAAATAAAAACATGCACTTGGAGTCATACCAGTCACATCATGGGTCAAATTGAGGTGTGGAAGATTCATGAACATATTAAATAACATATCGATCATTTTACTAAAGTATAAAAACAATATGGATGCTTTTGTTTAGTTTTGAGAAGTTCAGTTCAGTTTTTAATAAAATTGATGTCAATTTTAAATAATGACACACTTAGAGCCATACCGGTCACACAATGCATTAGATTGAGGTTCGATTGATTCCTACACATTTCAAATCACTTGTGGATTTTTTTCCAAAATTATACAAACAATAAGAATTTTTTTCTTAATTTTTAGTAACCTACTTATCTTTTTTACTAAAATTTCATTTTAAACTTGAAACATGCACTTTGACTCATACGGATCAAGTTGTGTATCAGTTTGATGTGAGACTGATTCCTTAACATCACAAATTATTTATGAATGGATAACCTAAATTATTATGAAAATATGTGCATTATTTCTCAGTTTTTAGTGACTGACACTTCTTAAAGTCAAATGTCGATTTTAAACTAAAAACAGACACATTGAGTCAGTTGTATTTTTTACTAAAATAAATGTTAATTTTAAATATAAATAAGTACATAGAGACATATCGGTCATAGTGTTTGTCTAATTGGGGTGAGCTTTATTCCTACACATCCCAAAGTATCAAAACAATCCTAACTATCAATGTTACTAAGATTTTTATAGAATTCCTTTGTCAAACATCCAACACTGCATGAGAAGCTTCAAAAAAACCTCATCAACTTGAAAAAAATGAATACACCTATCTAAGAAAACAATTATTATGAGAAATACTAAAAATAAATAAATTAAACATAAATGTGGAATAATATATTAATTCTATAGATGATGATTTAACTATGAAAAGATCAATATTACCTTTGTGATAGAGCATAGGCAGCGTCGTTGCTCTTCCTGCAAAGGAAGTAGAGGAAAATTGAAGTAAATTCATAAATGCACCACTGAAGGGGTGAAAAGTTTTTTAGGGAGAGGATGTTTAGGGATGTTTTGGTGCATAAATGCATGAATGATGGATAGAACACCCCAACCTGAATAATAAAATCCACCTATATAAGAAAACAATTATTATGTGACTACTACTAAAATGAAATAAATTAAACATAAATATGAAACAATACATTAATTCTATGGACAACGATTTTTATATGAAAAGATCAATATTATTTCTGTAATTGAGTAGAGGTAGAGTCATTTCTCTTCCTACAAAGTTAGTGGAGGTAACTTGAAATTAACTGATAAATGCACCACTACAGGGGTGACAAGGTTTTAAGGGAGAATAATTCTGTGGATGTTTCAGTGTAGAAAGGCATGAATGATGGAAAGAGAACCCCAATTAGAACAAAAGAATCAACCTATATAAGAAAACAATTATTATGTGATTAATACTAAAAAGAAATAAATTAAACAAAAATATGAAACAATACATTAATTCTATGGATAATGATTTTACTGAAAATACATCAAGATTACCTATATGATTGAATAGAGATAGTGTTGTTTCTCTTCTTGCAAAGGAATGAAAAATGGACATAAATATTCTAAAATAAATGAACTCTGTAAGAAATAATGAAAATTAAATCAATATTTCATTATATAAATTTTAGGTAAAATAGAGAAATTATATCATAACATTAATTTTAAATCTTTCCAAAGGGTTTCCATCATTATAGTTTGTTCTTCTGATGGATTGGTAACATCATCATGTATAGAAAACAATATTTTCATGAGTATTCAAACATTTAATTTAGATTATGTTAATGTAATAGAGAAAATATATTATTATGAGGAAGAACATAATATATTAACAATCATTTTTACCTTCTCATCGAACTCTTTTTCTTTTTTAAAGGATTCAAGTATTTGGTTCTTCTATCGATAATCAAAATACCATCTTTGTGGTCCCCTATAACATAAAAGAAAATATCTTTATTGGGACAATTATTAACTGATATTAATGTACCAATGAAAGGGTAATCCTTGATTGAATACAGAATTTAAAAGAAGTGAAAAAAAATCTAGGCTGTTTTCCTCGGTTTTGGCTATGCGATGTGCTTTTTAAACTAAAATGATACTAATATATTGAAAAAATGAACTTATAGTCATATCGGTTACAATTTGTATCTTGTTGAGGATCAGTTTATTCCTACACATAAAAATGACTTATAGATCATTTTTCTAAAGTATAAAAACAATATGAATGTGTTTTCTCAGTTTTGAGTAGGTGAGTTGTCATTTTTATTAAAATTTATGTCATTTTTATTAAAATTGATGTCAATTTTAAATAAAAAGATGCACTTTGAGTCATAGCGGTCACACCGTGCTTCGTATTGAGGTGTGGATAATTCTTACTAGTCCCAAATTGATTACAGATCATTTTTAGAAAGTATCAAAACAAAATGAATTCATTTATTCATTTTTAAGTACGTTAGTTGTCTTTTTTACTAAAATGTCATTTTAAACTGAAAACAAGAACTTTGAGTCATATGGATCACATCGTGTATCGGTTTAACATGAGACTGATTACTACACTTAAAAAATGACTTATGAATCAATTCCTGAAATTATCAATAAAATATGAGTGTGTTCTCTCAGTTTTTAGTGAGTGATGTTTTTTGGACTAAACTATCGATTTTTAACTGATAACGGACACATTGAGGCATATCGGGCACACCGTGAGTCAAATTGAGGTGTGGATGATTCCTACATTCCAAAAATGACATATTTATAATTGTGATAAATCATAAAAATAATATTAATTATTTTTCTTGGTTTTAATTAGGTTAGTTTTCTTTTTTATTAAAATTGATGTCATTTTTAAATAAAAAATGTACATTGAGTCATACCGTGCATCAGATTGTGGTACGACTAATTCCTACATGTCTTAAATAACATAAGGATCATTTTATTAAGTGTGAATAGATTAAATGCCTCCATCAACCTCTTTTTCCAATAATCTAAAACCCTATCATTTTTTAATAAAATAAAACCTATTAAAAAACCGAGTTTTATCGAAATAAAATATAAAAATTCATCAACCAATTATTTTATTAAAGACTTATTCAGATCCTTGTGGATATATTTTAGGATAAAAATGAAATTAATTCATCATTAAATATACCTCCACTTAGAATCAAATAATGTAATTTCATAAACATACAATTATCAGCTAAAATTACACTATAGTAACCCAAGACCCTCGGGTTGTGCAACATTGTAGTTTTGCATTTTGATTTTTCCATCCATACCCTCTCTATTTCTTTCTCACCCTTCACTCAATCATTTCTCTAGTTGTGTAGAGATATTATCCAGAAGGAGTTATAAATAACCAAGACATTGAGGTAATAACTAGTTTCGATGGTGTAATTCTCACAAATGGGAGGTATTACCCCTTTTAGAGAACACAATGAAGTGCAAGGGGAAATGCATCTCATTTACTTTATTAGGTTCTCTAAAAGGGTCAATTCCCACCATTTGTGAGAATTACACCATTGAAACTAGTTATTAACTTGATGATTCCATTGACACCAACTCCTTCCAGAACAAAGCTCCACACAACTAAAGAAACAATAGAGTGAAATGTAAGAAAGAAATGGAGAAGGTGCAGATGGAAGGATCGGAATATACAACAGTAGTGTTGCACTACCCATGGGTCTTAGGTGTCTACTATGTAATTTCAACTGAAAAGTTTATGTTAAGAAAATTAATTTATTTCATATGACGTGGAGGAAGAGTTAATGATGAATTAATTTCAACTTTATCCTCAAATTTATCCATAAGGATCCGAATAAAACTTTAATAAAATAATTGATTGAGAATTATTTTTATATTGTTTCTTTCAATAAATCATGTTTTAATAGGTTTTATTTTATTTAAAAAATATAGGGTTTTATATGATTGGAAAAAGTGGTCGATGGAGGTGTGTACTTCATTCACACTATCCTCGATAAGAAATAAACCTTAATGGGGTTCACACCTTCCATCATTAAAAACTATAAAATGGAGGTCACTTCTCATTCGATACATAGATAAAAAAGTGAATCTACCTAAATATTATATATATATATATATATATTTTATTAGTAACTTTATTTGAATATAATTATATATATATATATATATTATTTATCAAATTTAAATTTATTTAAATATACAATATATTATTCAATGTATATATATAATTTTGTTTTTTATAATGAAACTAAAAAGTAATGTTAATAATTATTCTTAAATTAAATTAATTATAAATAATTATTATTTTGGGTAATTATGTATAAAATATATTTATATAAATTTTAGAAAGTTTCATTAATTCAAAAAAAATGTATATATAGTTACCTAACTTTATTATTTTGAAATTAACAAGAGTTTACAATATTTTATTTGTTATTTAAGTATAAATTATATTATTGTTAATTAAATGTATATATAGACCTAAAATGTATATATAGAACTAAAATGAGGAATATCTAAAAAATTTCTAATATATATAATTTGATGACTTCTATTAAATTTTTTTTTTGGAACAAATGATGTAAAAACCTTAGGATTATAGGTAGACCATCTAATATGCATTAAACTATCCTTGAGATTCTTGGGATGTCCATAAAGAAGTTGTCATAAATAAATAAAACACATTGAAAAGATATATTATAAAAATGGATAAAAACACACTAACCCTTGCAACATCTATCCCATACATATCTAAACATTTATATATGTCATGGAATTTAAAATAAAAATAATTGCACAATAAATGCACATTTGAACATAATTTTTAATGAAGATAAATAAAATCCATTCAAAATTTGGAAATCTAAAAACATAATTTGTGAATAAATAATTACAAAATCACCCTTACATTATATGTTTTTAAAATGCATATAAATAGATAGAAAGATATATATTTACATATATATATATATATATCTTTATAAAATAAACTAAAATTTATAAAAATATATGTAACCCTTATAGCAGAATATCACAACATAGTAAAATAATTACAACACCATACTAATTTTGAAAATTGAGAGCCATTGAAAATTAATAAATATGGTATCAACCTTAGTAAGATTTCTCTTAAAATAAAACAACATAATTATGAGAAAATAAAATTTTAAGGAAAAATCCTTACATCATAATATTAAAACATAATTTAAATAAATAAAATCACTTACAAGAATTGCATAAAATCAACTTCTCTTACTACTTCACACAATAATAAGAATGAGAATTTTTCTGCTAAATCAATTTTCATGGAACCAAAAAAGGAAATTGATTCAAAAAAATGAAGGAAGCTAGGGTATAGATGTATATAGCGAAGAAAATTGGTTCAAAAAAATACCAAAATATGATATCCAAAACAGTAGTAAAAAAAGAACATAAATTAAAAAAATAGAAAATAAAAACTGGAGCACAAATACAGAAATAAAATCAAAACCTACAAAGGAAAATTGAAAACCTTCATATCTAGATCTTGAAACAAAAAAATACAAAAAAAAAAGAAAATCAAAACCTACAAAGGAAAACAAAGGCTAGTGTAACACCCCAAGCTTCTATGGTACTCTTCCCTTAGAATAATATAGTAGCATGTGTTGTACGCAACATCGAGTTCTAATACACACCACAACCAATCAAAATATCCATTATGAATATTAGTATCCAATTTTTTCAATTTTATAAATTTTATCTTTCAAAATGGACATCATTTTTTATTTTGGAAAATCAAAATTTTCCTAGGGTGAATTTTTGGTATTTTTTAGAAAACATTCAAATTTTGATGAATAGTAAAAAATACTAAACCTTAATTAAAAAAAATTTTCTAATTCAAATAATTTTAAGTGATAAATTATACAATTGAGAGGTTTAAATGTATAATTAGAATAAATATTTACCATTTAATCCAATATTGGTAATTTTATGTAATTTCACATTTAAACTAGACATAAACAGGTGTCAATCTTTTGATAGTTATTATTTCTTAAAAAACACATTGTTTGTTATTACAACAGGAATTATTTTTAAATTAATTTCTACTACTTCTGTGGTTTCAATATAGAAAAATGGATTCCATATTTAGAATCAGGAGTTCCAAATTGTGTAAATAGGTAACTTTTATTTTTATACATTTTGAATAATTACTTCGGTAAATATTTTATTTACCATAGTTAATGGGTAAATCTGATAAATAAGGATAAAAAAATATTATAATAATATTAAATTACCCTAAAACATGTCTCAACCATATTTGTTGATACATGTCCGACCATGGGCATCTTTGGGTCGATTTTTGGACCTCATGGAGCCACTTGTAAGTGATAATGACACTTTATATTAATTAAGTTAAAGTAAATACAAAAATGACATAATCATATATCTTTTTGAAAAACACTTTTTATATAGGGTTATATATGTCATAGTTTTGACTATAAATATTCATTAGAAAGATATAAATATTTCCTAGATAATGGTATTTTTTTATAACTTTTAGAAATTGAATAATTAATTTTATTTATGACACAATAATGATGCAGTATTTTCCTTATTAATGAAAGAATAAAATAATTGGTATTATAGATGTTAAAATAAATATAATTTGAATGTTTTGATCACATAAACGAATTTTATTGGTTAATATGACATGTTATAATTCCTTAAATGAATTTGGTTCGAATTAATAATTTTTTTAAGTCTTTATAAAAAATAAATTATTAAATAGTGTCAAAATTGACATAAATGAGTTTTTAAAAAATATATTATATTATTAATTGATATTATATTCTAAAAAATCTAAGGCTCGGCCAAAGGACTTATATAATTATTTTTGTATCATTAATGGACCACTTGGTGTCTCTTAGAAGTATATCGTAAGTTAATTAACTATATAATATAAAAATACAAAGAGGCATGGTAAATGTCAAACTATTTAACTAAGAGTTAAATCAAAAAGATAAAGTTAATATAGTGACCCAAACCTATCTAAAACATATTAGTTGAGTGATTTTCAACCTATACCCACCCTAACCTTCAAATAATACACTTTGGAGCCATGATAAACTGAATATTAATTTATTATAAAATAATATTTCTAGCTTTTCCTAAGGTTCCCCTCACCCCTCTTATAAAAGGCCACTCCCCCTACTCACTAATTAAAACCTTAAAAGCCTTTTCTCTTGGCCAAACCCTGCCAAAATATCTTCTAAACTTCCCTCACTTCATCCTATAGTCCATCCTTTGGTCATAAGGCCAACTTATGGAGCCCTTTTTGTCACGACCCGTCCTCGGGGCCCGTGCCGTGACTACCCCAAGCCCGCCTTCCATAGGCCAGGGGCTGGCGACTAGCACCAAGGCGTAAATCCCAACAAAAAGGGAAGGCATTGCCTTTGAAAAGTAAACAAGCACCACAGAGTAAGCAAGTGGAAAAGTAAACACTAAGTAAAAACTGTACAAGCTGTGCTGAAAGTAAAAGGGGCCGGAAATACAAGCCCAACTGTAAAGTACAACTGAAAGGAAAAACAGCAACTGAAAGGAAAAACTGCAGCGTCGAGCCGTCCTCTGGAAGTCCCACCTGAAGGGTGGGTATAGATAGCCTCCACTGCTCCTCGGGTCCACCTAACCGCTCCGAGTACGTCCCGCCCAATGGTCCACCTCTAGGTACTGTCCTGCTCCGCACGCCTCCTCCACGATCAGCGCTGTCCGTCGTCTGCAACCAACACCACGAAGTGCGGGCATAGCCCGTGCAGGGGTGAGTATAAGCTACTCAGTAGGGACCCCGAGACCCCCGAAGGTCTCCCAAAATCCACAAAGGATAAGCCACGAAGGAGAGATACAATCACGAAGTAACATCTGACACGGCTTAGGTATATGCCCATACATATACCCAAGTCATCAATTCCCCGATCGGCTCCAACGTCCGAGCCGTAGCACAACCCAGTCCACACAGGAAAGAAAAACGCATATCCACGCAGGATAGAACAACACAATCCACAAAGGAGAGTAAACAGTAAATCCACACAGGATAGCTCAACACAATCCACAAAGGAGAGAAACACAAGATTCAGCTCACACAGGTATACTTCTTCGGATGACGAAAAGATGATCTCTGATCCATATAAGTCGTCGGACCCACGAAGGATCGATAGGTAACTAATCTCTGCAGTGACCCACACAGGATCAGACACACACAGGATCGGGCCCACGCAGGACCTGTAGGAGTTGGCTCACATAGAACAGCTGAGTGTTGACCCACACAGGATCGGATCCGTACAGGATCGGGCCCACACATGACCGGGCCCACGCAGGACCTGTAGCACTGATCCACGTAGGATCGCTGAGTGCAGTAGTCGTCGCAGTCCGCTGAGGATCTCTGCACAGTCGTCGCCGCAGTCCACTGAGGATCTCTGCACGGTCGTCGTCGGAGTCCACGGAGGATCTCTGCACAGTCGTCGCCGTCGAGGAAGCAGTCGCAGCCAGCACTAGGGTTCCCGCACACAGCAAGCTCGTTCGGGAGGGTCCGCTCCACGAGCCGAGAGGCTGATACATCAACTATCACGAAGTCCAGAGTTGATGTATCCAAAAGCTCCGCATCGTCAACAGGAACTCAACGCAACAGACGGCGCGTCGATCGGACGCCCGGTCTGAGAGTTATTGGCTTTTTCGTCCCAGGGGCCCGGTTGGTTTTTTAGGAAAAACCAACCCAACCGTACTCCACCTGCGTCCAAACCTTGGGCGGAGGGTGCCAAAAGATCTGTCTCAGAAAGAGGAACTCAACAAAGCTGACGGCACGTCAATCGGACGTCCGTGGCTCAACATATGAAGGTTTCCGCTCCGAGGGCCCGGTTGGATTCGTGTACGAACCAACCCGGCCGAACTCAAAGTATTCCGAAACCTTGAGTGTGATAGACCGAAATGACCGTCTCGATCCAAGGATCGCATTGCCGCTGACGGCGGGTCGTTTGGAGGCCCGTAGTTCAAGATACGGCCATTTGAACGAAGTCTGTCCGAAGACGGGGGGGGTCCGGGCCCGGGCTGACCCGGCCCGACCCCCCCTGGTTGGCCCGAACCGGGTCGGGTCCGACCCGGTTGGCCCGGCCCAGCCCAGCCAGGGCCGGTCCCGCTCGGCTCGGCCGAGCGGCCGAGCGGCCGACGCGGGGGAAAGCCGCCGCCCCGCGTGACACTCCCGCGGCACCCGCGGGGTGTCGGCCATACACTCGCGGGGTGTCGCGCTGGACACCCGCGGGGTGCCACGTGACAACCCCGCGGCACCCGCGGGGTGCCGCGTGACAACCCTGCGGCGCCCGCAGGGTGTCGCGCTGGACACCCGCGGCACCCGCGGGGTGTCGCGCTAGACACCCGCGGGGTGCCGCCGCCTCCGGTGCCGCCGCGCCGGCGACCCGCGCCACCACCGGCTTCCGCGGGCCGCTGGAGTCGCTCCGGTGGCCCGTTTTCCTTCCCGTCTGCACCGTTATTCCTCCCGGGTTCCGTTCTTTAATGCGGGATCATCAAACACCCGTTGCGGAACATTCCGTCGTCGCCCGCCAAATCCGCAAAACACGAAGAACGGCAGAGGGTTGCCGGGCCGTGTTCGTTTGACCCGCACCCTCCGCGTTAGATAAAAACAACGGGAGAAAATAGAATGTTCAACACATGAACCAATAATTTTTAATAAAATAAAAATTGTTCCTTTAATTCCGGTTCTTTAATTTTTAAAGAACGTTCACGGGAATATAAGAGGGGTATTCCAAAATTATAAAATCCCTACCTCGTTGATCGTCGCGCGCGGGCGTTCTTCGTGGAAAAGCTCGTCGCAGAAGAGAGGGATCGTCGCGTCGTCGCGGGGAGGCGTCGCGTCGTCGCGGAATCCGGCGTTGAGTCGGTGAGCTCAACAGACCAAGAACAACAGATTTAAATTATAAATAAATAAATCTGTGTTTAAAACCAAAAAGGAAGGAACCTTGTGAGGAAATCCGAAATCACTCACCTCAACGGTCGGTGATCGGAGATCGGGGCGGAGAAGGACGTCTCGGACGGAAGCGTCATCGATTTCCAGGTTCGGCGTTCTTCGCGTTCTTCGCATTCTTCACGTTCTTCGCGAGGGATAAGAAGAAACAAGGATCCTCTCAAATCTTCTCAAAAGATTTTGGGTTGGTCTTATTTTATTAATATGCCAACACACGAAAACAGGTTAAGAAACGATTGAATTAATTCATTGAATTAATTCAATGAAAGAAACAGGCCATTTAATTCACGAAATAAACCGCCCAATTAAATGGTCTGTTAAGAATTTAGAAAACGCGACAGTTGAATTTCATTAAGACGAGTTTTCACGGGTGCGTTTCTTAGCGGAAAGAAACGGCGGGGCTCGTGCGGGCCCCACCTCACAAATATCCTACCAAGGGGGTAGGATATTTCTGGATAGCATCCTATCCAGTTCAACTCAGTTCATGCCGCCTTTAAGTGGCTTCAAGTGGCTTCCAAGTGGCTTAAGTGAAATAAAATAAAGTTGTTGCAAAATTATTTTATTTCTTAACTTTAAGCCCGAAAATTAAAAACCACACCCGAGAAAACGCAACTCCGGAAGAGGCGTTTCTAAGCGAAAACCAGCGCTGCGATTTCATTGGTGCCCTTAGAATTCGATTCCGGGCACCGGTTCAAAAGTTAGAAAAACTCGCTTGCCCGTTCACTGAACGTACCCGAGTCAATCTTCGGAAAATGATTCTGGGCACACCGGGCCTCGGAATCAGGTGCCTTCAGAAACTGTGCTCTTGTAAAATTTCTAAGAAAATTAAGAAAAAAAATTTCCTTGAAATTTACGGGTCTTTACATTACTCCTACCTCAGGACTTTACGTCCCCGTAAAGATACACCAAAAACTAGGGAAACCAATGTGGGTACTGAGCACGCATCTGAGCCTCCCGCTCCCAAGTGCTCTCCTGGAGGTTCCCGTGCTGCCATCTGATGTGCACAAGAGGAATCGATCGCCCACGTAGGACCCGCTCCTGTCGATCCTCTATCTCCACTGGGACCTCCGCAAAAGTCGCTCCATCATCCACGTCTAGCTCCCCATAGTCAAGGATGTGTGTCGGGTCGTGCACGTATCTCCTCAGCTGGGATACGTGGAAGACGTCGTGCAACCGGTGCAACTGAGGTGGCAGAGCCAGACGATAAGCCACCTCGCCAACCCTGCTGAGGACCTGGAAGGGTCCGATGAAGCATGGAGACAACTTGCCGCCTCGGCCAAATCTCCTCAAACCACGTCGAGGTGAGACCCGCAAGAAGACGTGGTCGCCATCCTCGAACTCTAGTGGCCTCCGCCTCCTGTCAGCATATGACTTCTGCCGGCTCTGTGCTGTCCTCATCCGCTCCTGGATGACCTGGACCTTCTCTGTCGTGGCCCGGACCATCTCTGGTCCCACAAGTGCAGACTCCCCAGGGTCTGTCTAGCACAAAGGAGATCTACAAGGCCTGCCGTACAACGCCTCGTAGGGTGCCATCCCGATGGTGGAGTGGTAGTTGTTGTTGTACGCAAACTCTACCATGGGTAGGTGGTCCTCCCAGCTGCGACCAAAGTCGAGGACACATGCGCGGAGCATGTCCTCAAGAGTCTGAATAGTCCTCTCCGTCTGACCATCCGTCTGAGGGTGAAAGGCGGTGCTCAGACGTAGTCGCGTCCCGAATGCCTCCTGCAACCCCTTCCAAAGCCGGGAAGTAAAACGAGTGTCCCGATCAGAGACGATAGTCAATGGCACACCGTGAAGTCGTACAATCTCTTGAACGTAGAGACGCCCAAGCTCTCCACTGAGCCCTGCTCTCGGATGGGTAAGAAGTGTGCCGACTTGGTGAGTCGGTCAACAATCACCCAAATGGAGTCGTGACCTCTGGAAGTGCGTGGAAGTCCAGTCACAAAGTCCATAGATATCCCATCCCACTTCCACTCCGGGACCTCCAAGGGCTGTACCAAGCCTGCTGGTACCTGATGCTCTACCTTCACCTGCTGGCAGGTGAGGCACCATGAGAGGAACTCTGCCACAGCCTTCTTCATGCCCGGCCACCAGTGCTGTCGTCTGAGATCCTGGTACATCTTCGCCACTCCAGGATGTACCGCCAAAGGAGAAGTGTGAAACTCTCTCAGCACCTCCTCTCGTAAAGCGACTGGTACCAAGGTACGTCCTCTGAAAAGGAAATCGTGCTCTTCTCCAAGGGAGAAACCATCAGGTGCCTGTCCTGAGGATATATGTGCACGTCGTGTCTCACAGTCAACGTCCCCACGCTGTGCCTCTCTGACCCGCTGAAGAAGTGGAGGAGAGACTGTGAGAGACTGAAGGAAGGCTGCTCCGTCTCTATCCACGAAGGATATCTGCAAAGCGGCTAGCTGCTCTGTCGCCTCCTCAAGTAGCTGGATGCACGTCCTCCTGCTGAGGGCATCAGCCACCACGTTCCCCTTACCAGGAGTAGAGACTATCTCAAAGTCATAGTCCTAGAGGAACTCGAGCCATCGCCGCTGTCTCAGGTTCAGGTCCTTCTGAGAGAAGATGTACCTGAGACTCTGGTGGTCAGAAAAGACTGTGAAGCGCTCGCCCATCAGATAGTGTCGCCATGTCTTCAGGGCAAAGACCACTACTGCCAACTCCAAGTCATGGGTAGCGTAGTTCTGCTCATGAGGCATCAACTGACGTGATCCGTAGGCAATCAAAGCCCGCTCCTACATCAGGACACACCCGAGTCCGGTCCCTGATGCATCGTAGTAGACTACGTATCCAACTCCCTCCTCAGGCAACCTCAAGATAGGTGCGCTGGTCAACCTCTACCTCAGCTCCTGGAAGCTCTGCTGACATCTGTCTGACCACACGAAGGGTTTCCCCTTCTTCGTCAACGCTGAGAGTGGGGCCGCAACTCTGGAGAAGTCTTGAACAAATCTCTGATAGTATCCGGCTAGGCCCAAGAAACTCCGCACCTCTGTCACGCTCTTGGGTGGCTCCCAAGCTAGCACTGCATCGATCTTCGCGGGATCCACTGCAACTCCCGCCTCAGAAATGACATTCCCCAAGAAGTGTACCTCACGTAACCAGAACTGACACTTCGAGAGCTTTCCATAAAGCTGGTGCTCTCGGAGTGTGTCTAGTACTACACGCAGGTGGTGGCGTGCTCCTCCTCCGTCGTCGAGTACACCAAAATGTCATCGATGAAGACCACTACAAATCGATCGAGGTATGGCTGGAAGATCCTTTTCATGAGGCTCATGAACACTGCTGGAGCGTTGGTCACGCCGAAAGGCATAACCAAGAACTCATAGTGGCCATACCGACACCTGAAGGCCGTCTTCTGCACATCCTCGTCTCGAACTCTAAGCTGATGATAGCCTGACCTGAGGTCTATCTTCAAGAACCACCGTGATCCCTTGAGCTGGTCGAAGAGGTCATCAATCCTGGGTAACGGATACTTGTTCCTCACTGTCACCTGATTCAGGTGATGATAATCGACACACAGTCGCAAGCTCCCGTCCGCCTTGGCGAACAAAATCGGGGAAGCCTAGGGCGAAACACTGGGTCGGATGAACCCCTTGCCCTGCAAGTCCTCCAACCATACTCGCAGCTCTCGAAGCTCAGCGGGGGCCATCCGATATGCTGGAGTGGATATCGGGGCTGTCCCGGGGTACAGGTCAATATAAAAGTCTACCTCTCTGCGAGGAGTTAGTCCTGGAACGTCGTCGGGAAAGACGTCCGCGTACTGATCGACCACTGCAGGAAAACTGGGACTCCGCACGTCAACTGCTCCCAGGATGAGGCTAGCCAACTGATGAGTGATGGGCTGACCTCTCCTCTGCGTGAGTCCATCCTGTGCTGCTAAGGCTTCCTTCTCGTCGGTGAAGGTGAACCTGCTCCCGTCGGTGCGCACACATCGCACCTTGCGCCTAATGCAGTCAATCTGAGCATGGACCGTAGATAACCAATCCATGCCCAAGATGACGTCGTAAGGCCTCGACGCCGCTACAAGAAGATCCCAGCCGAAGCTCTCGCCTCCTAGAGTAAGCTCACACTACCGGCACCAGTGCATAATCGTCGAGTCTGCTCCCGTAGGAGTCTCTAGCCGTAAGGATCGAGCCAACGGCTCTGTCGGAATCTCCGAGCTCCGAATAAGGGCAGTGGCTATGAAAGAGTGACTCGCCCCTGTGTCTATCAGAACTGCAGCAAGGGTGGAATAGACACAGATCGTACCTCGAATAATCTTTGGCGCACCGTGGTTGTAGGCCTCCGCTGCCTGGAGCTGAGCCTGTCTCTGCCCTCCAGCTCCCTGTGGTCGGGGCGGGCCTCCTGGTGGTGGTGGTGGCAGAGCCTCAAAGCGTCGCCCACCACCTGCTGCTCCGACAGCTCCTCTTCCTCGTCCGCCTCCTCCCTACGGACCACCACGGTCGACCCTCTGCCTCTACCTGGGTGGTCCCTCCACCGTCTGCTGACCCTCGGTACGACGGGTCGGGCAGTCACGAGCCATGTGGCCCCACCCGCCGCACTCGTAGCACTGCCTGCCTCTCGGAATACTGGCTCCGGGCTGGGTGCCCTGCACTACTGAGCCAGTGTCCCGAGGTCGCCTGTCGGAAGGTCTGGTCCGCCTGGAACCCTGAGTCACCCGCCGGCTACCAGCTGCCGAAGACTCTGCTATCTGCCGCCCTGCGGTAGGTCACGCTGTGGACTCAGCCAGGAAGCTCTCGATCAGGAGGGCTCGCTCCAGTACTCCTGCCTGGGTCGGGATGATGAGGGAGATTAGCGATGCCCTGATCTCGTGTCTCAGACCCTGCTCGAAGGTCCGGGCCCGGAAGAAGGGGTCCCGTACCATGTCTGTCGAGTACCGAGAAAGGTCGGTGAATCTCGCCGCGTACTGAGCGACCGTCAAGCTGCCCTACCGCAGCTGAAGAAGCTCCTGGATGCGCACCGCACGGAGGGTGGCCGGGACGAACTCTGAGCGGAAGAGGCTCTCGAAGTCTGTCCAGATGAGGGTGGCCTCATCGTGTACCTGGAGCATCAGGCTCCACCAACGTCCGGCTGTTGCGTGCAGTAGGCTCGCCGCGAGGATCACCATGAGGTCTGCTGGTGTCCTCACTAGCCTGAAAACTCGGACGACCGCCTCCAGCCAGTCCTCGGCTGCCTGGGGGTCCGACTCCCCACGGAACCTGGGTGGTCGCTGGCGCTGGAACTCGTGCAGAGCTCCGAGGCGTCGTGCGTCGTCAGCTGCCAGTGCTGGAAGCATCGGGGGCTCGGCGGGTAAAGGTACCGCTGGTGCCTCTGCTGTCAACGGGCCCTGTATCGAGGCCTCGTCGCTCGACGGGCTGTCGTCGCACACTACTCTAGGAACCCCAGCTGGCTGCTGTCGTCGTGCCATCCTGAAAAGTAAACAAGTGCACCATGGTCAGAACAGTATACCTGGTGAGCTGACACAAGTAATCACAAAGAAAACTTGAAACACACATGCAATCAATGTTTTTGTGCGTTAAGTCGGAAACTAGAAGTCAGGGTCCTGGTGTATGGATACGTCGGCCGCCGCACCAACACTGGACTCCCTGGACTGATAACCACACTTAATACGCTAAACACTATTGATTCACATAGAAGAAAGATTAGTGTCTGCAGTAGAACCGACCACCTCTGATACCAATTTGTCACGACCCGTCCTCGGGGCCCGTGCCGTGACTACCCCAAGCCTGCCTTCCATAGGCCAGGGGCTGGCGACTAGCACCAAGGCGTAAATCCCAACAAAAAGGGAAGGCATTTCCTTTGAAAAGTAAACAAGCACCACAGAGTAAGCAAGCGGAAAAGTAAACACTAAGTAAAAACTGTACAAGCTGTGCTGAAAGTAAAAGGGGTCGGAAATACAAGCCCAACTGTAAAGTACAACTGAAAGGAAAAACAGCAACTGAAAGTAAAAACTGCAGCGTCGAGCCATCCTCTGGAAGTACCACCTGAAGGGTGGGTACAGATAGCCTCCACTGCTCCTCGGGTCCACATAACCTCTCCGTGTACGTCCCGCCCAGTGGTCCACCTCCAGGTACTGTCCTGCTTCTGCACGCCTCCTCCATGATCAGCGCTGTCCGTCGTCTGCAACCAACACCACGAAGTGCGGGCATAGCCCGTGCAGGGGTGAGTATAAGCTACTCAGTAGGGACCCCGAGACCCCCGAAGGTCTCCCGAAATCCACAAAGGATAAGCCACGAAGGAGAGATACAATCACAAAGTAACATCTGACACGGCTTAGGTATATGCCCATACATATACCTAAGTCATCAATTCCCCGATCGGCTCCAACGTCCGAGCCCTAGCACAACCCAGTCCACACAGGAAAGCAAAACGCATACCCATGCAGAATAGAACAACACAATCCACAAAGGAGTGTAATCAGTAAAGCCACACAGGATAGCTCAACAAAATCCACAAAGGAGAGAAACACAAGATTCATGTAACGCCCCGACCCCAGCTACCCAGAGTCGGTGCATTACTTCGTAACATTGGCATGATCACAAAAGATCAAGTCTCGAAAGACCGATTAGTTTAGTAGCCTTGGAAACACTAGATACATTCATAAGTCTTACATTACATCATAAAGTGAAAAACTAATAACAAATTCTTCATAGTCCACACTCATATCCTCTTCTGACTATCCCTGCAGGTCATTCATAAAATACTTCTTCACATCCTGGAAAATATTAAAACATTTAAAGGGGTGAGCTCAGATGCTCAGTAAGGATAACAATATTGCGGAAGCTTTCATAAATAAACATTAACATTTAAGGCAATGTATAACTGAAACAAAAGCCTTTTAAACTTGAACTTCAACATAATATGGCAAAAGTAAATTGAGATAATGCCATTCACTTCTTCACATGGATATTCTACTGGTCGAATAATCACATGCAAAATCAACAACCACTTTCATAATGATAGAATGCATAATGCCAGACTATCATAACCACGTAGTCAAGGCCTCGTGACAAGACCACAAATAAGATTTTGTCAAGGCCTCGTGCCAAGACACTAGTTTGTCTCATGAGACTTGCCGATGCATCGAGGAGCTATAGCGGGCTCCACCCGTCACTTATTAAGTCCAATGCATTCCTCATATGAATAGGTTTAAACATATCATAAACCATAACATAATCGTATCACATAAAACATGCATAAAGGAAACATAACATTTCCACATTTCAATCAAGAGATATCAATACAACACATTGATATAATAAAAACGCTTTCAAAACCATATTCAATACCAAAATAAAAGAAAGTTAAAACTTTGTATTTAATTTTCATTAAAAAAAATGATGGCTTGTAGAGGAAGCCGAAACTCAAATAATGGTCACGGTGGCGGAGAAGTCATTGTCGCCGCATAAGTACGGAAATAAAAACATTCCCTTTTTGTCGTTTAGTAAAACGCTTCGTATAAAAATATTCCTTTTGAATGAACTTAAAAGTCAATGGGGTTTATACACCGTATAAAAGAAAGTTGTGTATAAAACCAAATATGCCTCAATGAAAGGGGATTGAGACGAAGTCCTTAAAAAGATCATTTTTTTATAAAGTAGGTCTATTATGTGTATTCACTATAAGTACACACAAATAATGTAAAAATACAAGATAGGACATAATAATATCATGACATAATTTGAAAGTAGGAGATTAACCCAAAGAATAAAAATTGGGTTAAGAAGTTCCCTTACCTCGTGTCTGACTTGACTCAACCGTTCTTTAACCTCCTGAATAATAATCTAGAGTTAATATATACCTTATTAAGAAAAATTTTCAATTTAATTATCCTTTTATATCACTTATTACAATGATATGAACATTATGTAATTATTTAAGTTAATAACGGTCGTTTTGCCGATTTTTGGTACTTGAGTCAACAATAAACTTCTTATAATTACAAGTTGTTCATGTGGTGAAATATCCATTATATCCAGAATTATATTCATGATGTAGATATCATATATATCATATATACAGTATATACATTCATTCATAATGTCACGTAACATTTAGAGGTAAGAAATGAAATGCACCGTTCATGGAGACGGTAAGCCGTACGTACGCATGAACGCTACTTTCATTTCTATTTCGTATTTAATGGAATGAAATCATAATGATATAAATTTATAATATAATTACATTATAATATAGTGTATAATACCATTTAATCCATCCTTTATACATCCCACATATGGCATTAACGATTCAAATCACTTTGAGGGGGCGGTAATCCGCACTTCCTAAAATGAAATTATCGCGTTTTACCCATAATGGAAATCATAAAGTATGCCATAAATGAGAAATACAGAAGCATAAGTAAAACATAAACATATTATATATCATATATAAAAATAGTGACATATTAATGGCCACCTTTGAAGGTGTTATATGAGTGTTGAACAATCATCGTTTCGTGAGGCAGAAATTTGCCATCCACAGAAACCGTATGTTCTTTAACCATTAGATGTAGGTGTGTGTAAGTGTAGATCGAATCCTTCTTATAAAAACATCCTAGTATATTGAGGATACTGGTGTTGTTACAAAAGAAATGAATAAAAAGAGTTTAGGGGGTTGGAGAAGAAAAATAAAACAAAACAACATTAGAGAAGACATTACCTCAAAATCGGGTAACTCTTTTTGATTTGAGATAAAGGCTTCCTTGGGAAGAGTTCTGCCCAAAGTGAGGCTTCTAGGAGTAAGGGAGGAATGTTGGGAGAGTATTTGGGAATAGTTTGGCCGAGCCAAATGGCTTTAAAGTGTAAATTAGGTGGCAGAGGTGGGGGCCTTTTATAAGTGGAGAGGAGGGGCACTTTTGGAAAGATTGAAATGTTACATTATTACACAATGCTTTTCGGATTATAAAGGACCCACACTTATATAATTCGAGGATAAGGTGATAAGGGTTCGAAATATCCTCATCCAATTGGCTTTGGACAAGTGTAAGCCTTGGAGTTTGCATTATCTTCCCATTTTATTTAAATCGTTAAATAATGAGGTCATCACTGCATCATCATGATGTCATAAATAATTTAATTTATTTAATGTCTAAAAATTATAAAAAAAAATACTATGATGTAGGAAATCTTTTTATCTTTATAATGAATATTTATAATCAAAATTTGGACTTGTGTAACACCACTTAAAAACTGTTTTATTAAAACAACTCATGTTTGTGTCAATTTAATTTTAACATTAAATAAATATATATTAATGTCATTTTCCAACCAAAGTGGCTCCATGGGGTCCCCAAGTTGACCCATGGGTTGTCTTGGTCTGCCATGACTAATCCAATAGGAGTATGACAAGTTTCAAGCTCATATCGTATTATTAAAACATTGTTTTTACCTTAAACTACACTAATTACCACTAATCGCGATTAAGAACTTAAAAGTTACTATTCACCAAAAAAATTTATTTTAATCTCATTGAACCACATTTTACTTTTTAATGATAAACATGTATGTCGGATTTTTTAAAATCAAATCACAAAAGTGGTAATATTTCATTTTAACGAAAAATCAGTTTTTAACAACCACTTAGTGGTTTCACTATTCATCAAAAATTGAAGTTTTTCAGAATAAGGCCAAAATTTCACCCTAAGCTATAATTGATATTCCGAATTCAAAAATGATGTCTATTTTACAAAATTCCAAACATATAAGTTGTATTAATAAATTTTATAATTAATTCCCGCTGTTACAACAAATAGCGTGTTTTTAAGAAACAATTTATATCAAAAAATTGGCAACTATTTATGTCCAATTTCAATGTTAAATTAATTCTAATGATCACCAATGGATAAAATGGTAAAAATATATTATAATTATAATTTAAAACCACTAAATAGTATAATTTATCACTATAAATTATTTTCATTAAAAAAGTTGTTTTATGTATTTTTCACTATTCATAAAAATTTGGAAGTTCTCAGAAAATTACAAAAAATTCAACATAGGCTAATTTCAATATTAGGAATACAAAAATGAAGTCCATTTTGAAATATAAAATTTATATAAATTTAAAAAGTGGTTATTACTATTCATAACGGCTACTTTGATTAGTTGCGGTGTGTTAGAACTCAAAGTTGCGTACAATGCAAGCTATTGCATTCTTGAATGAGATGCGTATCGTGGAAGCTCGGGGTGTTACAATTCAGCTCACACAGGTATACTTCTTTGGATGACGAAAAGATGATCTCTGATCCATATAAGTCGTCGGACCCATGAAGGATCGATAGGTAACTAATCTCTGCAGTGACCCACACAGGATCGGACCCACACAGGATCGGGCCCACGCAGGACCTGTAGGAGTTGGCTCACACAGAACCGCTGAGTGTTGACCCACACAGGATCGGATCCGTACAGGATCGGGCCCACACAGGACCGGGCCCACGCAGGACCTGTAGCACTGATCCACGTAGGATCGCTGAGTGTAGTAGTCATCGCAGTCCACTGAGGATCTCTGCACAGTCGTCGCCGTAGTCCACTGAGGATCTCTGCACGGTCGTCGTCGAAGTCCAGGGAGGATCTCTGCACAGTCGTCGCCGTCGAGGAAGCAGTCGCAGCCAGCACTAGGGTTCCCGCACACAGAAAGCTCGTTCGGGAGGGTCCGCTCCACGAGCCGAGAGGCTGATACATCAACTGTCATGAAGTCCAGAGTTGATGTATCCAAAAGCTCCGCATCGTCAACAGGAACTCAACGCAACAGACGGCGCGTCGATCGGACGCCCGGTCTGAGAGTTATTGGCTTTTTCGTCCCAGGGGCCCGGTTGGTTTTTAAGGAAAACCCAACCCAACCGTACTCCACCTGCGTCCAAACCTCGGGCGGAGGGTGCCAAAAGATCCGTCTCACAAATAGGAACTCAACAAAGTTGACGGCACGTCAATCGGACGTCCGTGGCTCAAGATATGAGCGTTTCCGCTCCGAGGGCCCGGTTGGTTTCGTGTACGAACCAACCCGGCCAAACTCAAAGTATTCCGAAACCTTGAGTGCGATAGACCGAAACGACCGTCTCGATCCAAGGATCGCGTTGCCGCTGACGGTGGGTCGTTTGGAGGCCCGTAGTTCAAGATACGGCCATTTGAACGAAGTCTGTCCGAAGACGGGGGGTCCGGGCCCGGGCCGACCCGGCCCGACCCCCCTGGTTGGCCCGAACCGGGTCGGGTCCGACCCAGTTGGCCCGGCCCTGCCCGGCCAGGACCGGCCCGGCTCGGCTCGGCCGAGCGGCCGAGCGGCCGACGCGGGGTAAAGCCGCCGCCCCGCGTGACACTCCCGCGGCACCCGCGGGGTGTCGGCCATACACCCGCGGGGTGCCGCGTGACAACCCCGCGGCACCCGCGGGGTGTCGCGCTGGACACCCGCGGGGTGCCGCCACCTCCGGCCGCCGGCGCCGGCGACCCGCGCCACCACCGGCTTTCGCGGGCCGCCGGAGTCGCTCAGGTGGCCCGTTTTCCTTCCCATCTGTGCCGTTGTTCCTCCCGGGTTCCGTTCTTTACTGCGGGATCATCAAACACCCGTTGCAGCACGTTCCGTCGTCGCCCGCCAAATCCGCAAAACACGAAGAACGACGGAGGGTTGTCGGGCCGTGTTCGTTTGACCCGCACACTCCGCGTTAGATAAAAACAACTGGAGAAAATAGAATGTTCAACACATGAACCAACAATTTTTAATAAAATAAAAATTGTTTCTTTGATTCCGGTTCTTTAATTTTTAAAGAACGTTCACGAGAATTTAAGAGGGGTATTCCAAAATTATAAAATCCCTAATTCGTTGATCGTCGCGCGTGGGCGTTCTACGCGGAAAAGCTCGTCGCGGAAGAGAGGGATCATCGCGTCGTCGCGGGGAGGCGTCGCGTCGTCGCGGAATCCGGCATTGAGTCGGCGAGCTCAACGGACCAAGAACAACAATTTTAAATTATAAATAATGAAATCTGTGTTTAAAACCAAAAAGGAAGGAACCTTGTGAGGAAATCCAAAATCACTCACCTCAACGGTCAGTGATCGGAGATCGGGGTGGAGAAGGACGTCTCGGACGGAAGCGTCGTCGATTTCCGGGTTCGGCGTTCTTCGCGTTCTTCGCGTTCTTCGCGTTCTTCGCGTTCTTTGCGAGGGAGAAGAAGAAACAAGGATCCTCTCAAATCTTCTCAAAAGATTTTGGGTTGGTCTTATTTTATTAATATGCCAACACACGAAAACAGGTTAAGAAATGATCGAATTAATTCGTTGAATTACTTCAACAAAAGAAACAGGCCATTTAATTCACGAAATAAACCGCCCAATTAAATGGCCTGTTAAGAATTTAGAAAACACGTCAGTTGAATTTCATTAAGACGGGTTTTCACGGGTGCGTTTCTTAGTGGAAAGAAACGGCGAGGCTCGTGCGGGCCCCACCTCACAAATATCCTACCAAAGGGGTAGGATATTTCTGGATAGCATCCTATCCAGTTCAACTCAGTTCAAGCCGCCTTTAAGTGGCTTCAAGTGGCTTCCAAGTGGCTTAAGTGAAATAAAATAAAGTTGTCGCAAAATTATTTTATTTCTTAACTTTAAGCCCGAAAATTAAAAACCACACCCGAGCAAACGCAACTCCGGAAGAGGCGTTTCTAAGCGAAAACCGGTGCTGCGATTTCATTGGTGCCCTCAGAATTCGATTCCGGGCACCGGTTCAAAAGTTAGAAAAACTCGCTCGCCCATTCACTGAACGTACCCGAGACAATCTTCGGTAAATGATTTCGGGCACACCGGGCCTCGGAATCAGGTGCCGTCAGAAACTGCGCTCTTGTAAAATTTCCAAGAAAATTAAGATTAAAAATTTCCTTGAAATTTACGGGTCTTTACACTTTTGATCAAATCAAAAAGAAGAACCCGAAGAAGAGGTAATAATTTCACCACCCTCTTTAAAGTTCTTTTCTTCTTCCACTTCTTCTTTTTTGATATTTATATTCTAAAATAATAACTCATGTATCATATATATACTGTGAACTTATTATAAATATTGTACATCCATCTTCATTATTCTATCCATCCTTTGAATGACATGTCACCACACATGCATAAGTAAGGATTACCGTCTCCACGTCGTGGTGTAATTGTTATTCAATACTTTATTATTTGGATGGGTATAATAATGATGTGTAATTCATGTAAATAATAAATAAAACATGATAATGATTCTTTATATATGATATACCGTCCAATTATATGTTATTTTAATATCAAAATAATGATATTGTCGCTCGTGCGTACGTACAGATTACTGTCTCCACGAACGTGATGAGATTCATTCCCCATCATATCCATTCAAGACTAAATTTCATTTAATGATTAAAAATAATGTTTTGGGACAAGATATAATTCAGGATATTAATAATATACATCTTATCCATAACAAATATGTCTCACATAACAAATAATATAAAAGAAAATGAATCCTTTAACACCTGAAACGATGATAATACTAAGATATTATTAACAAATAAATGTTAAAAGATCATATATGATATCATATTAATGTATATAATTCTTGTATAATTAAATAATTATTATTTCACAATTATACAGGAGGTTAACCTACCCTCGACCAAGGAAAAATTACAAAGTAAGGGGTTTCTTATCTCACTTTTAATTCCCTGAGATTTTCATTTTTCAACACTTATTTATTGCATGTGGTGTGTGTACTGCCCATGATTGTATTCATTATGTAATATAATTTAATTTATGGATATCTACATCATCATTGCTTGATCCTTCTTTCACGGGTGTATGTTTCGTAAGTTACCAAATCGATAAGGTAATTTGAAATTTCAATTTCCACTCATTCGACTTTACGCATACTTCAGTGATTATTTTACTCCAAGATTCGGTGTGGAATGACTATTCATTTGCTTATGTAATAATTTACACTCCCCTTTCAGTGGATATACTTTTGATACACATAATCACTTCATTTATATATTCGAAAGTCATTGATATGAACTTTATAAGATTAATTTTAACTCAATCTTCATTTATTTAGTTAAACATCCAATTTATTGGTGTTGTTTTTACTAGAATATGTGTGAATGTCCTCCGATTTATTTACACTGAATATCCAATCATATTGAGTGTATTTATATTTTTTACACATAATTATGTCGTTGATTTATCCTTAACCTAAGGATATGCTCTTTATAAGAGATTTCATTCCATTGAGAATTCATTATTGTTATACACCAATTCACTTTTATATGGGGTATATAATGTACTTTGACATATTATATCATGAATCCCTTTATTCTCACAATATTATAGAGTTTTTGTTACCTCAATTATTTGTATTCAATTGTCTCTATTTGGTTAGGAACTCTAACTAAAATATCATTTTAAATGCTTTAAAGATTTATTATTTTATATCATTCTCTTTAATGTCCATGTTTTTAAAATGTTTTTAAGGAATTATTTATATGGACATTAATGTTTTAAAATTAAAATTACTTTGAAAAGTTTCAATGTGGTATGGGACACTTTTATTCAAAAATCTATTTTTGAATGGATTCTTGAAAAATAGTGTGACTTCTAAATGTTTTCAAGAAAAAGGGGGATATTTCTCTCACATAATTTTAATGATTATTTTCATCTATGTCAATATCTTTCATTATTCTCGATTGAGGTTAATCTGTCACAATACAATCTTCCATGTTGTATTTAATGAGTTATGTTTGAATGTGGATGTGCTATTTTTATACCATTCATGGTTTGTGGATAAAGTATTGACATTTAATATACTAGTTTTAATATGAATGTTTATGTTATGTTTCAAACTTTTCATATAAGGAATGCATTGGACTTAGTAAGTGATGGGTGGAGCTCGCTATAGCTCCTCGATGAATCGGTAGGTCTCATGAGACAAACTAGTGTCTGCGCACAAGGCCTTGACAAAATCTTATTTTTAGTCTTGGCATAAGGCCTTGACTATGTGGTTATGATAGTCTGGATTTATGCCTTCCATCATTATAAAAGTGGTTATTGATATTGCATGTGTTCATTTGACTAGTAGAATATCCATGTGAATAAGGTAATGGAATTATTTGATTTTATCTTTTCCCTATTATGATAAAGTTCATGTTTAAAATGCTTTTGTTATATTCTTATACACCGCCTTAAATATTTATGCTTATTTATGAAAGATTCTTTTATAATGTTATCCTTACTGAGCATCTGAGCTCACCTCTTTCTATGTTTTATTTTCCCTGTATGCAAATAAGTATTTTATGACTAACCTCCAGGGATAGTATATGGGATCTTAGTGTTGTCTATGGAGACAATGTTGTTTTAGTTTTCCATTTTATGATGTAATGTAAACCTTATGAATGTATCTAGTACTTCCAAGGTGTAAGAACACAGATCTTCGTTTCATGTATGTTTTTCCTTTTCTGGTCGATTTTTAGAAAAATAGGAAAATATTGAAATTTTCTAAGTGCACGCCATGTACTTTATAAGAACATGTCATGTACTTTGATGTAGTGTCAGGCCGTGTGTTGGCCGTGTTTGGGCCACACACACGGTGTGTAGGGGCGATGTGGAGGCCGCTTAAAGCGGAGTACAGAAAGGCAATGTACACGCCGTGTACCCCAGAAGTACATGTAGTGTACTTTTTTTTCATTAAACAGACTAAGGTCTCTCCTGATGGACAGAACTTGCTTCTTCTTCAGGTTCTTCATCCGAGAGAAACTGTACGGCCGCAGAACATCCCCGAGCCCCCGAGCCTCCATCTGTTCTCCGAATCGACCGTCGTCAATAGTGTTGGAACCACAACTGTAATCCCTTCCTTCTCCTAGAGCTTTGTTTTCCAATTCCTCCTCTTTCTCAAGATATCGTGGGTTTAACTTTTTGAGCATTTTCATAGATATACACTATTCTAAGTAGAATCAATCATTGTGGTTCAATTATATCGATCTCCTAGGATCTAGGTAGGTGGTTTGTGCCTTTCTATAGGAAGCCTGTGAATATTTTCTGCAATTCCACCAATTCCCTTGAATGGGGTATTGTGTGTTTCCTGCTTTCCCTTGTTGTTTGTATGCTTTTTCTTATATGCCTGATTAGAGGATATTGCTTGTGAATAGGGTAATATTTACTGTGCTCTAGATGTTTTTCCATGTGTGTTTTTCTTGTTAGGCATTTTTCCAGTTGCCATGCCTATTTGTACGATAGTGGAACTGTTATGCTATTGTGTTGTTGTGCCTTAGAATGAGATCCAAGTAGTTCTTGAGGTTTACTTGGGGAAATACACACGCTATGCATGTTTTTTTACACGGGGATGTGAGAACCTAGTGCAGTAGACCATAGGGAGAATGGACGTAAGGGCTTCTCCAGAGTGTCTTTAATTTTATGATTCGAGAACACATGGGGAATTGATATTGAGTGCTTCCTCAGAGAGTCTTTAGTTCCTCAACGTGGGCCACATGGGGAATGAGATGTTGAGTGCTTCCCCAGAGAGCCTTTAGTATGATATGAGACTATAGGGGGAATTGACGGTGATTGCTTCCTCAGAGATTCTATTTGTTCTTTATTTAGCTAAGCCAGAGGGGTTAGACTGTGTGTGCCTCCCAGAGGGTTGCTAGTACTTGTAGGTTGAACTATAAGGGTTAGGTTGTGAGAACTACCCAGGCGGCACCTGTTTTTCTACTTGTTGATTGAATGTTACTTGTGTACTTTCTCTACTAGACACTATGGATTGTAGCTGCTGTGTGATTTCTTGTTTACTGCTTTCTGTACTTTTACTTGCCATGTAATCCATGACTGTTAGGCACAGATCTTTGGGTGGTTTCCTACTGGGACCTTGTATCACACCCTGTTTGGGCCATGCTTTTGGTCCCAAACAGACTATATTGTTTTATGTATAGATAAGGGCTAGAGCCCTTCTACTTTAGGTACTTGACTTGTTTTGGATCTGGAGAGCATGGGACCAATCTATGGCTTGCGATGCTGAGGAGTTTACCTATTTTATTGTGCACTTGGGTTTAGTATTGTATTCAGAATTGTGACTTGTTTGGTTTCTTTCCTAGACATATGTATCATGCATCATTATTATATATGTGTGCTCTGGTTTTCTTCTTTCAGTCTTTTTTTGTTTATTTCTGTATAGATTATTATTACTTCCACTGTTGTATATTGTTTACATCCGTTGTGTACTCTGCCAATGAGGACAAAGTTTCCCCACTATCACACCCAAGGCCCTCGCTGCTAGTCAGCAGCATCTGGAGTTCAGGGAAATGTGGTTGAGGCCATGTGACCAACCAGGTATGGGGTGCCTCTGGCTGGCTTCCGGAATCGGGATGTTACAAAGTGGTATCATAGGGTTTCTTTTCTCTTGATTTACTGTTTGGAGCCTTTAGCCAGGGATAGGATGGATTCGGTACTTGGCATTAACCTGTTCTTGGGAGTAGCTAACATGTGTACATGGAAAAGCCAATCAACCTCGCTTATTACAGTTTTTTGGTTTTTCTATGTTACAGTTGATCTGATTTCACCTAGAGTGATTCACATTCTTTGTGATGTTATTGTTGTCTATATTGTTGTTCTATTTCTATCACAACACGATGAGATGAGGGTATTCCATCTCATGCATCACATAGGCACTTGTTAGAAATCACATGTCATGCATCCTTGTCATGCCATCTAGGGTGCATTAGAAATTTCATGTTTTTGTGATAGATGTTGTGTAGACTATGCATGATGTTGCGATAAATGATTTGATAGAGTCCATGCAGTTTGATAGAGAGGTTGTTTGTATTATACCTTGCTTAAATGAACGCCAAATTTTGGTTCTTGCGGTGTTATGGGCCCTCATAAATCGGAACTTGGTGGATCATTGATATGTTTCCCTTATATATGATATGCAAGGATGCCAAGCTTTGATTCATGGTGATTATGGGCCCTCAAGGATCGGAATTTGGCACCTTCATGGATGTTTTTCAGTGTTTTATGGGCTTCGGTGCTGTTTTAGAGCTACTGCTTAGAAAAACACAGAATACACAGTGTGTACTTTATATATACACCCTGTGTAGTTTTTAAACCGTGTCACTGACTGTGTGAGCAGAAACACAGGTTGTGAAAAATATCCAGTAACACACCATGTACGGTAGATACACATCGTGTAGTAGTGAGCCATGCACCCGGTCGTGTCACCAACAACACGGGTCGGGGAAGCTCCTGTAATACACATCGTGTTTTGTATGAACACGATGTGTAGCCTTGTTCTAGGTACCCATCTGTGTCACGAACAACACAGGACGGTGTTATCTCCTCCTATACACACCATGTTTGTTTGGAACACGCTGTGTAAGGGTCATCCATGTACCTGGCTGTGTCACCAACAACACAGATTGTGAAAAATCTTCAATTACACACTGTGTATCCTCAGCCGTATAACCGGCCATGTAACTAACAACACGGGTCGTTGCAACCTTGTCCATTACACATCATGTCCACAAGGAACACGACTTGTACTCTACGTTTAAGAATACCACGTGGGTTAGCCGTGCAAGGAGACTCGGTCAGGGGAACAGAGTTAAGTACAAGCCGTGTAGATTTTATACAGGTCATGTAGTCATGTTTTGTAAATTTTTAGTGTTGTCTTATTGTATTTTAGTTTTGTACTCCTTTGTTCTCTGTCCTTGATATTATTGATCTAAGGAATGCTTTTGATCTTTCAGAGCTATGCCTCCGAGATGTCCTCTGTTTGTACTTCAGTTGTAGGATAGTGATCAGATGCTAGATATGGCTGATTAGGGACTTCCTGCCAATCCTCCAGTCATGCCAGCCTTGGCACCAGATGTCATACCAGTTGTGGGCGCTGATGCACAGTTTAGGGAAGGCATTATGAGGATTATGAAGGCCTTTCAGGGATCACCGCTTCCTACCACGACAATGGCTTACTTGACGCGGGTTTTCTAGCAGCAACATCCACCTACTTTCATGGGGGAAGGAGGACCACAGGCTACAGAGTCATGGCTGGAAGCCATGCTGACTATCTTTGAGCATCTAGAAATTCCTCCAGAGAGTCGGGTCAAGATCACTACCTATATGCTATGAGAATCCACCAAGAGGTGGTGGGACGTGATCTCACTGGCAAGTCCTCAGCAGGTTATGGCTTGGGAGGAGTTCCAGCATGTTTTTTATGACTACTTATACCCGGAGACCCTGAGGCCCGATAGAGCCCAAGAGTTCATGAGTCTAGAGCAGGGTACTCATTCTGTTATGGAGTATAAATCTCATTTCACTGAGCTGTAGTGTTTCACACACCTCTGGGGTTGAGATGGGATGTTCTTAGTAAGAAAGTTTGTGGACGGTCTCAAGCGGGAGATCCGACCGCAGGTGAATATCTTCCAGTTGACTTTCATCGCTTCCATCGTCAACCAGGCACTGATTGCGGAGCGCAATCTGAGAAACTCCGGAGCTGCGAGCCAGGGCGGTTCTGCTTCCATAGCTATTACTCCTCCAGTTGAAAGTAGGAAGCGCCATAGGGAGTCTACGTGTGGTGATCTGAGGAGGTGAGATACATCTTCACGTATCCAGGTGGTATGCTACCAGTGTGGAAGGGCAAGGCACATGAGGCCACAGTGCCAGATAGACCCAGTGGAGTGCCGATCTTGCGGTAATATGGGTTACCTTCAGCGTTTCTGCCAGGTTTTTTCACCAGTAGCTGGTGACGGGGGTTCTTCTATGACCCCTCGTTCGGGAGCAGCCCCACCTGCTTCTCACCAGTCAGGTAATTGGAGTTCTTCCGACCATTCGGGCTAAGGTGGAGGTTGAGGCCATGGCAGTCAGTCACCATTCTTTCAGCATTAGCAGGGAGGATTAGGTTAGAGTGGTCAAGAAGGGTCACAGGGTCGCGGGACAGGCCATACTTTTGTGGTGGAGCAGATCTATCAGGAGCAGGATCACGGACCTTCTACAGTTCGAGGTACGATCTTAGTAGCCTCAGTTTTATCTTCATCTCTTCTCGATACTGGTGCTACGCTTAGCTTTAACTCTATTGCTGTTGTGGAGAGCCTTGGGCTTTGTATCTTTTCTTATGCCGACTTGTTGACACTAGACAGGCCTTTGGGGATGAGGACATCTAGTGTGCATCAGTGCAGAGAGTTCCCTCTCTATGTTGCAGGGTAGCGTTTCTTATGGGATCTCTATGTCCTAAAGATGACAGGCTATGATTTCATTCTCGGGATGGACTGGTTGGTTCCCTTCTAGGCAGTCGTCGACTGTTATCACCGCAGGGTGAGTTTTATTTCACCAGAGGGTGAATCTTTTCTTCATAGAGGTGAATGAGATGTTTGGGCGAGTCAACCATGACTCGAGCATCATGGGCTAGGAAGGGTTATGGCCCAGATTTCTAGTCTTAATCTAGATGATCAGGGGACTTCACGGTTGGACTTTTCTCCAGTGGTGAATCATTTAAGGGATGTCTTCCCAGAATACTTTTCAGGTTTTTCTCTAGAGATGAGGTAGACTTCTCAATTGAGCTCATGCCAGGGGCAGAACCAGTGTCCATTCCTCCTTATAGGATGGCTACACTTGTGTTGCAAGAGCTCAAGAATCAGTTCGAGGAGTTGCAGGCAAAGGGTTTCATCCGACCCATTACTTCTCCTTGGGGTTCACTAGCCCTGTTTGCGAAGAAGGTAGACGGTACCCTTAGTATTTGTGTGGATTATTAGATGTTGAACCAGTTGACGATCAAGAACCGATATCCCCTACTGAGGATTGATTATATTTCCGATAAACTTCGAGGAGCCCGGGTGTTCTCGAAGATCTATTTGAGGTCCAGTTATCATCAGTTGCACGGTATACCATCAGATATACCCTGACAGCCTTTAGGAGCAGGTATGGTCTCTATGAGTATACAGTTATGTTGTTCGGTCTCACGAATGCGCTGTATGTTTTCATGGAACTGATGAACTGAGTTTTCCATACTTACTATGATTCTTTTGTCATGGTCTTCATGGAAAATATCTTGGTGTACTCTCACACTCGACATGACCATGCTACCCATCTTGAGATCATTCTGAGTGCACTGAGAGAGCATTGGATTTATGCTAAACTCTCGAAGTGCCACTTTTGGATGGACCAAATTCACTTCTTGGGTCACGTCATCTCAGAGGTAGGAGTATCGGTGGACCCAGATAAAGTGAGAGCTGTAGTTTCCTAAGAGCATCTGAAGAATGTTTTTGAGGTACGAAGTTTCCTAGGGTTGGCTGGATAATACAGACGCTTCATTCAGGACTTTTCATGCCTAGCAGCCCCATTGAATGGTCTGACCAAGAAGGGGGCGAAGTTCTTATGGTCAGATTCTTGTGAGTCAGCCATTCAGGAGCTAAAGGGGAGGTTGACGTCAGCACCAATACTAGTCTTTCCAGATCCAGGAAGAAGTTATATTGTTTATTGTGATGCTTCAGGGATCAATTTGGACGTTGTGCTTATGCAGGGAAATGGAGTCATTGCGTACGGGTCTCGGCAGTTGAGGCCACATGAGAGGAACTACCCGACACACGATTTGGAGTTGGCAGCTGTTGTTCATGCCTTGCACTGTTGGAGACATTACCTTATGGGATAGCACTTTGTGGTTTTCACCAACCTCAAGAGTCTCAAGTATATCTTCACTTAGCATGATCTAAATCTAAGATATTGTAGGTGGGTCAAGTATCTTCAGTCTTTTGATTTCGAGCTTGCTTAAACGATGGGAAAGGGAAACATAGTTGCAGATGAGTTGAGCAGGAGAACTCATATTCAGGAATTTCATGAGGCCAGCTGTGAGTAGCATCTTATGGCTCTATTCTCTGAGATGCATCTGGAACTGCACGACAGACAGAGAAAGACTTTCCTATCTTCTATAGCTATTACCTCTAAACTTCGTGATTGGGTACGAATGAGGCTGCTATCAGACTCAGAAGGCCTAGTATTGTGGGAGAGTGTGTCATGAGAGGACCCTCTTCCTGGATGGATAGTGGGAAAGGATGAGATATTGCATTTTCAGGGATGTGTATGGGTGCCAGCAGACATACGCGAGGAGCTGAGGTGGGATTTTCATTCCTCAGTTTGGGCAGTTCATCCTAGTGTCACTAAGATGTATCGGGATCTTCATCACTAGTACTGGTGGATAGGTATAAAGAGAGATGTTGATGGTTTCATCTTGAGGTGTTCTACTTATCAGCAGGTGAAGGCGGAGCATCAGCAACCAACAAGACAATTACAGCAATTACCCATTTCAGAGTGGAATTGGAAAGATGTCGTGATGGACTTCGTGACCGGATTGCCGAGGTTGCCTCGAGGGAACGATGTTGTTTGGGTTTTCATTGACAGGCTTATGAAGGTTTCTCATTTATTAATGATCAAGGAGAGCATTAGTGTTGCTGATCTGGGATGACTATACATCCAAGATATTTTCTGTCTGCATGGAGTTCCACACTCCATTATTTCAGACAGGGATGCGCGCTTTACTTCTCGGTTCTGGAAAGGGCTTCAAAGGGCCTTGGGTACGCAGATACATTTTTAATACAACATACCATCCCCAGACATATGGCCAATCTGAGCATATAATCCAGGTGCTTGAGGATATGCTCCGAGCTTTCATTCTAGACTTTGGTGGTTCTTAGGAGAAGAATACCCCTCTTGTGGAGTTTTCCTACAACTACAGTTTTCAGGTGACTATTCATATGGCACCTTACGAGGCTTTGTAAGGTCGGCTATGCTGATCACCCTTTTGCTGGCTGGAGGTAGGAGAGGCATCTTTACTCGGACCTTGTCTTGTCCAAGAGACCTTAGATCAGATAGAGTTGATTCGGAAGCGGATGGCTACAACACAGTCTTGACATAAATCTTATGCTGATCAGCAGAGACGACCTCTGGAGTTCGAGGTCGGGGATCAGGTTTTCCTGCATGTCGCACTGAGTTTGGGACACAAGAGGATTCAAAGATAGGGTAAGCTATCACCGTGGTACGTCGGGCAGTTTGAGGTGCTGGAGAGAGTTGGGTTGGTTGCCTATCGGTTGCAGTTACCTTAAAGGTATCGGGCTACGCATGATGTCTTACATGTCTCTCAGCTCTGACGTTACTTTTCACACTAGTCTTATGTCTTTCAGGCCAAGGAGGTTGAGCTCGAAGCAGATGCATCATTTGAGGAGCATCCTATCCATATTTTTCGATCGTAGTACGAAGGTTATCTATGGGTAGTCTGTTCCTCTAGTATGGGTGCTATGGCAGTACGGGCAAGTACAGGATGAGACCTGGGAGAGGGAGGCCGATGTACGATCGCAGTGGCCGGGGCTGTTCAGGATTTCTTCTTCTACGCCACACTAGGGAAATTCAGGGACAAATTTCTTTAAGGGGGGAAGTTTGTGAGAACCTAGATCTTCGTTTCAGGTATGTTTTCCTTTTTCTGGTCGATTTTGAGAAAAAGAGGAAAATCGGGAAATTTTCTAAGTACACGCCGTGTACTTTGATGAAGCGCCAAGCCGTGTGCTGGCCGTGTCTGGGCCACAAACACGGTGTATAGGGGTGATGTGGAGGCTTCTTAATGCAGAGTACAGAAAGGCCAAGTACACACCATGTACCCCAGAATTACACGTCATGTACTTTCTCGTTTTTTCATTAAATAGACAGGGGTCTCGCCTGACGGACAGAACTTACTTCTTCTTCAGGTTCTTTGTCTGAGAGAAACCTTACGGCCGCGGAACTTCCCCGATCCCCTAAGCCTCTGTTCATTCTCCGAATCAACCGCCGTTGATTGCGTACGAACCGCAATGATAAGCCCTTCCTTTTCCTAGAGCTTTTTTTTACAATTCGTCATCTTTCTCAAGATATCGTGGGTTGAGCATTTGGTGTGTTCTTATAGATCTACGTCGTTCTAAGGAGAATCAATCCTCATGATTCACATATATCGATCTCCTAGGATCTAGGTAGGTGGTTTGTGCCTTTCTGTAGGAATTCTTTGAATGTTTTCTGCAATTACACTAGTTCCCTTGAATGGGGTATTGTGTATTTCCTGTTTTCCTTTGTTGTTTGTCTGATTTGCTTATATGCCTGAGTAGAGGATATTTCTTGTGAATAGGTTAATCATTACTGTGCTCTGGATGTTTTTCCACGCATGTTTTTCCTGTTAGGGGTTTTTCCAGTTGCCATGCCCAATTGTAGGATAGTGAAACTGTTGTATTGTTATGTTGTTGTAACTTAGAATGATATCCATGTAGTTCTTGAGGTTTACTTGGGGCGATACGTGCCCTATGCATGTTGTTTTACATGGGGATATGAGAACCTAGTGTAGTAGACCATAGAAAGAATGGACGTAAGGGCTTCTCCAGAGTGTCTTTAATTTTACGATGCGAAACCATAGGGGGAATTACGTTGAGTTCTTACTCAGAGAGTTTGTAGTTCCTCAACGTGGGACACAGGGGGAATGAGACGTTGAGTTCTTCTCTAGAGAGCCTTTAGTATGATATGAGACTATAGGGGGAATTGACGGTGAGTGGTTCCTCAGAGAGTATATTTGTTATTTATTTAGATGAGCCAGAGGGGTGAGACTATGTGTGCCTCCCAGAGGGTTTCTAGTACTTATAGGTTGAACCATAAGGGTTAAGATGTGAGAACTACCTAGGGGGTCACCTGTTGTTCTACTTGTTGATTGGTTGTTACTTGTGTACTTTATCTGCTAGACACTATGGATCGTAGCTATTGTGTGCTTTCTTGTTTACTCCTTTCTGTACTTTTACTTGCCATGTATTCACTAACTATTTGGAATAGATCTTTGGGTGGTTACCTATTGGGACCTTGTCTCACACCCTGTTTGGGCCATGCTTTTGGGCCCAAACAGACTATATTGTTGCATGTATAGATAAGGGAAGCATCATTCTACTTCAGGTACTTGACTTGCTGTGGAGCTGGAGAGCATGGGACCAAGCTATGGCTTGCGATACTATAGAGTTTACCTATTTTTCTTTTGACTTGGGTTTAGTATTGTGTTTAGCATTGTGACTTGTTTGGTTGCTTTCCTAGACATATGTATCATGCATCATTATTATATATGTGTGCTTCAGTTTTCTTCTTTCACTCTTTTTCTTTTTATTTCAGTATAGATTATTATTACTTCTATTTTTGTATGTTTTTTACTTCCACTGTTTACTCTGCCAAAGGGGGCACAGTTTCCACACTATCACACCCAAGGCCCTCTCTGCTAGTCAGTAGCCTCTGGCGTTCAGGGAAATGTGCTTGAGGCCATGTGACCAACCAGGTATTGGGCTCCTCTGGCTGGCTTCCAGAACCGGGATGTTACCCAAGGCTACTAAACTAATCATTCTTTCGAGACTTGATATTTTATGATCATGCCACTAATACATAATAATGCACCAGCTCTGGGCTTCTGGGGTCGGGGCATTATAGTTGGTATCAAAGGAAGTTTAGTACAAACCTTGGAAGCTAGATTTAGATAAACTCTGATTAGAGCACATAGACCTAATAAAGACTTTGAGGATTAGTATAGAATAACTTCCCGGAATTTTGGAATTGTATAGATTTTAGGATTTTTCCAAGAAATACATCTCTTTCTGGATATGAGCAGGTATAGGCAGCTCTGGTACAGATGTACCTAGGGATAATACCAGAAAACACTACTTTAAGCTAGACTCGAACAGGAACTGGTGCACAACAACAGGCCTTGTTTCACTCTTTGTTACGACACTCCTGGGGGATATGATTAGGATAATTTGCATTTTATTTACAAATCGATTTTAAGTATTTTAATATAAGATGATAATAAGTGACCTTGGTTAATACTAAGGTGTTTAAAATTGAAAATATAGTGTCATGATATTCTCTAAATGATTTTATGACTACTGTTACTCACACAAAGCTTTATGGTTTTAGTCAATGGATGGATTCCAAGGAAGTCATATAACTTTGAGAATGATGTACAAGGTGGGAACGGTGGTGGAAATGAGCATAAAAATGGAATGTTGATAGGCGTAAAAGATATCTTGTTCATGCCAAATCATTTTTCAACCAATATAATCAATAAAATATATATTAACCATCTCCTGGACTCAACAAAGAAGGGAAAGGTGATGAATGATAAGAGCTCCAGTAGTGGAGACGATGGAGAAAAGAATACTCAATTTCCATCATGTAAGAAATGTGGAAGGAGACACCCAGGAAATTGTCTCAATGGAACAAATAAATTCTTTACTTGTGGGAAAGAAGTAAATAAAGGGAAGAATTACCGAGGAAAAAATGAAGAGTACTATGGAAGAAAAAAAATGGTCCCAATAATCCATTTACAGTCATTTTCCATAAATATAGGGGACCTGGCCATTACCCGTGTGAATGCCCGATTCTATAGGATATTTTCTTGGTCAAAGAAGAAGCTATGTGGAAATTAATGGTTGGAGAAATTTTTAAAAGTACTAGTACACCTCATTGATGGGATTACTTTGGAATAATTTTCTCTTGTATTTTTAACCCTGCAGTTTGTCATATGAAAATGATATTTGAGGAAGACTTATCTTTTCTCTTGTGGATATTTATAAATAGCCATTTGGTTTTATATGATCATTGGGTTTGAGGCAATTACAAGTTATTATATTTTTGGATGAAAATGCAAGGTATGGGATAACATTTGTGGTTAAATTAAGTTATGGTTATTTTGAGGAATTTATCTCATTTTGGTAATGTTATAAAATATAGTTTTTGAAAAAGGACAACACGCAGACCGTGTGACAACCCATCGCGTTGGACAAAGCTGTGGGAATCGAAGCCACAACCAAAGTGCGATTGGGATTTATCGCCTACCACTAGACTACGTGAATTCCCTGGTTAGTGTGACTAATTATTTTTAGTTAAATGATTTTATTGATCAATAATAAGTTTATTTTGGATCTTATGTCTTATAAAATGAATACCCTTAGTATAGGAAAATGATTCAATGATTAAGTGATAAATGTTATTTTGGAAGATGTTCACTTTGTTGGGAACACTATATGACCAAGGAAAATATAATACTATGATATTTCATTTGAGGAATAATGGTAGATTTTTATCTATGTTTTTATTGTGGATTTATAGTGATTTGGGTTATTTATGGAAATTATTAACCAATAATAGAGAATATCTGATTAGGTTAATTTCATTTAAGTATATGACTTTAAGAGTAGTTGATGTCATTTGGAGATAAAATTTTACATGGAAGACTATATAACCAAATTCTTCTATGTTTTGGGTTTAAATATTAGTTTGGATTATATTGAAGGATCATAAGGATGATTGTTTATTGGATGGTATTTATTTAACTTTGGGGTATTGTTCATTTAGTTTTAGAAATTAAGATTACTATTTCTTTCTCTAATGAAATATCCTTTTGGAGGATCATCAGATCTTATACTAACCATTTTGGTTTTTATTAATATCTAAAGACAAGGTAAATATATAGTTTATCCTTCGTGAATCATGTTATTCTATAGAAGTTTATTCTAGCTCTTCTAATGTGACCATGTCTTCCTGAATACTCATCGTTTAAAAGAAATGAGTTAGTGGTAGAAATTTATGAAAGAATGAAACTCTACTTAAAAATTAAGTATATCTCTTTATGTTCTTAGTTAATATCATAAATGAATTTCTCATATTTCTGTAATGTAACTTAAAAAAATGTTGTCCATTTACTTTTCCTACTGGGAGACTAATGACCGTTTGTCCCATCACATGTTTGTGGTTTTCTTGTTGTTAACTTTCTCTTGGTCTTGTTTTATATCCCTCTCCATCAGAACTTGACACTTATTTTATCATCCAAATCCATGTTTTCCAACATGGAATCCTAGTATGGGTTATCTTGGGTGCCCTTTGTATTTCTCTTTCTTTCTTTTAAAATGATAGTTTTACTGACTCTTTTCTAAATGTAGGACTTTCCATTATATTCCCAAGCCCAATTTTAAAAAAAATTGACGATAAATTTTTTTAAGGAGTGGAGAATGTAATACTACAAGCTTCCACAGTACGCTTCCCTTTGAATAATATAGTAGCGTGTGTTGTACGCAACTTCGAGTTCTAACACAAACCACAACCAATCAAACTAGCCATTATGAATACTAATACCCACTTTTTAAAATTTTATAAATTTTATCTTTCAAAATGGAAATCATTTTTGGATTCGTAAAATCAAAATTAGCCTTGGGTGAATTTTTGGTATTTTTTAGAAAACATTCAAATTTTGATGAATAGTGAAAAATACTAAACATTAATTAAAGACATCTTTTTTAATCCAAATAATTTATAGTGATAAATAATACTATTGAGAGGTTTTAAAGTATAATGAGAATATATTTTTACCATTTAATCCAATATTGATAATTGGATGTAATTTCACATTTAAACTAGACATAAACAAGTGTCAATCTTTTGATAGTTATTATTTCTTAAAAAACACGCTCGTTGTTTTGACAATGAGAATTAATTTTAAATTAATTTCTGCAACTTATATGTTTTAAATTTAGAAAAATGGATTCCATATTTAGAATCATTTGTTCCAAATTTTTTAAATAGGTATCTTTTATTTTTAGACATTTTGAATAATTACTTCGGTAAATATTTTATTCACCATGGTTAAAGGGTAAATCTGGTAAATAAGGGTAAAAAAATATTATTATAATATTGTTAAATTAGCCTAAAACGTGTTCTAACCATATGTATTGATACATGTCTAACCATGGGCATCATTGGGTCGATTTGGGGACCCCATGGGGCCACTGGTAAGTGATAATGACACTTTATATTAATTAAGTTAAAGTAAATGCAAAAATGACATAAGCATATATATTTTAGAAAAACAATTTTTACATAGGGTTATATATGTTATATTTTCGACTATAAATATTCCATAGAAATATAAAAGTATTTCCTACATAATGGTATTTTGTTTATAATTTTTAGACATTGAATAATTACATTTAATTATGACACAATAATGATGCAGTATTTTCTTTATTAATGAAAGAATCAAATAATTTCTATTATAAATGTTAAAATAAATTAAATTTGAAATTTTTGATGAAATCCACGAATTTTATTAGTTAATATGACATGTTATAATTTCTTAAATGAATTTATTTATAATTAATAAAGTTTTTAAGACTTTAACAAAAATCAATTATTAAATAGTGTCAAAATTGACATAAATGTGTTTTTAAAACTAATATTATATTATTAATTGATATTATATTCCAAAAAATCAGAGGTTCGGCCAAAGTACTTATATAATGATAGTAGTATCATTAATGGACCACTTGGGGGTCTCTTGAAAGTATATAGTATGTTTATTAACTATATAATATAAAAATACAAAGAGACATGGTAAATGTCAAACTATTTTACGAAGAGTTAAATCAAAATGATAAAGGTAATATAGTGAACCAAACCTGTATAAAACCTATTGGTTGAGTGGTTTTTGACCTATACCCACCATAAACTTTAAATAATCCACTTTGGATCCATTAAAACCCGAATATGAATTTATTATAAAATACTATTTCTAGCTTTTCCTAAGGTGCCCTCACCCCTCTTATAAAAGGGCACTCCCCCTACTCACTAATTCACACCATCAAAGCCTTTTTGACTCGGCCAAACCCTGCCCAACCATCCTCTAAGCATCCCTATATTCATACTAGAGGCCCTACTTTGGTCAGAAATCCAACTTAAGGAGCCATTTTGATCGAATCAAAAGGAATAACCCGAAGAAGAGGTAATAATTTCACCACCCTCTTTCAAGTTCTTTTTTTCTTCCACTTCTTATTTTTCATTATTTCCATTATAAAATAATAAATCCAGTATAATATATATACTATTATGTTATTATAAATATGGTACAACCATCTTCATTATTCTATCCATCCTTTGAATGACATGTCACCACACGTGCGTACGTACAGATTACTGTCTCCATATCGTGTTGTAATTGTTATTGAAAACTTTATTATTTGGATGGGTATAATAATGATGTGTAATTCATGTAAATAATAAATATAAAATGATAATTATTCTGTATATATGATATATCATCCAATTATATATTATTTTAATATTAAAAAAATGATATTGTCACTCGTGCGTAAGTACGGATTACTATCTCCACGAACGCGATGAGATTCATTCCCCATCGTATCCATTCAAGACAAAATTTCATTTTATGATTAAAAATAATGTTTATAGAAATGATATTAATTTGTATATGAATAAGATACATCCCATCCATAAAAAATCTGGATCACATAACAAAGAATATAATAGAAAATGTATTCGTTAACAACTGAAATGAAAATAATACTAAGATATTATTAACAAATCAATGCTAAAAGATCATATATGATATCATATTAATATATATAATCCATGTATAATTCAATAAATATTATTTCACCATTATATAGGAGGTTAACCTACCATCGACCAAGGAAAAGGTACAAAGTAAGGGGTTTCTTTTCTCACTTTTAATTCCCTGAGATTTCCATTGTTCACCATTTATTTATTGTATGTGGTGTGTGTACTACCCATGATTGTATTCACTGTGTAATATACTTTAATTTATGGATATCTACATCATCATTTCTTGATACTTCTTTCATGGGTGAATTTTTTTAAGTTACCAAATTGATAATGGAATTTGAAATTTCAATTTCCACTCATTTGACTTTACACATACTTCAGTGATTATTTTACTCCAAGATTCTGTGTGGAATCACTAATCATTTTTTATGTCATAATTTCCACCCCCTTTCGGTTGATGTACTTTTGATACACATAATCACTTCATTAATAAATTCTCAAGTCGTCGATATGAACTTTTTAAGAGTAATTTTAACTCAATATCCATTTATTGAGTTAAACATCCAATTCATTGGTGTTGTTTTTACCAGAATATGTGTGAGTGTTCTCTGATTTATTTACACTGAATATACAATAATATTGAGTGTATTTATATTTGTAACACATAATTATGTCGTTGATTTATCCTTAACCTAAGGATATGGTCTTTATAAGAGATTTCATCTCAATTTACATTCTATTGAGACTTCTTTGTTGTTATACACCAATTCACCTTTAAATGGGGTATATAATGTACTTTGACATCGTATATCATGAATCCATTTATTCTCATGATATTAAAATGCTTGTATTACCTCTATTATTTTTATTCAAGTGTCTCTATTTTTGTTAGGAACTCTAATTAAAATATCATTTTAAATGTTTTAAAGATTTATTATTCTAAATCTATCTCATTAATGTCCATGTTTTTAAAATGTTTTTAAGGATTTATTTATATGGACATTAATGTTTTAAAATTAAAATTCTTTTTAAAAGTTTCAAAGTGTTATGGGACACTTTTATTCAAAAATATATTTTTAAATGGCTTTTTGAAAAATATTGTGACTTTTAAATGTTTTCAAGAAAGAGGGGGATATTTATCTCAAATAGTTTTGATGATTATTTTCATCTATGTCGATATCCTTCATTATTCTCGATTGAGGTTAATATATTACAATAAAATCTTCTATATTGTATTGAATGAGTTATGTTTGACTGTGGGTGAGCTATTATTATACCATTCATGGTTTGTGGATAAATTATTGACATTCCGTATGCTAGTTTTAATACAAATGTTTATGTTATGTTTCAAACTTTTCATATGAGGAATAAATTGGACTTAGTAAGTGATGGGTGGAGCCCGAGATAGCCCCTCGATGCCTCGGTAGGTCTTATGAGACAAACTAGTGTCTTGGCACAAGGCCTTGACAAAATCGTATTTGTAGTCTTGGCACAAGGCCTTGACTATGTGGTTATGATAGTCTGACATTATGTGTTCCATCATTATGAAAGTGGTTATTGATATTTCATGTGATCATTAAACTATTAGAATATCCATGTGAATAAGTAAATGGAATTATTTGGTTTTATCTTTTCCATATTATACTGAAGTTAAAGTTTAAAAGGCGTTTGTTCTAGTCTTATACACTGCCTTAAATTTTTATGCCTATTTATGAAAGTTTCCATGATAATGTTATCCTTACTGAGCCCCTGAGCTTACCCCTTTCTATGTTTTATTTTCCCAGGATGCAGAGAAGTATATTATGACTGACCTCCAGGGATTGTCTATGGGATCTCAGTGTTGTCTATGGAGATAATGTTGTTATAGTTTTCCATTTTATGATGCAATGTAAACCTTATGAATGTTTCTAGTAATTCCAAAGCTATTAAAATAATTGGTCTTTCAAGACTTGATCTTTTATGATCATGATAATGATACATAATAATTCACTGACTCTGGGCTTATGGGGTTGGGGCGTTACAACTAGCTTCACTAGGTTGAAAAAAATCTAATACCCTCAGATCTAGATCTCAACGTTTTCTTCAGAAACACTAACTGCAACTGAACACTGGATGACAAATTATTTTTGAGCAACTGGAGGCAGTGGTATTGTAGAGATCCGAAGCTTGACGTACATGGACATTACATTACTTTTGCGGAATAATTAGTACATAACAAAAACACACACACAAGGATCGTAATAGTTTAGTGTCTTTGGAAACTCGGAACGTAATCTTCTAATCGTGGTGAAAGATCTTCAATATCTCCCATAAAGGTCATCCCTCTTCTTTTTTTTACCTAAAACCTTTCTTTATATCCTGGGGAAAAGAAAACATAAAAGGGTGAGCTCAAATGCTCAGTAAGGGTAAACAAAAGAAATATCAATCACATCATATATATAAGAACATAGCTTTTGGAAATCTTAACCTGCGAAAAAGCTCATAATATCATAACATGGGATAAATCATAGAAGTGAAAATGAGATCCCCATAATCATAACATAAAACTTGAAACTTTGTGGCATGCACACATAATCATGGAAAATCATTTCTTGTTAGTCATGACTCATTGCCAAGACTATCTTAGTGGACAAAGTCCCTTTCTGAACCGAGTTCACTCCTCATTTCAGTCCTGTTTCACTGAACCGAAATAACCTTCCGTTCCAGCCATGTCTATCTCATGAGATATAAAATCTTTACCCAATGCATTGGAGGGAGATATAGGTCCCACCCATCTTATAATGAATCCTTTCTTATGTGTGCCACATAATCATAAAACATACATCATCACATAACACATGTAACAAAAATGGGATTCTTGAAACATCATGACATCATAAATAAATTCATATAAGATAAAGGAATTCGTAAAAAATAATTCCATCACAACATGATCAAGTCAATGTAATAATAGGGATAAAAACAGAACCCTTTATTATCTTAGATGGAAAATAATTTTGATAAAACACTTGAACTCCATTCTTGAGGAAAATATCCTTTCTTCGTCAAAAACATTTTTCCTTTCATAACATGTCATACAACTTTAAAATAAAAGAAGTTGATTAAAAATAAACTTGAAAACTTGTAAAGGAAGCTTCTTGGAAATAATGTTTTAAAAATCCATTCATGCCGTATAAGTTAAAAAAACATTCTTCGTACTTTTGTCGGAAAAGTCAAAAAGTACCTCGTACGAAAAAGCGACAAAAGATTCCTTTCATATTCTTTACTAAAAACTCACCGAAGGGTAAAAATGGATTTAAACAATTGTAGGTGGATGGAAATAATATTACATATTGATGAAACATGGATGTGGATGATAAAATACACCCCAGTAAATACTTACGAATAAACAATCTCGGATAAAAATGAGATTGTGATATTTCCCTTACCTTAGGTCCAATTTGCTTTGTACGTGTCTGAAGCTCCTCTTCTTTGAAGTGCCTCTTTGAGACCTCCTCTTAGGGCACTAGAATTGGCCTTTGAGGAAGACCAGAACCACTAGGATGTTGCTAGGGAAGTGGAGAAGAGATTTTGGCAGGGGTTGGCCGAGCATGAGTGCTCAAATTGGTGTGAGGAGGAGGGGGAGGAGGTGTCCTTTTATAGGGGAGGAGAGGGGCACCTTAGGAATATCTCAAAATATTATTTTATATTAAAGTCAAAATCGGTTTATAATGGTTCCAAAGGGTCTTATTTCGAAGATAAAGTGGGGATGGGTCGAAATCCTATCAACCAATAGAATTTAGACAAGTTTAGGATATTATTTTAACCTTATCAATTAGATTTAACTCTAAGTTAAATAATTTAACTTTTACCGTGTCTTTTTGTTTTCTTTCACTATATGGTTAATACACTTACTATAACATGCCAAACGAACCCCAAATTATTTATTATTAATATATATATCCTTATCTAAGTCATTTGGCCGAACCTTAGATTTTTAGGAATAAAATAACAATTAATAATATAATATTTGATTTAAAAACTATTTTGTGTCAATTTTGACACTATTTGATATATGATTTTTTTGAAAGTCATAACAGAATTAAATGTTCGAACCAAGTTGCTTAAATCAACATTAATATATCATAGTAACCTAGAAAATTAGTGGAATTCATAAACATTTTCAAATTACATTTATTTTGGTGTTTATAACATCAATTATGTCAATATTTCATTAATAAGATAATTACTGCATCATCGTTGTGTCATAAATAAATTAATTTATTTGATGTCTAAAAATTACAAATAAAATACCATCATGTAGGAAATCTTTTTAGCTTTCTAATGAATATTTACAATCGAATTTATCTTATGTATAACCCCATATTAAAAATGATTTACTTATTAAACTTTGATTTTAACTATTTTAACCTTTCTTTAAATAAATTAATAATAACTGTCCTAATCTAACCCAAGTGGGCCTAAATGGTCATATTTTATTCCTAAGTTTGTTTTCGGTCGAATTACACTTGTCCAATAGAATTAGGACATGTGTTAGGGTAATAGTAATATCATATTTACCCTTAGTTGCCCTATTTACTATTAACCGTGGTAAAAAAAAGTAAAAAGTTACTATTCACCAAAAATTATTTTTATCTCATTGAACCACATTTTAGTCCTTGATATTAACCGTGTCTGTCGGATTTTTGAAATTCTATTCACAGAAGCGGTAAAATTAAGTTTTATGCAAAATTCAGTTTTTTTAACCTACCACTTAGTAGTTTCACTATTCATCAAAAATTGATGTTTTTCAGAACAATGCCAAAATTTCATCCTAAGCTATATTTCATATTCCGAATTCAAAAATGAAATCTATTTTACCAAATTCATAACATAGAAGTTGTATTAATTAATTTTATAATTAAATCCCGCTGTTAAAATAAATAGCGTGTTTTTAGGAAACAAAATATATCAAAAGATTGACACTTGTTTATGTCTAGTTTAAATGTGAAATTACATCCAATGACCAACATTGTATTAAATTGTAAAAATATATTCTAAATATACTTTAAAACAACTCAAATTAATAATTTATCACTATTAATTATTTTGAATAAAAAAGTTGTTTTTAATTATAATTTAGTAATTTTCACTATTCATCAGAATATGAAAGTTATCCGAAAAGTACCAAAATTTCACCCTAAGCTAATTTCGATATTACGAATCCAAAAATGAAGTCCATTTTGAGAGCTAAAATTTCGAAAATTTAAAAAGTGGTTATTACTATTCATAACGGCTAGTTTTAATAATATTTTAATAGCGTTTCGTTGTTTCGTGAAACTCAGTATTGCGTATTACACACGCTATCGAGGAAGGTTGAGATTGCGTGTAATGCAAGGCAAGTCAAGGATGTGTGTTGTGCAAGCTCCTTTTGGTGTAGCGTACAACACAAGACATTAATAAAATTAAAAAGAATATTTTTCATAAAATCTCGGGCTGTTACATTCTACCCCCCTTAAAATGAATTTCGCCCTCGAAATTCGTCGGGGTTATAAATGGTTTACTATTCGAAAGTTTCTTTAATAGAAACCCACATGGTAAAAAAGAATACCAAAACTTATCTTTAAAAACAAATGTATGAAACGTAACGGTTACCCAAATAAACTAATCACTGGGTTTCCACATAGGTGAAAATATGGATATGGAAGAGAAATCTAACCATCATGTTCTGATGGAGAGTGGTAGAGGACATGGCTATGGAAAAGCCAGTAATCACAAAGCCATGAATTTGTGACGATCTAAGGTACCATCTGATTCATCAGATATAAGATCACTAGGACAACATTTTTGGTTTTCAAGATCGTTTCCCTAAAGTTAAAGAATTTAAATTAGAATAAATACTTACTTTATTTTGGTACAATCTCGCTGTTGTTCGTGCCTTTAACAATTTCCACTTCATCTCTTAAATAAATGAAGTTGAATTTTTTATTCGTGAAGTGTTAGCAGATCATGTGATAGAATGACGGGTCATTCCATCTGTCTCAAACAAAAGGTTAGCAAAAAAGATTATATACATAAGTCGATCTATAGTGAGGTTAATCATATATGGTTCCTAAAATGGACTTATACATCATATGTCATATAGCTTAATATAATAAAACTAGTTTCTACTAAACAGGTACTTCCTGTAGGTCAGTGGTAGGCAATAAAGGCCAGTCGCACTTCGGTTGTGGGTTCGATTCCTACAGCCTTGTCCGAAGCGATGGGCTGTCGCCCGTCCTGCAGGTTGTCCTTTTTCTAAAACTATATTACCATAACATCCCATCAATAATATCGAAAAAACTTCTATCCTTAAACAATACTAACTTATGTCCAACATAATCCATTCCAATCTTTAGGCTTATCCATAATACTGCAGTACACTCTCATAACATAGTGAAAACGATTACCAGAGATTTAATACTGTCGTTGATCCCCACATATCATAAGATATGTCTTGTTGGTCACATTCCAAACATTCAAAGTCCTTAATCATGTATTCTCTTGAATACCTTAGTGAAAACATGAATGCAGTTTAAAGTTAACACTTTCCACATACCAAAATCCTCAAAATTCTATATACTCAAACCATGATATCACTTAGTCCTTATATCAATCATGAGCTCATGAATACAATCAAACATCTCATTATCTTCTTATCCCTTCATTATGCGCATATCATCTACTTTCCAAAAATACTGGTACCATTCATCACATACCTTCAAAACATAAGGAAAGACAACAATGTAACAATACTTAGATGTCTTTTTATCCCATAGTACCATGATATTACTTATACAACATTACACATGATAAACATGAAATCATTCCACTACATTCTTAAACCATTGACTGAGCTTCAACAATTCTTTCATCTCACATATCATTTGTAGTCTCATCATCATCATCCACATAAATACTACCCATATGACCATACTGATTTTCTTCATGAGACTTTCCCTTAGGGCATTTGTTTGCATAATGCCCATACATTCCACATTTAAAACACTTAACCATTTTTGATGTCGTAGCAATACCATTATCCTCATCCATGGTGTAAACCGACCCTTTTCCTTTGCACTTACTTGCTTTGTGTCCTTCTTTTCCACACCGAAAGCATCTTCCAGTTCCCTTGAAACATTCTCCTTGATGCCTCTTCCCACATGATTTACATAGGGGAAATTGAACTTTCTTTCCTCTATGATCATCATGGAACTCCATCTTTCTCTTATTAGTCAAGTCAGGAAACTTACCAAATTTTACTTTATTGATCATGTTGTGAGATTGCTGATTCGGCATAATAATGATGTTTGGGCATCCAAATCCCATTTCATTTGGTTGCTCATGAAGAATATCATTCCATTGTCCATCATATCCTCCATTATTGTGAATCATCTTGTTTCCAGCCATTTTCTAAAACCCAAACAGAATAGTGTTAGATGCAAAAATCATAATAAAGGGGGAGTAACTTAAATATCTATCATCTTTGGTTTAATCTAATATCGTTACCATAGTTCTAGGACTATATCCTATACGTATACTTATCCTTAGGGGCATCCCTAGACATACCTTAGAAATATCTCTAGGGATCTCACTAACGTTTTCGCATCCTAGTTTCCAAAGGTTGACTAAACCTTTCCTCTGATACTAACTGTAGAGACCCGAAGCTTGACGTACATGGACATTACATTACTTTTGCGGAATACTTAGTACATAACAAAAACACACACACAAGGATCGTAATAGTTTAGTGTCTTTGGAAACTCGGAACGTAATCTTCTAATCGTGGTGAAAGATCTTCAATATCTCCCATAAAGGTCATCCCTCTTCTTTTTTTATCTAAAACCTTTCATTATATCCTGGGGAAAAGAAAACATAAAAGGGTGAGCTCAAATGCTCAGTAAGGGTAAACAAAAGAAATATCAATCACATCATATATATAAGAACATAGCTTTTGGAAATCTTAACCTGCGAAAAAGCTCATAATATCATAACATGGGATAAATCATAGAAGTGAAAATGAGATCCCCATAATCATAACATAAAACTTGAAACTTTGTGGCATGCACACATAATCATGGAAAATCATTTCTTGTTAGTCATGACTCATTGCCAAGACTATCTTAGTGGACAAAGTCCCTTTCTGAACCGAGTTCACTCCTCGTTTCAGTCCTGTTTCACTGAACCGAAATAACCTTCCGTTCCAGCCATGTCTATCTCATGAGATATAAAATCTTTATCCAATGCATTGGAGGGATATATAGGTCCCACCCATCTTATAATGAATCCTTTCTTATGTGTGCCACATAATCATAAAACATACATCATCACATAACACATGTAACAAAAATCGGATTCTTGAAACATCATGACATCATAAATAAATTCATATAAGATAAAGGAATTCGTAAAAAATAATTCCATCACAACATGATCAAGTCAATGTAATAATAGGGATAAAAACAGAACCCTTTATTATCTTAGATGGAAAATAATTTTGATAAAACACTTGAACTCCATTCTTGAGGAAAATATCCTTTCTTCGTCAAAAACATTTTTCCTTTCATAACATGTCATACAACTTTAAAATAAAAGAAGTTGATTAAAAATAAACATGAAAACTTGTAAAGGAAGCTTCTTGGAAATAATGTTTTAAAAATCCATTCATGCCGTATAAGTTAAAAAAAACATTCTTCGTACTTTTTTCGGAAAAGTCAAAAAGTACCTCGTACGAAAAAGCGACAAAAGATTCCTTTCATATTCTTTACTAAAAACTCACCGAAGGGTAAAAATGGATTTAAACAATTGTAGGTGGATGGAAATAATATTACATATTGATGAAAAATGGATTTGGATGATAAAATACACCCCAGTAAATACTTACGAATAAACAATCTCGGATAAAAATGAGATTGTGATATTTCCCTTACCTTAGGTCCAATTTGCTTTGTATGTGTCCGAAGCTCCTCTTCTTTGAAGTGCCTCTTTGAGACCTCCTCTTAGGGCACTAGAATTTGTCTTTGAGGAAGACCAGAACCACTAGGATGTTGCTAGGGAAGTGGAGAAGAGATTTTGGCAGGGGTTGGCCGAGCTTGAGTGCTCAAATTGGTGTGAGGAGGAGGGGGAGGAGGTGTCCTTTTATAGGGGAGGAGAGGGGCACCTTAGGAATATCTCAAAATATTATTTTATATTAAAGTCAAAATCGGTTTATAATGGTTCCAAAGGGTCTTATTTCGAAGATAAAGTGGGGATGGGTCGAAATCCTATCAACCAATAGAATTTAGACAAGTTTAGGATATTATTTTAACCTTATCAATTAGATTTAACTCTAAGTTAAATAATTTAACTTTTACCGTGTCTTTTTGTTTTCTTTCACTATATGGTTAATACACTTACTATAACATGCCAAACGAACCCCAAATTATTTATTATTAATATATATATCCTTATCTAAGTCATTTGGCCGAACCTTAGATTTTTAGGAATAAAATAACAATTAATAATATAATATTTGATTTAAAAACTTTTTTGTGTCAATTTTGACACTATTTGATATATGTTTTTTGTGAAAGTCATAAGAGAATTAAATGTTCGAACCAAGTTGATTAAATCAACATTAATATATCATAGTAACCTAGAAAATTAGTGGAATTCATAAACAGTTTCAAATTACATTTATTTTGGTGTTTATAACATCAATAATGTCAATATTTCATTAATAAGATAATTACTGCATCATCGTTGTGTCATTAATTAATTAAATTATTTGATGTCTAAAAATTACAAATAAAAGACCATCATGTAGGAAATCGTTTTAGCTTTCTAATGAATATTTACAATCGAATTTATCTTATGTATAACCCCATATTAAAAATGATTTACTTATTAAACTTTGATTTTAACTATTTTAACCTTTCTTTAAATAAATTAATAATAAATGTCCTAATCTAACCCAAGTGGGCCTAAATGGTCATATTTTATTCCTAAGTTTGTTTTTGGTCGAATTACACTTGTCCAATAGAATTAGGACATGTGTTAGGGTAATAGTAATATCATATTTACCCTTAGTTGCCCTATTTACTATTAACCGTGGTAAAAAAAAGTAAAAAGTTACTATTCACCAAAAATTATTTTCATCTCATTGAACCACATTTTAGTCCTTGATATTAACCGTGTCTGTCGGATTTTTGAAATTCCATTCACAGAAGCGGTAAAATTAAGTTTTATGCAAAATTCAGTTTTTTTAACCTACCACTTAGTAGTTTCACTATTCATCCAAAATTGATGTTTTTCAGAACAATGCCAAAATTTCATCCTAAGCTATATTTCATATTCCGAATTCAAAAATGAAATCTATTTTACCAAATTCATAACATAGAAGTTGTATTAATTAATTTTATAATTAAATCCCGCTGTTAAAATAAATAGCGTGTTTTTAGGAAACAAAATATATCAGAAGATTGACACTTGTTTATGTCTAGTTTAAATGTGAAATTACATCCAATGACCAACATTGTATTAAATTGTAAAAATATATTCTAAATATACTTTAAAACAACTCAAATTAATAATTTATCACTATTAATTATTTTGAATAAAAAAGTTGTTTTTAATTATAATTTAGTAATTTTCACTATTCATCAGAATATGAAAGTTATCCGAAAAGTACCAAAATTTCACCCTAAGCTAATTTCGATATTACGAATCCAAAAATGAAGTCCATTTTGAGAGCTAAAATTTCAAAAATTTAAAAAGTGGTTATTACTATTCATAACGGCTAGTTTTAATAATATTTTAATAGCGTTTCGTTGTTTCGTGAAACTCAGTATTGCGTATTACACACGCTATCGAGGAAGGTTGCGATTGCGTGTAATGCAAGGCAAGTCAAGGATGTGTCTTGTGCAAGCTCCTTTTGGTGTAGCGTACAACACAAGACATTAATAAAATTAAAAAGAATATTTTTTCATAAAATCTCGGGCTCTTACAGGTATTATGTGTTTCGAGTGGTTTTGTTTGAATCAAGCTTTGATTCACTGAGGAGGAGCATCGAAAATGGGTGGCTTCTGCAGAAGGCTTCTGATATCGTCATGTGTTCACAATAGGTTATGTTTTTTTAATTATATGGGGAAATTTTTATCAGTGCTTTTTTAAAAGCACTCATAAAACCTATTCTTTATCAATGCTAAAAAAGCACAGATAAAGATATATTTTCTCAGTGCTTATTAATTAAGGAGTGATAAAGGATTTATAATTATAATTATAAATAAAAAATTGTAAATATATAAATAATTAATAAATATATACAAATATAAATATAGTAAAAATATTCCTTATTTAAATAAATTTATTATTATTTAAATATATAATTATTTATTTATAAATATATAAATATTTTTAAAAAATAATATGCATACCATTATATATATTTATATAATTATATAATATATATATATATATATATATATATATATAAATTTAAATATAGTCAATATAGTCAATACTAATGTAAATTAAATATCAATTTAAAAATTATTTAAATATATAATTATTTATTTATAACTATATAAATAATTTTAAAAAATATATTTATTTATTTGAAATAATAAATATATAAATATATAAATATATTTTTTACATTTTTAAATATTTTTATTTATGAAGATATTTATTTATAAATATTTTTTGATAAATATTTTTATACAAACTTTTTTAAACAATTTTTTTTTTATTTTTTTTAAGATTACTAATGAATATCTAATTTTAAGTGCATGCATGTGAAAAATGAGTGAAATTAAATAAATTAAAAAAAATTATTCTTTAATAATATTAAAAAATGGATAAGTTTTGTGTGTGTTCATTGTATATAAAATGCATTATTTGTGTATATGTGAAATCAATATAACACACATATGATTTATTCTAAATTGAAAAATCAAACTACATTCAATTATATGTCCATTACTCTATGTAATTAGTTTGTATTTTGAATTAATATTAATATGTTATCATAAATCATTATTCAATAAATATTAGACTATTTAATGTAAAAATCATAAATATTTTGTAATATATAAATCATGTTTATATACATTGATATATATCTACAGATTAAATATATATTATTTATAAACATTATGAATAGTCATATAATTAATAAAATGTTTAATATTTTCCTCATTTCACTTATTTTTAATTTTAATTTGTTTAATTTTCATTATGAATATCTATTTGTTAAATACATAATATTTTAATACATACTATTTATTAGTATTTATAATTTTTATATATTATAATCAATTTATTCATTTTTATCAATAATTATTTAATTAATAAAATTTTAATATATTTTTTAATAAACTCATTTTTTATTTAATTATTTTATTTTATTTATTCTGGCTTTTTCATATCTAAAAAAGTGCTGATAATGAACTCTTATATGAGTATTAAAAATATTGCACTCATAAAGGGTACCCTTTATGAGCTCTAAAAATAAAAGCACTGATAAAGTGTATCCTTTATTAGTGCTAAAAAAGTGCTGATAAAGGGTACCACTTATCTATGGTAAAAATAAAGTGTTGATAGAGGGTACCATTATTGGCACTAAAGAAAAAGTGTTGATAAATATTTAAATTTATCAGTGATGATAAATATGGAACTTATCAGTGATGTTTTCTAGTGAGGATAAATACCAGCGTTGTTAAACTCCAGTTTTGTAGTAGTGTGTGGTAGTTCGTGTTCTTATAGAGAGACTAGCCTAAGTGAATCATATGGTAACCTTATTGGAAGGATTTCTAATCAGGATGCATGTGTCAACTGACTAGATTAAATCTAATCTGTATACAGATCCTCCTATAGTTCAATCTTGTTCTCAGCCAGCTGTAATTTTTAGTAATTCTTAGAGTTATTTACTTGGAAAACTAAAACGTTTAAAGGAGTGGTGATCAATGGTTTATCTTAGGTTTCTCAGACACAGAGACAAGCTTTCACTATAATTATGGGTTTATGTAAATATGATATCAATAAGAGGATTGATTTATCTATTTATATTATATTCTCTCTAAGGATAAGATCATCTCTTCACCCCACACCTTCAGATACCTATAGACATTTCATGAAAATATTGGATGTTTTGTTTGATCTAGCAATGACTTATCAGGAAGAACACTCCAAGTATGCTACAATTGTTTCATTAAAATCTACTAAAAATGAGTTTTATGTTGAATCTTACCATGAAAATGGATTTTGTGGTTACTTTATATCATGAATCTAGTGTTTCTTCTCAAAATCTTCCCAAAGTGTTAGGCACACCTACTTAGAGACCCAAGGACATATCATATTTTGTAGATGAAGAAAATCCAAGTGAAAATATAGGGAGAGTATTTCTGCCTTTATTAGTTGATCATCCAACTACCTCTTGATCATATCCTTCCTTCAAGAAACATTAACCCAAACCTCTATCTAAATTTGATCCAATCCACAAACTAGGGTCATCTTACTAATGTATTATTTTTTGTTGAATCATTATATTTTTGTAAAAAATTTATTGATTAACTATATTTTTTCCCATTAATTAATTGTTTTCATTTAATGAATCTTTCATTTCCATTGAATATTTTAATTTTTGCTTCTTCATAATTTCAATCATGCTATAATTCAAGTTTAGTGTCAGCATTCTATTTCTACTATTCATAATTCAAGGATCTAAATTAAAAATGTTTTTCCCCTCTATTCCCTTCCTTTTTAATGTCATGGAATGGGGGAGAAGATATTAGACTTATAAAGGGATAGAATAAAGGATAAAAAAATGAAATTATATATTGCATAGTTTTTTTGAAAAATAAAAAATATCATTTTAAAACCTTTAAAAATTTCATGTTTAATTTATAGTGGGTTTTTTCATCATCAAAATGCATTATTATTGGACTCTTAATGTTGTTACATCATATCTCAGGTGGTTTACATTTTTATGATCTCAAAAACCATTCATATGTTTCTAATAATTGTTTAATTTTATTCACTATGTTTTATTTTATTTAAGTTTATTTTGTTGTATTTCTAAAATATTAGGAATCTTTCTAAAATTTACAATAAGATTGTAAAAGTTGGTTGTGTGAAGACTTTTACTATGTGCATATTTGGCTATATCGAGCTACCGTTTATGTAAATCTAATATTTTAATAATCACATATATAAATTTTATATTTCACAAAATTGGCTACAAAAAAATTAATTACATTAACGAATCTCCAACATTAGAAAATGGATATGTTGATGAATTTCCTACATGAGAAAATGGATACATCGATGTAACAGTTGTGTTAATCACCTACATAGAGTAATTGGCTACATGATTTGGATCCATGGGAAATTTGACTACATGGTTCTAATCGGCTATGTGATTCATTCTTATTTGAAAGATTTATATACATAAACAAGAAAAATACGTGATTTGGATGTGTGAAGAATTCACATACATAAAGAAGAGCTACATGGATAAATTCAGAAATGTGAATATGAATATGTTAAATTTCATTACGTAGTGATCCAGAATCGGATACATCATTCTAAAACCAGTATATTTATTATTTTTTGAGTACTTTAAATGAAATTTAGTACTTTCATCAACACATTAAAATTTATATTACCTATTTATTGAAAAATTAATTTACAAAATGTTATAATTATTGATAGAAGAAAGAATTGCATAAAAATTTATTACTCAGTCATGTTTCTAAGGTATTTTTAACAAAATGACATATGAAATTTAATTTTGAGGCCAGATTTTGTGGGATATTTTATTATGCAATATTAAGTGATATTATATTTGGGTATTAGAACATAAGAAAATATATAATCCATAAGAACACCACTTTTACTAACTCTCACCATCTCTTGGTTATTTTTTGGTTTCTCTATGCTAAGAAGGAGAAGAAGAAGATTGATGTTTTTTATAGTTTTTCTATGATGATCAACATTGATATATTTTAGAAGAATATCCTTAAGACACTCTTTACTCTTATTTTATCTCATAGAGAACTCTTCTCTTATAACAGTTCCATCTTAAAACTGTGAGCTTCATTTGTGACATTTCATTATACTTTCTTATTGTTATTAGTTAGTACTCCTTGTATTGAGTGTGGAAGGCTGATCTTTCATAAATCCTTGTAGGATCCTAGATAAATATCTTGGTTTATATATCAAGTATTTCGTTATTGCACTTAGTTTGGTTGTACCTAGAAAAAAGGATTGGTTCTGGTGAAAATCACCAAGCTTATAGGAGTTCTGCATTGGTGGAGTGGACTATGGATATTTTACCGAAATCATCACCCTAAACCCATGGAAACCCTATAAAAGATTACACTAGTAATGGCCCAATGTTTTGTCAATGAAATTCCCTTCTTATAATTATTCCTTATAGTATAATAACATTTGGAATCACAATGAAATATCATGATACTAAGTACTATGTGATCATTAAATATAATTTTTCCACTTCTATGGTTTGAATTTTAAAATTTTGATATACACAGTTGTGTTTAGGGTGATTTTTGGAGTCTAATAGAGAAAAATTAATCTTTGGTGAAAAGTAACATATCCTTATGAATAGTAATGTTGCCTTTATGAATAGTGATATGACCTTTATAAATAGTAAATATTCCAAGATAATAGTAACTTACCAATGAATGATTAAATAAAATTTAGGCATCTTATAAGTGACAATTTGACTATAGTAAAAGTCATGGTATTTTTATAAGTTATAAATAATAATTATAATTAATTAATTAATTTAAAAGAAAACTAATTTTCCTAAAATGTTTTCATAAATTAAAATTTTTATGTATTGTAGTTTTAAGATAATTTATAAGACCTTATGTAATTTTTGAAATCATTATAAAATCAGTTTTAATTTTAAAAAGTATACTTTTCAAGTAAATTATGAATTTAATTAAAAATTAAATTAATCATATTTGGAAAATTATTTTTGAAAAATTGACATCATTTTTGGATTCTACACATAAAAAAACAGTTTGGATGAATTTTTTGTGTTTTTCTGAAATACTTGAATTTTTTATGAATATTGAAATACCATAATTTACAAAATAAGCTAAATACATTGATTTTAGAGTCATCTAAGATGTTCTGCTAATTTAATCCTAATTGGTTCAGATAACCATGATAAAATTACTATATTTAGTCATGGAATACTCACTATTACTTTTCTTGTGTAGAAATAATAAATTAATGAATTTAATATTGAGAAATCCCCTCTCCCCTCCACTATAAAAACCACCCTTCACACCCTCATTTTCTCACACCTCTCAAGCTTCAATCCTTGCCTAAAATCTACCCAAGAATATTTCCTATCCCCTCCCCCATGTCCAGGATTATTTTTTATCATCAAAGGACCAAGTATAGCTTTCTTAAGGAGGATCTCAAGAGGAGGATTGAAGAGGTAATTCCTCTCTCTCTCTCTCTCTCTCTCTTTCCTTTAAATTCATTTCAATTTCAAGTTCATTTCTTAATATCTCCCCACGTAACTTCATCGTCATGGTATGGTAACTCCAGTATTATACAAATACTGAAATTTTATGATATTAATGGGGTATTATATCATATAACCCCTTTATCCTCTTCTTTTTATTTTTGAAAGTAAAACGTTGTTCATGTGGTGTTAATTTATCACCTTCAAGAACGATATGTTTTCAATTTTTTATCCGACTTTAGATTTGGTCATGAAAATGTTTGTATTGGTGAACCAGATTATTTTTTATGTATTATATCCTATTTAATGTATTTTATCTAACTTGTGTACATATTACTATATGATTAAACAAAACAAGTTCACTGTGGTCGAAAAACTACCCAAATTAACCCAAATAATCATCATTTAATTATTTTCTAATCATTCATACACATGGTATATTATATAATTAATTATCAGATCATTTAAAATTATTTAATTTTATTTATAACATGAAATATCAGTTCTGGATTTTTATCCATGTTCTACACAAACTTCCATTTATGAATACAAGTGAATCGTTCAAGAAAACCATAAAAATGAACATTCCTGAACAATGTTTTTAAACTCAAAAACTCATCCAAAGGGCCATAAAATAACTTAATGAAACCATAATGAACCATATTCAGGTAAAAAATGTTCTGGAATTATTAATTAACGAATCTAATGTGGTTATATAATATTTTAAAGTGAATAAATCCTTCGGATACATGGTTAGGGGAAATTCTCTAACCCAACATTCTTTTTTTGGGTTCTACCTATTTCACTTTATTTTTTTATGTTCACTTCATATAAATCTGTTTTTCATCATTATAGTAACTTTTTTGGGATATGAATGTTTTCCACTAGAGTTTATGTCAAAAAAATGTTTTCCAAAATAACTATTCTTTCAAAATAACACATGTTACTTCTCACTCAAGGTTGATGGTTCTTTTATCAAGTATATTATTCTCTCTTTCTTTTGGGAATAAAAAGCTTATGAATGTTTTCATATATGATGAAACCCATTATATTACATGGGATATTTATGTCCATTTTGATATATGTTATATGTGGCATGCATGATAATGATAATGTTATGATGTGACGGGTGCACCTGGAATTATACAGTGATCTAATTCATTCGTTAAATTGATGAATCTCGTGATTAAAATGGAAATGATGTTTGAACATGACTCTATAATTTTTCACAACTATGTTTGGAAGTTAACCACTAAGACATGATGTTTCATTTTTATGCATTTCCACATTTCAAGTCTCTTATTAATGCTTCCTCTTATGTTCATGATCCCTTGCCTTTGTTATCTTTATTCTCACACAATGCTATATTTTTCTTATCTATCCTCTTACTGGGATTATATATCACCTCAATTTTTTATGTATATCCTTAGGTGATTATGTGTACTAAATACTTTTCAAAGGACAATAATATGTTGGAGAAGATTCAATTAAATAAATGTTTATGTTTGATGTTGTAAATGTTATGTACCGTCCTAATTTGTCCAAGAAACTAAACTTAAAGATCCTCATAGTGTAGTAGTATTATATTTATTTAACTTTGTATTGATGTAATAGTAATGTAAGAAAAGGAAGGGTTTCTACAACACCCCAATCATCTCCCAATAAAATAATAGTAGATAAAAGGAAGATAACTCAAAGAGGCTCCCTTAAGAAAAAATAAGGTAAACCCAATGATTAGAGGCGATTTCACTATGTTTTGGTGAAATATACAACAAAAAAATCCAACCCACATAATAATAAATGAAAAATAAATAAAGATAATCAAATAAGGTAATTAGAGGATATTTTCACCATATATTTAGTGAAAGAAAACACGTTGACTCCCAAGGCCCCAAAGAACAACCGAATTGACCCATAATTTCACCCAATGCCCATGGAAACCCTATAAAATATCACTACCAAATACTATTAAAAAATATGCTATATGGATGTAAAAAACTCCAAGAGGCTCCCTTAATAAAAATTTAGGGGAAGCCACATGGTTAGAGGTGGTTTCACCATGTTTTGGTGAAATTTCAAACCAAAATATCAAACTCACATAAGAAAAAATAAGAAATAAAGAAGGATAAGGGTATAAAGAAATGATAGGATAGTATTACCTTATATTTAGAGAAATAAATTATAATAAACTATGATTTTAGAATAATATAATTGTGTTTGATAACATAATTGACAAGCAACACTGATCTTAAAGGGCTTGTGAAATATATAACCCTTATAACCTAGCCGCTAAATTGGAAGATATGAATCATATTAAATACTTTACTAAATATATATAAATTTTAAACTCAATATAAATTATTTATAAATTCTATGTAAATAATAAATAATTTTTTATAAAGTAGTTTTATTCTTCAAAAATATGTTTTCTTCAAAAAAATGATTTTTAATGCCTCTTGTGAAAAAATGTTATAATTATTTTTTTGTAACTTTTAGGAAAATTATTTTATAAAATTAAATTAATTATTTAAATCATCATATCAAAAATAACATGTTCTAAAAAAATTGGGATATTTTGGAAAATAATCATTTTTAGTGGATAGTGAAAAATTCAGAGTTTTGTAAAACTATGATTTATTTTCAATAAATTAAGTAATTTAAAAGTATTCTTATGTTTTAAATAATTTTTAAAGTAACATAATTATTATTTAGTTAAATTTAATCCACCTAATTACATTTTAATCATTTTTATATTGTATTTTTTATAAGTTTGTTTTTGGGTTTAAAAATGGTATTTTTCTCAAAATGATTTTGAAGTGCATAATGCTTATCCATTTTAATTAATTAAAATAATAACTAATAAAGACTGTTTTAAATTAAATTTATAGATTATATATCAAAAATTATTAATTTATACTCATAAAAGTATTATTATTATTTATAGAGTTAATATAAATTCATGTTTTCTTGAAAAATACACTTCTTGAAAAATCGCTTTTTTGTCGCGTCTGTGTGATTAATTTTAAATTAAATTTTAATAAATATATGAATTCAATTTAATAAAATGTATTAAATATTTTTAATAATCATATTTTAAATTTTCAAATAAATTCACCTTTTTATATAATTAAAATTGAAAACAATAAAAATTAATTACCGAGGTTAAGGTATAAATAGGTTTACTATGGGTTAAACTAAAAATATAAGGGTTGAAATAACATAAAATTTGTATAAAATACATTATAATATATTATATATAACTTATAATTTAAAAATATCTATAATTGTCCATTTTAGATCCATTTATCATGTGAAAAAACATGGGTACACCTTTTTCTTTTCAAAAATTACAAGTGTGCCCCTCACCTGACCTATAAAAGGTAACCCTATATTCTCTCTTATTCTCTCCTTAAAAGAATTTTTAATCATCCAATATCAGACAAAATGTATTTATTAATTCTATAAACACATCCTAGAGCCCTTATTTTAATCATAAATCTATCCTAATAAGTCATTTGGTGCTAACCTATGGAGCTTGTATGAAGAAGATGTATCGTTCTTAATCGAGTGTTTTTATTTTATTTATTCTTCCACCTCCTTAAAATATTCTTAAATTATTATGATATAATAAAACCATTATATCACGCGTAATAAGATTATATTATGTTAATTTAATAACCTAAATCTATCTCATGTTCCATCAAATGGGATATGAAATCATCATTCTTGTGTATGGCGGACAACCACCTCATGAACCTATATCATTAGTTTTCCATTGTCACCTAACAGGGCTTATTGTAATGATTTTTTAAATTATATATATGAAATTTATAATATATTTATACTTATTGAGTTTTTATATCAAATATACCAGCTTACATTCTATTCTGTGGGAGATACAATAATGTCATTCGTGTGTATATCAGACTACCACCTTGAGGAGAGGTGTGATTTGTTTTTCACTAAATCATTACATAGAGGTTAATAAGGATAAATTTAAAGAATATATGTGACAATAAAATTATTATTATATTAATGCAATATTTTTCATTATTAAAATTTAATATATCACTTTCTTTTTTAAACTAATAAATGATAATGTCATTTGTGTATGCATGTGGACTACCACCTCCACACAGCGATATGATTCTTTTTTATTAATCACAACAAATGGATAGTATATTTAGGTATATTTATAGAAATAATATGGTAATTATGATATTATTATCATTATTTAATGATAAAATAATACATACCTTCTTTCCATAATGATCATTGAAAAATAGAAATATTACACATGTGTGCATATGACCTACCGTTTCTATGATCATAATGTGGTTTATTTTTCATAACCTTAATTCATGATTGGTTTTAAAAGTATAATTAATAAGTAAGTAAGAAAATTATTTCATGGTTATTTTTATGGAGATTTTGAAACAATGACCTCTTTGACTGTGGTCAACACACCAAAATCATTTTGAAATAATGAATTGGACATCCTCAATGCACCCAATGTGGAATTAAATGATTAAGTATTTGAATGTGTAATAAAAATGGAAAATATAAATGAATTAAGTATATGATATTAAACCCATACAAGTTTCTTAATAAATAAAACAATTTATTTAATCTTATTATACATGATTTAAATGACATATAAGGAAATTATGGACTCAATGTAAGGGCTTCTCATCTCACTTGTACTTCTGTGAGACATATGTCATATTCACCACTATTTTTTTGGTGTAATGTATAGACATCCCATGAATGTATTTTATTATTATTTTCATGAAAATTTTTGGGATTTACACATCTATATTATTTTCTCTCTTTCATTGTGTATTTATCTATATATTACCAAATTCGTAAGGGATTTCATCTCAATTTACTTTCATTGAAGAATATTTTACTGTTATGTACCTAATTTATTTTATATAGTGTATATTATTCCGTTATACATGTTATATTATTAAAATAATTATTTTCATGATATTTAATGTATCATTTTATGTTATTATTTCTTGGGGATTATTATTTAAGAGTTACCAAAGTAAAAAATGCTTTATGTTATAATCTACTTCCTTTCAAGATTATTTACGTTCAACGCTACTTTAGAGGAAATAATATGATATTATTTTCTTTAACCACATTTATTTATTATCCACTAGTTATGATTGTGTTTAAAAAAATTATTTTTATTTCCTCCCATATTTATTGAAAAAATATCCCAAAAATATGATTGTAAGTGATACTAATCTTCTACTTCCTTATAGATCAGGTATCATCCTCTTCAATATCCATGTTTTCTAAAATGTTCTTAAAAATTTTCTTTTCTAAAAATAAATTATTTTATAAATAAATTTTAAATTATCTTTTACCTTCTTTTAAAAGTTTTTAAAAAAATTATTAACATTTTTCAAATGGGTCACTTTTGACTCCCTTTTTCAAATTTTTTTGAAAAGAATATTTATTTTTAATATTTATTAGAGGAACAAATTTTCCATCCTTCATGTCCATTATTTTTATAGAAGTATACCCTATATTACTCAGTGGTTTTTTTCAAAGAAAATTATTTTCAAAATATTTTGTACATTTTTATTTATTCAAATTTATTTTCAAAATGAAAATGTTATTTTACACTATAATGTTTTTAATGATATTTTAACAGTATTTACATTCACCGAAGTCAATATCCCTTGTGGTTATATATTCTCTAATGGTGATATTTCTTAATGATATTGTTCTAATTATTTCTCTATATGAATTAAGATTATTTCAAAGAGATATTTATGTAAGTCATTTCATTTACATGGGTTAATCATTTTTCAAAGAGATTTTTATGGTCCCATTTATTTTCCATGGGTTAATCATGTTTCAAAGATATTTCCATGGAACCAATTTATTTTATATGGGTTAATTTTTTTTAAAATATATTATTTTGGAAATCATTTATTTTCCATAGGTTATTCAGGTTTAGTAGAGATTTTCATTGATCCCATTTCTTCCCCATGGGATAATCAAGTTATAAAAGGAATAATGGATTTTATTTTTATAAGTTTTATGATCAGATGAATGTTCTATGTAATTTTTTAATGTTTTGGTTATTGTAAATTTTTATGAAGGTTTGATCCCCATTATAGCTCATAAGTGATCATTTTATATCTTATAAGAAGTTTTGGGATCCATTACAGCTCGTGAAAAATGGGTGATCCCGATATATCTTATAAGAAGGGTGAGACCCATTATAGCTCTTTAATGAATTGTGTATTAATTATGTTCATTGGAGAATTATATTGGATGTCATTCATATATTTATTCAAATTGTAATGATTCTATAAGGGTTCTATGATGATTACGTTCCAGGATACCGGAACATTTTTTAAATCTTTTTATGGGTTATAAATGATTTCTTTGATCAATATTGATATCACATGGATCATGATTATATATTTTTATAAATATTTCCTTTTTTAAATACTTAGGCCATGGATTCGTATTTTATAACCCAGGTATTGATGGGTATGACTTCTCTTATGTTATGACTATTCACTTTGATTATGTCATTGTGCCCATATTATCATATTATTTTCATGGATGAAATAAAATTATTGATGATTATGTTTACCCATACTGATCATTTGAGCTCACCCATCTTGTTGTAGAAAGTGGGTGCCCTTGAACCAACTTGTGATGTACACTGTTTAACACTACATGTATATAATTAGTTATATATACATGTTCTTATCTTTTTATAATAGATTTTATACTTCTGAACCCACTATACTTATGGTAATTTACTTAGATTATCTATCTTATCAAAGGGATATTGAATATCCTAGGATATAATGAGAATCTAGATATGCTTTTATGGTAATCATAAAGTAATTTCCTATGGTCCAAATACATCATACTCAGAGGACATAGATGATGTGTGACTATTAGGTGTTGGGGGATCATATGCATTGAGACTTATTCTCATAAAGTTCATTGTCGGTGATCTCTAGTAGTTAATATCATGAGGACAAACCCTCAAATAAGAACACATGTTTTAGGTTTTATTGTATGTTCTTATCTAGGGACATGTGTATTGATCTCTTAACTTGAGATCATTATCAATGTTTGTCATTTGATTTCATAATTTTATGCAATGTCAAAACCATGATAATGATGCCATGGTGAGGTAATTTGTGTTGGGTGCATCATTTGTGGATGACATTGGTTGATTTATCAAGATAGGATTTGTCATTTCCATGTTTTGGAAGAGATATCTCTAACCTGGTTGATCAAGATATTAGTACCTTCATAAATATATTTCCATGGTAGTCGATGGTATGTATGTCATATTAGATCAAAAAATAATAAAGTAAGAGAGGATGATGATATATGTGTGTGTTCTTCTTTATGAGATATCATATGAAAAAGATATTTTATTACATGGTACATGTTCATAGGTCAGTTTTCATTGTTATGAGTTTCTTAATCTCTTTAGGGGCCCTGATGGGTTGCTAGAATCTGCTATTGGTCTATGAGTATTATTCACTACAATTAATATAAGGACTTATAGGGTCGCACACAATAGCACGTTCCAGAATCTGCCATATTCTGTTGAATAGGAATATAAAATATGGTGGGCGCCACCATGGGTTCTGAGCATTGTCCAAGTTTTATCTATCACTAATAAATAAATAAATTCATTATTATCCAAGTAAATAATAATTGTGTCGAATTTATTTGTTAGATATATTTATAGGTGATTAGGTAAATACAAGGATTAATATTATATGAAATAATATTGATATAATATTCTAGGTTTGGTTTATATTATCAAGAGTTACAAGTTGAGTTAATGATTAGGTTTTTTCATTTAATAAATTTTAATATATTAAAAGTATGTGATAAAATATAAATATTATTATGGCGTTGTTTGTTTATTAAAATTAACTTTTTTATATCACTTATTTAGTGTAAGTTTAAGGCACAAGGGTCGGGAACCCTAATCCATTATTTAGACATCAACTATATAAGTGGAGAGAAGGTTATCCCCAAATGGAATTTACTTTGTTAAAAATGAGATCTTCTCTCTCCTCCTGGTTTCTAGAGAGATAATGACTCAATTCGAGCGTATGATCCAGGTTTTTATTCACAGATCGAAGACAAAGGTTCATGGTGATCGATGTGGCATCTAAGTGATCATCGAACCTCCATTCTAGAACCTAGAATATGATAAATGGTGTATGTAAATATTCAAGAAGCTTGTGTGCACAATCTATAGGGTTTTGACATCAGATACTTCGAGCAATGGATAACGGAAACCTTTAACAGATGTGTGAACATCAAATCGGAATAAGGTATTCATTTGTTTTATTTATAGAGCTCTAATTAAATCGTGTAGGATCCTTGGACTGTACCAAGGCTGGATCCCTAGAGATGATGAAGTTACATCACTCCAGTGATAAAATAAATTAAATCTCTGGCCCACCAACCTCTATTGGGTACCCTGATACCATCTATTTTTTTGAGAAAAATCATGTGGTTTTTCTAAGCTAGGTAAATTATTTTGATTTATATTTTTAGTAGATGATTTTGAAATGGTTTAAATGAATCTGACTGTCTATTGATCAGATTTTAGATGGCCATATTTTGGATATCTAAAAAATTGTGGATTACAATGGTGTTTTTCATATTTTTTAAGTTATTAAAGAATATGTTATATAAACTTGAATGTGTTCTAGTTTTTTCTTTGTGTTTCCACTAGTTTTGTCGATATTACATAATAAAAATAATTATTATTATTTTATTATTATAATAATAAGTATTATTATATTAAAATTCTCTTTAATGATCATGTAGAAATTTATAGGATCTTTAATGAACCTATTGATTGAATTTCTTGGGACCTTGACTAACTAAAACACAGAACTAAATACATATCTTCCAATATAATATTTCTTTTAAGTGGCCTTCCCCTCCCTTTTAGTTTAAGACTACAGGAGGACCCTCTCCTTCTCCCTCAAATGCTTCACACTCTCCATTGGCTGACTCTCCCACTGGAGATACTACCACTGTCTAGAACCTAGAGTCCTGGACACCGTGTACTCTGACTGATGGTCGCGCCTCTTCCTGAAAGGTAACTCCTTGCTTATTTTCAGGTCATCATGTCATTTTCTGTTTGATATCACCATCACCCCTTCATTTTGATCTCTAGGTGTCCATGAACTATGGCCAAGATACTATCGGTTGCCTCCTTCCATTAAGGCCGACTGACGCCCCATCCAGTTCTATTATGCCTCTCTCCATCCCTTCGTGTGCCACCATACCACATCGAATTGCCTCAATGAGGTCCAAACACATGAGGTAACCTTGACTCAAGTCCTTCTAGGCTTTATTTTCCCCTCAATGGGCCAGGGCAGGTCTTGCTGACCTCAAATAGGTCTATCAAGGCCTGTCTGGCCCAAAATACCCCTACACAGGGTTTTCCATACCCATATACACCTGTGGGGGTAAAACCTAGTCTTAAAATGGCCTAGTTGGGGTTTTAGGACCTCTAATATTAAAAATTAATTAATTTTATTACTTTTATTTTATTTTAAATTAAATTAATTTAAATTAATTTTGGTTTAAATTTTTAATAATATGAAATATTCATTTATTTTGATTATAAAATTAAATTAATGGTTTTAATTTAATATTTGGATTTAAAATTAAAGTAATGTTGGAACTGTATAAAATAAATGATTTTAATTTAATTTAATTAATTTTATTTATTACACTACCCTTATACTATTTAATTTTATCTAAATTTAATTTTTATTATGTGTTTATTCATTATACTGACTGGTCATGAGCTAGTGACTGGCCCATGTGCGTTTGGATTATTTAATTATTTATTTCATGCAACAATTGTAATGAGTAGATAATTAAATTTTGGTTTATGCATCATCATATTTTTATTCAAATATGTATAAGGTAATGTTCATCCAATGTACTTGTTGTACATTTTACCCCTCTACCCCTCACATATGTGCAAGTATATTTGTATATAGGTGATGATTCTATAAGATGCAAACCCCTCCAAGGTGAGTCGGTAATCTAGATGAGAAGAGAATACATTTCATTGGGGATGAGTTGGGATATGATTCAGAATTCAACTCTAGTATGAGAACCCCCTAGTTCAGGATTGATCTATTATGGATCAATTTTAATTTTATTCTCAAGACCAGTCAGGTTGATTTATTACCTTTATTCAAAAAAATTTATTTTATGCAAGTGCATGATTATTGAATGATCACATGAAAAAATGAACAAGATATAATGAATAAAGACGTGATGTATATTTTTCTATTTCATTTCCATTTTTTAGCACAACAACATATATTTAACATATTTAATATAAATTTATTATATTTTTCAAAAAAAAAATAAAATAACTTAAAGATATATTAAGTCTTAATGCCTTCCATAGCTCACATTTTAACAAAACAGGGTGTTCGGGGTTTACTTTAGCCATATTTTAGAGTTTCTCTTACTACCATTGAGTTCTCATGAGAGTATTGGGTTGACATAACTAATGTTTTTAGTAAAGGATTATCCATATCTAACTTTCTATCACTTTAGAGGAAAAGATTTTAGGTAATCAAGTTACAATTCCAATAAGCTGAGACTTTACTCAACAGATTAAGGAACTACCAATTAAAGTGATTTGACAGCCTAGAAACTACCTTGAAACTCTCCAAGTAGTGTCATAGTCATAGCTTGTAAACTATGAGGGGAGGTTTCGAGGTCTTTTCCACTATAATAATGAAGTGAAAGAGAATTATAAATATAATATTTAGGGATATTATGTTTCGATAAAATAGTGGGAGAAATTTAAATTATATAATAATATATTACTTATAAATTTATAAAAGTTAAACAAGATAAAGTACTGACTTCTAAAATTTATTCATTGTAGATCAAAAATGGAAATCACTAACTCCAAAATTACATTATCACTATGATTAATTTTGGATAAAGAAAATATTATGACTATCCATAACTTCAAAGAATAATACAGGAACATGTAAGAGTATAATACCATGAAAATAATCTTTATGTGATGGAATCCTCAGTTATTGTTGAGCCTCCTTAGGGAGCAAGCTAGGTGGATAAAAAATGAAAAAAGCTTGTAGATGATGCACTAGATGTTCAGTGCATCATGTTGTCTTCCATGTCCATTCAATATCATATAATACACGAGGAAGAGGTTACATACATGATTCTAACTCATCTCCAATAATTATGCCATAAGAGAGATAGTAAGGAAAGGTATGATATTTTTAGTTCCCGTTATAGTTACAAGATAGCCTAAGGGAATCAGGTAGGACCTCATGTACTCACGATGATTAGGTACATTGAGAGGTTTAAATCCCTTGGTTTCAAACTAAACCAATAACTAGAAAATGATATCATTCCTACCTCTTTACTACTAATACTTTAAAATTTTATTATTAATTATATCATAGATAACATGAAAAATTCACTCCTAGATTTTTTAGATTTAGTTATACAAGCTAATAAGGATATGACGAATAAAAATTCTTCAATCCTTATGGTGAAAAAGAGAATGAATGCAAAGGATAAGGTGTCTAAGGCCATGTATAGGATGAAGAAACCTATGAATTATCCTACCTAGAATCCAAGGATACAAAGGTAGAGCAATTATCAAGAGGTTTTCTTCTTTATAGGTGGAAAAAAATCCCACTAGAAAAAGAATATTAGAGATGGGAAGAAGAAGCAAGGTGACAGTTTTACTACAGGTATTTTTATTGTTGAATGAAATATTTCTTTATCTGTAAGTTGGGTATTGGATACAACATGTGGCTCACATATATGCTTTTATATATTGGAACCGAGTAGATTCAAGTAGATTTCAAAGGGTGAAGTTCATCTCCAAGCCACAAATGGTATAAGTCTTGAAGACTTGGTAGTGGGAGATTATCACCTTACTATGCCAAGTAGTTTGGTTATTATATTAAATAATTGTTATTACAAACCCTCTCTAACTAATAAAAGAATATTAGTGACAAGTTTGAAAACTATGGGATTTCATTTTAAGTTTTGAAATAAATGTTGTCTCTTTTATAAGGATAACAATTGTTATAGTAGGGTGTATCTTAAATGATAATTTATTAAAGAAATTACATCTAGCAGGGTATTTATACTTGTTCAGTTAAAACCCTTGGATATATGTCCTGCATGTTTACAAGGAAAAATGAACAATGAACCCATCTCTAGAAAGGTAGATGGATCAATTGAATTATTGGAATTAATTCATGCTGATGTCTGTTTTCTATTTCTAGCAGAGGAAAGGGGTGGTTTTTTATACTTTATTACTTTTACAGATGACTATAGTAAGTATGGATATATCTAATTAATGTGTGATAACTCTAATTCCTTTATTATGTTTTTGGATTTTCAAAATTAAGTAGAACACCAACGTTGAAAGAAGATTAAGTAACTATACTCAGATCGCTATAGAAAGTATCTTAACAAAGCCTTCAGTGATCACCTGAAGGAGTGTGGCATAGTATCCCTACTCACTCCTCCATATACACCATGGTGGAATAGTGTCAGTGAAAGGAGGAATAAGACCTTACTAGACATGGTTAGATCCATGATGAGTTAAGAAACTCTTCCATTATCCTTCTAGAGATACGTGTTACAGATAGTGGTATATACCCTTAACTGAGTACCAAATAAAGCTACATTTGAGATTCCATATAGGTTATGGTATAGAAAGAAACCCAGTCTATCACACATGTGTGTATGGGTATGAAAGGATTTTTTCAAGACTATACCTAGTGACAAATTGGAATCCTGAAGCATGAAGTGTATATATATATATATGTTACCCAAAAGAAACCAAAGGATATACCAATATATATCTTTATATAGAAAAAGTGATTGTGTAGAGATAATAAATATTTCAAGAAAGGGAATACATTTCCAATGGAAATATTAGGGAAAAGATTGAGTTCTATGAAGTTAATAATCTAGATAAAGAGGAGTTGTTACAGGAACTGTCTCTGTAAGAAATAGTGGGAGATGAAGTTGTTCCAAAGACACAAGTATTATATAGGTCAACACTAGAGGTTAGACAACCATAGTGTTATGTTTTTCTGGTCACTGAGCCAGGTGACAAATTAATCCTTGAGGATGATGAAGCTTTGACCAACAAGGATTCAGTAGAAGGCAAGGATGTTGCTAAATAGAAATATGATATTCATTCTGAGATGGATTCCTTATATCAAAATAAATTTTGGATTTTAGTAGACCCTATATCTAATGTAAAACATGCTGAGTGTATATAGGTATTCAATAAAAAGATTTATATGGATGTTAATTTCCATACCTATAATAAAATACTAGTGGTGAAGGGTTTCAGACAATGTCAAGGCATCAATTATAAAGAATCCTTCTAACCATTAGCAATGTTGAAATACATGAGAATATTAATTATAATAGAGTCCTTTATGATTATGAGATTTAGAAAATGGGTTTCATAAATGATTTTATCAATGGTAAGTTGGTTTAAGATGTCTATATGAATAAACAAAAAGGTTTTGTTAAATAAAATAATTCCAATAAGTTGTGTAAGATTTAGGGATCCATTTATGGGTTGAAGCAGGCATCACGATCCTAGAGTGTTCATCTTAGTGAGGCCATAAGAGAATTTGGTTTCATTAAAAATGAAAGTTATCCTTGTGTATATAAGAATGTTAATGGGAATTCCATCATTTTCCTAGTATTATATGTTGATGAAATATTAATTATGGTAAAAGAAGTGAAATATTATAGTTAGTTAAGACTTGGTTAAATAAATGCTTCTCTATGAAATCCTTAAGTGAAGAAGCCTACATTCTAAGGATTAAGGTATATCCATATAGATATCAAAGGCTTATTGGGCTAAGTCAACTATATATATTGATATGGTACTCAAAATTTATAATGTGGAACAATACAAGAGAGGATCATTTACCATGTCACATGGTATCAATCTCTCCAAGAAAATTTTCCCACAAACATAGGAGGAGATTGAAATAATTAGTAGAGTCTCTTATTCCTTAGAAATGGGTTTTATCATGTATTACATGATATTTAATAGGTTTTATGTTGACTTTGATTTAGCATGGGGGGAGATATCAAGCTAATCTAGGATATATGCATTGGGAAGATTTCAAAACCGTCCTAATGTACTTCAGGAATATGAAGGATATGGTCTTTGTATATGGAGGAGATGAGGAACTAGTAGTGATATTATACACTAATACTAGTTTTAAGACATATCATGATAATCTGAAATAGCATTCAGACTACATATTTTTCCTGAATTCTTGTGTAGTGAGCTAGAGAATCTCGAACCAATAAGTGGTCATTGATTCTATAGAAAAATTCGAGTATATAGTGTCTTCCTATGCAACAAATAAAGTAGTCTAGATACACATATTTTTCTCAAACATTGGTGTTGTTCCCAGTAGTGTATAACCTATTCCATAATTTTATGATAAAACTACTATAGTGGTGTTTTTTAAGGAGCCCGGGTCACACTAGGGGACAAAGTATATACTCTGAAAGTTTCATATCTTGAGGGATTTTACTAAAAGAGGTGAATTCATAGTTATCATAGTAGACACAGAGGACAAAACGGTAGACCCCCAGACTAAAGTCATATATTAGTAGATAAATTATTCTCATGTGAGATCTAGTGGATTGATACTTGTTAGTATTTGGACCTAGAAAAAGTGGGAGTGTTGAAAGTGGGTTCCCTAGACCTAACTTGTGATGTACTTTTATTACCACTACATGTATACATTTTTTTATATATAAATGTTCTTATGTTTTGATAATAATGTTGATACTTCTATTTCCACTATACTTATGGTAATTTCCATAGACTGTGTGTCATCTTAAAGTGTTTTATAAGATCCTAGGATATAATGAGATCCTAGATATACTATGATATTAATATTAAAGTAATTTCTTATCATCTAGATACATCATACTGATAGGACATAGATTATGTGTTATTATCAAGAGTTTAGGGCTCATAATCATTGAGACATATTCTATTGAATTTTTCACTTAGTGGCCTCTAATAGTTGAGATCATGAGGATAGACTCACCAATAAGAACACCACATGTTTTTGGTGTCATTGTTTGTTCCTATATATAGACATGTGTATTGGTCTCCTAACTTAAGATAATTATCAATGTGTATCATTTGATCGCATACTTTGATGCAAGGGGAAAACCAAGACAATGAGGTTTTGGTGAGGTATTTTGTGTTGGATGTATCATTTCTAGCATGACATTAGTTGAATGGTCGAGATAGGATTTTTCTCTTTTGAGTTGAGGAAGATATATCATGGGTCTGGTTGATCAAGATAGCAGTAAATTCATAAATCCATGGTCATAGTATTCGATTTCATGACCCTTCATAGAGGATCTCATTCCATGATGACCCCAAGCCCACCACCAATAGTGCAGGAGCTGGTGACTAGCACTAAGTAGGAATATCCCACAAATGGGAGGATTATCCTAAATTACCTATACACATACACACATCTCTAAGACACTAATGTAGAAATATAAAAATACTATGTAAAAAATTCATGAAAACCACTATATCTGACAACCAGAGTACACCAATGAATGTATGGGAAAGTATACAAGGAAAAAAACAAGCCCACAAAAAGAAAGAGTTTGTAACCACATGTACAACTGGTAATAAAAAAGGTACTTGGACTGTCATTTGGATATATCCAGAACACACTTTGGTCTATTTTGTCTCACAAAGCACCACCTTTTCCCAGCATACCAGGAACTCCATTGAAATGTTGATCGTCTACAAAAGACATGCCACGGGTGGGAAAATCTCGTCAGAGGGTTAGTATAACAATACTCAGTTTGACACCCCAAAACCACAAAGGAATACCAAAAAGAAAAAACACAAATTAATAGTACAGTCAGCTCTACACAAGTATATGTATACATCACATATAACACGAACATCCAAATATACTAAATCTATGAAAAACAATATAGAGGTAAGTCACAACCAATCACCATCCATATGATTCTACTTTAATCATGATCATTCACGGATAAATCACTCCTCAATAAATAATATAATCAGAAACACTCACTAAGAAGTTAGTATCATTTGGGTCTCACCTAAAAAGAATACATTGGTCAAGGAAGACTATGATACACAGAAAGGGGATCCTTCTCAGAGAACACCACTGACCCAATGTAGATCAACCTGCAATGTAGGGGATCCTACCCTGAGAGTGCCACTAAACCTACATAAGTAGCTCATAAAATAAGGGATCCTACCTAGAGAATACCACTAACCCTACTGATGTGGTCCGCTAGATGGAGGACCAACACCCAACTCTGAGAGGATACATCAATTCCACAAAGCTCCACTAGGGTTGATGTAGGATTTCTCAAGTCTTAATGAGGGATACCATAACAATATTTGGGACTCTTCCTCTAGAAGGGACTATAATACAATAATGTGGATGTAATTCCATACTAAACCCTCAAATAAAGGACCAAAGTAATTCCCTCAACCTATACATATCCAAGATAAAAACTCACCAAATTATCTCAAAAGTATCATCTCATCTCCAGGGTCCCAACGCTGTAGACGACTCATAAAATGGATGTACTATTTGAAATTTATGGTCGTTTGAAATTACACAGGGGTCAGTGGGCATGTGAAGCAACTGCACAGTCAGTCCACTGACTGTGGTAGTCAACCACCAGGTCCGTCCACCCCACTTTTGTCATAGTCTCCATACCCCTAACTATTCTGGTCATGCGATAGCTAGACTGGTTATGGATCAGGGTTTACTTCCATGGTTGACCATGACCTAGTCTCACACTTCTCTCCATTGGTCCGACCTAGATCTGAGCTTGTTCTGACCTAGATCTGAGTCGGGTCTGACCCGAACAATTGGGTCGGACTTAACTTCTTGGGTATAACCTGGTCCACTATTGGGCATGCCACCTGGCCCGGCCTGTCCTCACTATGTGGTCACCCATAATGACTGTAGTCACTCCAAAAAGATGCCATTCAGTGTCATGTGGCCAACCTGTAGCATCCCACAATGCAGCCACGTACCACATGACATCGCTACTGTGGTTCTGTCATGCGTTGCCACCTGTACCGGTCTCCTCCACCTCCACTTCTGCAAGACTTTGTTGTTCCTCTGATGCCTTAATTTTGAAACAGTTGTAGATTTGGGTTCCTTAGGTCCTAATCTACATAGATATTGTCTTTATTGTAACTTTTCCTCTAATCTAAGGAGGCGATCATGTTCATAGCCTTCCAAAAAGTTGATCCGTGACCAAGGGGGTCTAATGGAGAAGTATGAAAAGTAAAAAAGGAGAAAGTGCACAATAAAGTTCAATAATTATTATATAAGGTAGATAGTAAGTAAAGGTATGATGTTTCTAGTTCATCTCCCAACTATAGTCATGTAAATGATAATTTATTAAAGAAATTACATCTAGCAGGGTATTTTGACTTGGTTCAGTTAAAACCCTTGGATGTATGTTCTGCTTGTTTACAAGGAAAAATGAACAAAGAACCCATCTATAGAAAGAGAGATAGATCCATTGAATTATTGGAATTAATTCATACTGATGTGTGTTTTCTATTTCCAGTAGAGGAAAGGGGTAGTTTTTCATACTTTATTACTTTTACAGATGACTATAGTAAGTATGGATATATCTACTTAATGTGTGATAACTCTAATTCTTTTTATTATGTTTAGGGATTATCAAAATTAAGTAGAACGCCAACTTGGAAAGAAGATTAAGTAAATATACTCAGATCGATGTAGAGATTATCTTAACAAAGCCTTCAATGATCACTTGAAGGATTGTGGTGTAGTATCCCAACTCACTCCTCCATATACACCATGGTGGAATAGTGTTAGTGAAAGGAGGGATATGACCTTACTAGACATGGTTAGATAAATGATGAGTTATGAAGCTATTCCATTATCCTTCTAGAGATACGTGTTGTAGATAGTGGTATATACCCTTAACTGAGTACCAAATAAAGCTAAATATGAGATTCCATATAAGTTATGTTATAGAAAGAAACCCAATCTATCACACATGTGTGTGTGGGGATGCAAGGATTTTTTCAAGACTATACCTAGTGACAAATTGGAATACTAAAGCATGAAGTGTATATCTATATATGATATCCTAAATAAACCAAAGGATACTACCAATGTCTCTATTTATGTTGAAAAAGTTACAGTGGAAAGATAAGAAATATTTCATGAAAGGGAATACATTTTCAATGGAAATGTTAGGGAAAATATTGAGTTCTATGAAGTTAATAATCTAGATACAGAGGAGTTGTTATAATAATTGTATCTATAAGAGATAGTAGGAGATGAAGTTGTTCCCAAGACACAAGTACTATATAGGTCAACTTTAGAGGTTAGAAAACCATAGAGTTATGGTTTTTTGTTCACTGAGTCAGGTGACACGTTAAAATTTGAGGATGATGAACCTCTAACCTACAAGGATTCAGTAGAAGTCAAGGATGTTGCTAAATGGAAATATGATATTCATTTGGAGATGGATTCCTTATAACAAAATTAATTTTAGACCATCCCAACACAGTAGACGTCTCATAAAACTGATGTATCATGTGAAGATTATGATTGTTTGAAAATTTTAGAGGTTCATTGGGCTTATAGACCAACCACAAAGTCGGTCCATTGACTATAGCGGTCGACCGCACAGTCTGACCATCATGGTTGACCATCGCGATAGACCGGATGACCTCTCAAGATGCTGCGGAGGTCGACCGCACCCCCAGATACCGTGGCCGCACAACATCTGGAGCAATCGTGGGTCACAATTGACTATAGTCTGGTCCCGCTCTTGTAACCCCGGGTTCGACCTGGATCTTACTTGAGTCTGACCTGACCCATGGGGTCAGACCCAGTCCGCTGATGCACGAGCCACCTACCCTGGACCGTCCTCTCCACACAGTCTCCCTTAGTGTTTGTTGCTCCTCAACGTGGTCACCCCACCGCATCCCACCTCCACCATCGTGGTTTTGCCACACCCCACTGCCAGCACCAGTATCATTCTATTACCCTTATGTGATCCTACATTCTTCTTCCAATGCCTTAATTTTAAAACAATTCCACATTTGGGTTCCCCATGTCCTGATCTACATAGATATGGTCTCTGTTGTCACTTTTCCTCCAATCTGGGGATCTGATTGTGTTCGGATCCTTCTTGCAAGTCGTTCAGTGACCACAGGGTCCATCAATGAAGAATATGAAGAAAATAGAGATAAAATTCACAAGATCATGTTTTTATCATCATTAGTCTAGCGTTCTTAGACAATGATCAAAGGATGGGAGTTTTGGTTAGATAAATAAAATTAAACCACAAAAATAGTCCCATCCTATAAAACGATTCAACCACAGATCAATATTTTTTTTGATTGATTATCTTTCTTTGTAGAAAATCAATAATAGGGAAAATAAAAAAACAACCACTCTACCTCAATTCAGATCAGTCATTGACGAAGGATGATCGATGTATCGTCTCCAGTGGTGAGGTTCCATCGAATCAATTCCACATTGATGTCAATTCATGATCTATCGATGTTTCTTGGTGAGAGTTCTTTCTCCACACCACAGAGGAATTCCAAGGATATGGTGATAACTTGGTATTCCTGATAAGAACATCATAAAAATAAAGTGTCACTACATTGAATAAAATAATTTTTATTAAATTATTTTATCCCCGTTACATCCCACAACAACTTTTTCATAGTCGACCCACACTGACCAAAGTTATGTAGTGGATAACGTAAAACCACTATTTTGAGTTTAATGGTTCCCTTGGATTTCTAATCTAGGCACCTGTTTAATAGTAATTCCACTTTTTTAGGAAAACTGTGTGTGTGTGATATTAAAATATTAATATTTTTAAAATTATTGTTTCGGGCACCCCAAGCCATGGAATCACACACCATCTCAACACCTAGTCTCAAAATCATTCCTTATAATTTCTAAAAATAATACATGGAGAATTTTTGACATTAATGTTAAAGGTAAGTTCGTCTGATTATATAAAAATAATAATAAATCAAGAGAGGATGATGACATAAGTGTGCATCCGGATTTATGAGATATTGTATGACAAATAGATTTTACTACACAGTACGTGTTTGAAGGTCGGTTATCATTACAGTGACTTTTACTTATCTCTTTAGGGGTCGTGATGGGTTTCTATACTCTGTTCTTGGTATGTAAATATTATTCATTACTATTAAGATAAGGTAATAGAGGGTCACAGAAATAGAACATTTGAGAATCTATCCTTTTCTGTTGAATATGAATATAGGACATGGTGGGCCCCACTGTGGGATCCAAGTATTTTCTATGTTTTATCGGTCACCAACAAATAAATAAATTCATTATTATTCAATTAAAGAATAATTTGTTTAGATTTATTTATTAAATATATTTATAAGTTATTAAGTAAATAGAATGATTAATAGTACACGAATGAATATTATTATAAAATTCCAAGTTCAGTTAATATTATCTGGAGTTACTAGCCAAGTTAATGATTCAGGTTTATCATGTAATATATTTTAACATATTATAATTATGTGATAAAACATAAATAATATTATGGCTTAGTTGGTTAATCATAATTAATTATTAATATCACTTATTTAGTGTACATTTAATGCATGGGGGCCAGGACCACTAAATAGATATTTTTACATCTAATCTATAAGTGAAGATAATCACATACCCAATTTTAATTCACTCTATTAAAATTGAGAGATTATTTCCCCTTCTAATTCCTAGATAGAGAATCTATCAATCTAAGAATATGATCCATGTTCATCAATACAGATCAAAGAAAAAGGATCGTGGTGATCGACGTGACATCAAATTGATCATTAGATATCTTCCCTATCACTTGTAATATGATTAACAGAGTACATAAAGATTCAAGAATCTTGTGTGAATGTTATAGAGGGTTTCGATGTGGGATCTTTTAAGAAACAATTTTTAGAAACATACAACATACATGCATGATTCAAATTAGAAGGAGGTATTCATCTATTTTATTTTTTGTGATCTAATTATATAATGTCGATCCTTAGACCATATGAGGGCTGTATTACTGTATATGATGACGTTGTGTTGCTCTGGTGATGGAAAATTTTAAAATCCCCATCCCACTGGCCTCCACTGTTCGCCATGATACCTTTACTTATAATTTATTTTCCCCATGTTATCAATAATTATGTTAAATGAATTATATCTACAAGGGTTTAATATATATGATGATTATTTTTAATTTGGAATATGAAAAATTGGTTATAGTGGTAAATGATGTCTATATTAATGAACCAGTTGTTTATGAATCCATGATGCTAAGAGTTTGTCCTAATTCTTTAAAACTCTAAACCAAAAAGGTCCTTGAGAATATAAGTGATCCAATATTTCCTTTTGATGTTGTAAGTATTGAATGGGGAAATTTGGATCACCTTTATCAATATAAAATTGAGAAATGTAACCTTTTTGTTTTAGCACTTGATCTGGGAGTGCGGGTTTAGGGTTGTCATAGTTGGTATCAAAGGAAAGGTGTAGATAACTATGAAGATTATAATGTTTTCATATGAGTTTATCTTATGATTTTTGGATACTATCATATGTATATAAGATTAAATTTGATCATATGTTAAATGTCCTTGAGACCCCTTTTTAGGTTTTAAGTGATGATATCTTAAAGTTATTAATGACATGTTAGGAGAAAATTTATTAGGTTAAAGTATATGTTAAGCATTAGTTTAATGTAAAGTATTACACTACATTTTGTAGATATAAGTTTTAAGTTATTGATAACCTTTTATGTTAATATCATCTTGGATATTGAGGTATTTTTAGGAGCATATGTTTTATTATATAGTAGACAGTGGGATTTAAAATGTATTTGGTGACTTATTTATTAATGTTATATCCTAAGAAGATTGATATATTTTTGGGCCTCAAATTTTAAAGGTATGATATAACCTTTGAGATTAAATAACTCTTTAATGTTGAAGTTATTAAGGTTATTTGGTATATAGGGTCATTTATATATGAAATGATTTAGTTATAACTTTGGTCATTACTATTTACTTTTGGAGATTAAGGTGTTGTTTCATCATATGAAGTTTTATTCATTTTGGGAATTATCTTACCATTTGATAACCATTTTTTGTTCTGGTTAATGTCTAAATAAATATTTAATGTATTTATTAACCCTTTTTAATTTATGTAGTCCTCAAAAAGTTCATTCTATTCCTTAGATCATGAAAACTTCATCTTTTAAACTCATTGTTTAGAGGAAAATGTGAGATTATGGTGGAAATTTATTAAAGGATTGAATTTAAACCTATTAAGTAAGAATAATTCCTTATTTCAATATTATAAATGTTAAGGAAATTATAAAATAAAGTAAAGGGATATTGAAAGGAAATTTCATCCTATTACCATCATTTCTGATGATATCAATGAAATTTTTCACTCCTCTTTGGGATATGATTTTGTACTTGTTGACATTCTCATGATCATTAACTTTCATGTGATCAATGATCTATATAACTCTTCATTACTATTTAGACATTATTCTTTTATTATATGTAAAAATATAAACTTCCCAACTATTTTATACAATTTTAAAACATAGTATGTGTTATTCTAAATGACCATCATACTTTCTTTTCCCTCTTATCAAGATAATGTTTTATTAACCCTTTTTACAATGTGGATTTCCAAAAATATATGTTTTTTTAAGTGTTAACACTTTGATGACCAATTTAAAGTTAAAATTTTTAGGATTAAATTTATTAAATTGGGAGGATGTAATGACTCAATATATTAATATAAGATCATTATGTTTTATAGCTTATTATACACACAACATTGATCTTAAATAGGAAAAGAAATGTATAATCATTATAACTTATCTGTTAAATTGGCGGGTATGAAGATTAATAAAAACTTTAAGATACATAGAAAAATATATATATATCCTACTAAATATAAATTATTGATAAATTATTAGTAAACAATCAATCATATTTTAGTAAAGTAATTTTATTCTTGAAATATAAGTTTTCTTCAGAATTTTTTTTATTTTCATGAAAGAAATATTATAATTACTTTTTGTAAATTTTTAGAAAATTTATTTTATAAAATTAAAATCATTTTTTAAATAATAATATAAAAATTAACATGGGGTTAGAATTTTGGATTTTTTAAAAAATATTGATTTTTCGGCGAATGGTGAAAGATATTTATTGTTTTGTAAAAATGTCATTTGTTTTCTATAAATTTAGTGATTTAAAAGTCCAATTATGTTTTGAATATAATTTAAAGAATTGTAATTATTATTTATCTATATTTAATCTTTTTAATTACATTTAAATAATCTTGGTGTTGGATTTTATTAGAAGACTATTTTTGGGTTTAAAACATGATTTTTATAAAATAAATGTTTTAAAGTGAATAATGTTTATCTATATTAATTAAATAAAATAATACCTAATGATGAATGTTTTAAATTAAATTTATATTATATATATATATATTCATAAAAGTTTTTTTATTAGTCATATAGTTAATATAAAATCAAATTTCACTTGAAAAATACACTACTTGAGAACCCTCTTTTTCACAGCGTCTATGAGTTTAGTTTTTAGTTAAAATTTTACAATTATGACAATTTAATTTGGTAAAATGTAATAAATTTTTAGAATAAGAGTAATATATATTATATAATAATTTCAATTTAATTTTTTTCCATAATAAATAGTAAAAACATCATAAATTATGTATTGTGGTTAATGTAAAAATGATTTTACTATAGGGTTAAACTAAAAGGATAGGTGTTAAAATGACCAAACAACTTATATTAAATCTATTTTATGGAAATATTTATACATTATAATGTCTAAATCTTGACAATGGTTCATTTTAGATCATTTTTATATGTGAAAAATATGGTTATATCATTTTCTTTTAAGAAATTACAAGTGTGCCACTCACCTCACTTATAAAAGGTCACCCCTATCCTCTCCACTTCACACCATCAAAGATATTTGGATTCGAAAATGACTACAAAAATATTTTAATTACTTTCCTAAAAACATCCAATATTCCTTAGGTTTATTAAAAATCCACCATCATAAGGATTTTTGGTTCTTACCTAAGGAGGTTGTACGAAGAAGAGTTATTGTCCTCAACTGAGTGTTTTTATTTATTTCTTATTCCACCACATTAAGGTATTATTAAATTATTTTGATATAATAAACCATAATATCACATATAATTATATTTTATTATGTTAATATATTAACCTAAATCCATATCCTCTTCCATCAAATGGGATATGAAATCATCATTCGTATGTATGGAAAACTACCACCTCGCGAACTGGTGTTATTCATTTTCCATAATTTCCACTAAAATATTTTTATAATGATGGATTTAAAATAAATTTATGATAATTATAACATTTTTATACTTATGGAGTATTATATCATATATAACTTCTTATATTTCATTCGGTGGTGGATACAACAACATTGCTCGTTTGTACAGTAGAATACCACCTACCGAACCGATGCAATTTGATTTACACTATGGACATACATGGAAGTTAATTAGGATAAATTTAAGGAATATATGTGACATAAAATTAAATAATTATAAAATTAATTAAATATTTATAATTCATAAAATATAATGTTTTTTTTCTTACACTAAAAAATAATAACTTCATATGTGTGAGCGTGTGAATTACCGCCTCCATGAAGCGATGTGATTCTTTTTTCTTCATCACAACACGTGGATAAAATATATATATATAAAGAAAAAAATTATTTATTATATTATGATATTTTATTAATGATAACTTAATATAAACCTTCTTCCCAAAAAGTTCATTGAAAAATGGAAACGTTACTCATGCATACGTACATCCTACCATCTCCATGATCATAACATGGTTTATTTTTTCATAACCATAATTAATTATTGGTTTTAAAAGTATAATTGATCATGAAATATTATAATTATTCCGTTTTTAATATTATTTATATTTTGAAAAAATTACCTATTTGACCATGGTTAACACACCAAATCCATTTTGAAACAATGAATTGATCATCCTCAAAACACTCGATATGGATTCAAATAATTAATTATTAGAATATTACATTAAAAATAAATAGAATAAATGATTTAAGTATAAGGTATTAAAACTATAATGGTTTAATAATAAATAAAATAATTTTTTTAAGCCTATTATATATGACTTAAAGGGAATACAAGGAATGTGTGGATTTGAGGTATGGGATTCTCATCTCGCTTTTACTTTCATGAGAAATATACCGTATTCACCACTTATTTTCTTTTTGTGTGGTGTATATACAATCCATGATTGTATTTTATGATTATTTTCATAAAAATTGTTTTTATTTACAGATATATATTATTTTCTCTCCTCCATATGGTTTTTATCAAGAGATTACCAAATCCGTAAGGGATTTCATCTCAATTACTTTAATTGAGCCATATTTAATTGTTATAACCATAATTTATTTTATATCAAGTATATACATCCCTTTGATTTATTATATCATGAAAATAATTATGTTAATTATATTTAAAGTGACATTTGATGTTATTATTTCATGTATCTTATGATTAATGACTTACTAAAGTGGAAAAGGATTTATGTTACAATCTCATTCCTTTCAAGATTGGTTATGTTCAAGGTTCCTTTTGAGGAAATCATATTATCTTATTTTCATGAACCAAATATATTTCTTATACATTGTTTATGAATTTGGTTAAAAATTATTATTTACATTTCCTCCCTTATTTATTGAAGAAATATAAATAAAGTCATTTGTAAGTGATATTAATCATGTATTTGATTTTAGATCTAGTATATTTCTCTTATATATCAATGTTTTCTAAAACGTTTTCAAAAATTTTATTTTTTAAAAATAAATTAGTTAATATATATATTTTACATAATCTTTTATTTTCTTTTAAATGTTTTTAAAATTAAATTTCTTATTGTTTTCCAAATGGGTCTCTTTTGACTCACTTTTATAAAATGTTTTGAAAATAGTGTTTATTTTTAACATTTATAACATGAATATAATTTTTGTCATCATGTACATTATTTTCAATGATGCTTAATTTATATATTTCCATTTTTTTAAGAAATGTTTTCTTATTTTATTTATGAATTTTTTTAAATGATTTTCAAAATGAAATTTTTATTTTCCTAAAAAAAATTAGTGATCTTTTAGTGGTACTTATATTCATCAAAATCAATAACCCTTGTGGTTATTTATTCTCTAATGGGGATATTTTGTAATGATTTTATCCTCATTATCTATATTTATGGATTAATATTATTTTAAATAGATCAGTATCAAACCTATTTCATTTCCATAGGTTAATAAATGTTTTAAAGAGATTTTTATGGAACCTGTTTCTTTTCAACAGGTTGATCATGCTTCAAATATATTTTCATAGATCATATATCGTTTCCATGGTTTTATCATGTTTCAAATATATTTTTTTGGAACCTATTTCATTTACATGGTTTAATCATGTTTCAAATATATTTTCATTGAACCCATTTCTTTTTTATGGGTTAATTAATTTATGAAAGGAATAATGGATGATTTTATGAGTTTTTTGATGAGATGTGAATTTTATGTAATTTGTTCATATTATGGTTCTTTTACATTATATTTTAAGGGTTAATTCCAATTATATATCATGATGGATCGCTATATATCTTATATAAAGTCTTGAGCCTCATTATAACTCATGAAAAATGGGTATTCCCAATAAAACTTATGTAAAGGGTGATCCCCATTATTTATCTCTAATGTAGTGGGTAATGATTTTTTTCTTCAGATAATTATATTTATAGGCATACATATGGTTAATACAATTTTAAGGGTTATGTAAGGGTTATATGATGATGATGTTTTAAGTTAAATATACATTTTGATATTCTTTTTATAGGTTATAAATGTTTTTAGGCTCATGATTATTGATTATAATGATTCTTTCCTTTGGTAATGACTTATATCATGGCTTCATGTTTGATGATCTAGGTATTTGTGGGTATTAGTTCTGTTATGTTATGCTCATAAATGTAGATTATGTCATCAGACCCTTATTATCAAATTATTCTCATTGATCACATTCAATTTTTATTTTTTATTTGTACCCTTATTGAGAATTGTTACTCACCCTTTTTATAAGTCCTTTTCCCCAGGTTATCAAGAATGATGTTAAATGAACTGTGTCAATAAGGGTTTCATATGGATGATGATGATGAAAAAATGTGGAATATAAAAATTTGGGTATAGTGTGAAATGATGTTCATCTTTATAAACTAGTTTTTTATGATTCCATGATGTTTATCATTTTTTCTAATTATTTAAAACTCTAAACCTAAATAGTCCTTGAGAATGTAAGTGATCTAATATTTTCTTTTTATGCTGAAAGTTTTGGACAGAAAAAATAGGGTCACACTCATCGATATCAAGGATATAAATATAATTTTTATGTTATTATCACTAGATCATGGATTGCGAGTTTAGGGATGTTATTGAAACTGTATTGAGTCACCCTTAGATCAAGAGTCCAAAAACGGAGGAATAAGAGTGTATAACAGAGTTATGGAGGTCCTAAAAACAACCATATAAGAAGTTAAATCTAAGATGAAATATTTAAGGTATATAGAGTATAAAAATACCAAAATTTCCCCTTTTAATGAAATAACTTACTTGGGGAAACTAGGTACCCAGATAAGATCCACGGAGTACCTCGTGGCACCACTCGGGTACTCTAGCCATTGCCTAGCTCATCGGGTACTCAGTGTCATATGAAGCTTTTTAATATAGATAAAACTCCCTTATAGATTTTATTAACTCCTAAACCTTCATTTAAAACTCAACCCATACTTGAGAACACTCTCAATTATATATTCAAATTTCAAAACTCAAAACTGAATCCCAAAATTAAAAATTTCCTCTCAACCAGGATCAAAAATTCAAAATAGATCATGCCTTCACTAGATTGAATTCACATGGAAAAATCGATTAGTAATAAAATTAATTAACTAAGGACATGATTCATTACATCCTTCCCCTGATATGACTTCTCATCCTTGAGAACTATAAGGATAAACTTACTCAAGGTCTCAATACTTCACATGATTCTTGATCAATGATTAATTATATGAAACCACAACCAAAATATCAGTCACATCCATGATATTCCACCAAAAAATATTAATTTGATTAATATAATTCCACAAAATTTTAATCTTTAATGAGAGAAATCACAGTTCATGTCCCTAAGACACACTAATAACTAAAAAATTCATATGTACCCCAAATCAGTAATTATAGTATATATATGATTATTCAAAAATGATACAACCACTAACACAATCAAATCATGTTCTCATCCCAAAAATACAGTCTTCCCTCAAATGATAAATTTCCTTATCAAGATACCATTTCTCATCCCAATTAATCTTCATGATTCAGATGTGTGACTATAAATAACAATATAACTCCCTAGTGCCAAATGGCCATTAAACCCAAAACATATTCATCTATACTTTAAATACTCAAAAAACTCCTAAAATACCCTTTATATTATGGTATTCCCAACTATAAAATTGAATAAGAGTCTCTTATACATCTTATTCCACTGGTTTCCAATTAACTAAGAATATTAAAAGTTAAAACAGTTTTTCAAAAAACTATTTCCCATCTGAAAACCATAGATTAAAAAAACTCAAAACACTGCACTTTACAAAATATACTTATTGAACATATATCCGTATTTATGAAATTATATTCTAATTTTATAATCATAGGATAATTCTATTTTAAAAAATACTACAGTTTAAAAAAATAATCTCATTTAAAAATTCAATTTCAAGAAAACTATTTTCTAAACTTAAATTGGTAAAAGATGCATATTCTTTCAAAGTACATCTAATTTTTAAAACAAAATCCTCTTTAAACACAAGAATATAAGAATATATAGCTCTTAAATAACTAGGTTATAAACTATTTCATTATTTTTGAAAACATTAAAACCACTTATAGAACTAATTTCATATAAGAAAACCATAACATGGAGTAAATAACTAGTATAAATAATATAAATTACTTAGGTATAAAAACCATAACATGTTATATAATATAGAAAAATCATAGATCCATATATGGAATGCTTAACACTAAAATCTCATGAAAGAAGAGATAATATTTTTATAAATAGACACTAAATAGAAAAAATAATTCATGCTTGGGTATTTAATCAATGTAAAAAATTAATACAATTTTCAATAAAAATTAAGTAACATTTTAAGGCATAGAAAACATGTAACAAAGAATAAATATAATAGATTATAAATAATATACTCAATATAGAATGAAAATAAAGCTAGTTTATATGATCAAAATCAAACAAGTGTGTGGGTGAATTTGATTAATTAGATAATTGATGTTATTAATATTTTAATGACTTATTATATAATCCCTTTACTGGTTTTATATGAAATGTGCATAATTTGTGTGAAATATTAATTTTTTAATACTAAGTATAATTTTTGAGCATTTTTTAGAAGTAGTCCAATTGAGTCAATTTACTATTTTATTTATAACTTTCCCCATACTAATAAAAATTGTGTGTTTCTTGTATTTTAGGATTTATAATTAAATATAAAACATTTCATTAGAAGTGATCATAGTTCAATTGTTCCATTTGAAGGCCCATATGGACCACACAAGAAGGCCTACAGAATCTGTAAAGAAACTGAACCAGTAATGAAGATTTAATTTTTGGGATCAATCAGGACGTAAAAATTCCATTATTCTCATCCACAGTTTTGGGGGAAATGTAAGGAGTCTTGGATAACAATTTCAAGGCCCAACTGCAAATACAAGGGTCCCAAATGATTCATTTAAACGCATCCCACCATTCTGGTCGGGATTTAAAATCAGTACAGTATTCATGACATATATCCTAATATATTCATCAAATCAAGCTGAGATTTTTCATTTTGATAGAATAGATATATGCCTCATAATTTTTGAATAAATAATTTTAATTTAAGTCATATTATTATTCCAAAATCCATTCACATATTGGCCATCAAAAAATCATGGATAGAAATGGACAGCTTATCATTGTTTATTGAAACCACCATAACTTTGGCTCCATAAGTTCAAATGCATGTAAATTTTGTGCCTTTTCATCCAACAGTATTATCTAAAACATTTAAGAAGGATATATCTCGAGATTTAGCTGTCTGGATGTCAAAAACATCAATCCAAATGGGGGGAAAGATTGGGAATGCCAACTGTCCACTTCCTTTGGTTGTAAATACATCCCCCTCCTCTCCTTCAAAGGGGTTGGAATTTCAGAGCAATGGATGATAGGTTGGCATGACCAAGGATCTGTAAAAGTCTTGGGAGGATCTTCCATAATCATGTTTTTACTTTAGAAATCATTCCTCCTTGCTTCCTTTCATTTGCTTTTGTGTTGTTCTTCAATTATAATTTCGTAAGTGTTTGTATTTTTAATTCTGTTTTAATGCAAGTTTCTTCTTAAGTACCTCTTATTATCATCCACCTTATGTAGTTTAATATTACTATTCTTAAAATAGTTTAAATATAGTTGAATCCACTTTACTTTTTTCTATTCTTATTCAATATAATGTCCATTTTTAATTATCATCGTTGTTTGTGTGTGTGTTCGTCGCACCAATATTTTCTTATCCCTTTTTTTTATTATCTTCTTAATTTATCATCATAATCATTATAACTAGATTACTAATCATTTAAATGTCTGAGTAAATCTATCATTGGGGAGATTTTTAATTTAGGGATGTTAATCCATTGAGAGCATTTGCTCGATGAGTATTCTTTTAATTAACATTGTGTTTGTTGGACCTAACATGTCATGGATTAATGACTTGTTTTGTTTGATGAGTGGTTTACATGGATTATTGGAACCATAAATACACTACCATAAATAAGATACGATTAAGATTATAACCCTAAGTTAAGTTGAGGATTGCATTAAAGCCTTAATACTTGGGAATTCAAATCAACATCAACTTATGACATGGGTGTTAATTTAATGCAATATAAAGCAAAGCTCAAGGATATCACAAGCTTAATTACCTAATGATGAACTTACCCCACTCTTTATCAAATTGATAAATCAAACACCAATTATTAATCAAATCATTTAATCTCTAAAAAAACCCCTCAATCAAAATACAATCAACTAATAATAAACGACTATTAAAAAGTATCATCACTAAGGATTCTACCCGAGTGCTGCAATACACATTTGTAGAGAACTGGAACCATGACCGGTTGATAGGAGACAATCATATGCACTTTAAAATGGCGTCGTTGCCAAGTATGGTGCAATTAAATAGGCTTTAGTTTCTGGTTATTGTAAAAAAATTTAAAAAGATTTAAAAAAAATTAAAATAAATTTTAAAAAAACACAAAGAAAAACTCACTTTCTCATAAAAATCATAAATTAAAAAAACACAAAAAGAAAAACCCATCATCCTCTTTCTTCCAATGTCTCTCTAAATGCCCCTTACCCTTAGAAATAATACCTAGGATTAGTTTGACCCTAAAATTCATTGAACACTTCGCCAACTTTGGAGGAACATTAGGGATAATCAAATAATTCAAGAACCAGTCCTTGTCCAACAAATTGAATTAGATATGGCCAATCCTAGGGAACAAACAATTAAAGAACTGGATGCCCCTAATATGAATTACCAACCTCTTGGTATTCAATATCCAAACATTGAGGCTGAATTCGAACTCAAATTGGGTTTGATTCCTCTTCTTCCTCATTTCCACGGTCTAGTCGGTGGGGATCCACATCTCCACCTTAAAGAGCAAGGGGTGTGTTTTACCATAAAGCCTCAAGTGGTTTCTAAGGAAAAAATCAAACTATGAGCATTCCTTTTCTCCCTAGATGACACTGCTAAGTCATAGCTCTACTACCTTCCTCGTGGTTCCATAACCACGTGGAATGACATGAAGCGACTCTTCTTATAGAAATCCTTTCCTACTTCTCGTACTCATTTATCCAAAAGGGAATAAGTGGTATCCATCAGTTCCCAAGTGAATCACTCCATGAATACCAGGAGAGGTTCAAAAATCTTTTTTCAACCTTCCCACACCCCCAAATCCCTGACCAACTCTTGATCCAATACATCTATGAGGGTTTATTGGATATGGAGAGAACTCTCATTGATGCTACAAGTGGTGGTGCTCTTGTTGATAAAACTCCTATAGATACAAGAGATCTCATAAGTAACATGGATGTGAACACACAAAAATTCCATACTCGAGCACATTATTAAGTAGAAAATGTCCAATACAATCAATCCATAGAGCCAAAGAAGATGACTAAGTGGATGAGTGAACATACAGGTATTGTGCAACAACTAACTGGGGCATCCAAATCCCCAACCTCAACTTCTCCACAATCAATGTTTCTTGGACCTGTCAAAAACTATGGAATCTGCAACTCACCAGCTCATCCAACTGACACATGTCCACAACTTCAAGAGGATCAATATAATTTATCTAGATTAATGGATCTCAATGCAGCATATGATCAGCGGAACCCCAACCATTAACAATCAGGTCAGTTCATTAGAAACTTCAACCAACCTCACTCTGAGCCCTTATCTTCTTCCTATAACCAAGGTCTGAGGTATGGTAATCCCATCTCTCATACCCCTTAATTCCCTCCTCAAAACCCAAACCAGTTTCAATATGGTCAAGGTATTGGTAACTTCCAACAACCTTATCCTTTTGTTCCTTAACAACAAAGGAACAATCCTCCTCCTGGATTCCACTATCCTAGTGAGACTTCCCAATTCCAAAACCAATAAAATCTCTTTCTTAAGAACCAAAATCAAGGTAATCCCAAAACTAGAAAATCCTCTTATTCCAAGAAAGCATGGGAAAGTGTAGTGGAAGATCTTGCCTCATTGACCCGTTCTAGCCTCAAAAACAGTGAAACCCAAATTGGTCAACTTGCATCCCACATGAGCCAGCAACAATAATCAAATTCCTCCCAACTCCCAGCTCAACCATTACCCAACCCCAAGGGTAATATAAGTGAAATTTCACTTTGATCGAGGAAGAAAATTTTTATGCCTCAAGATAAGTCCTCCAAACCCCCTTTGAATGTTGACCTAGAAAATGAAAATAAAAAGAAACTTGAAAAGGAATCTGAAGTCATTCCCTCACCTCCTTCCATTCCACTTAGGAACCCAATTCCATTTCCTCATGCCATTTCTAAGCCAATTAAGTCCTTTGAACCGGATACTAAAATTCTTGACATATTTAGACGTGTTGAAGTAAATATTACCCTCTTTGATTCTATAAAACAAATCCCTAAGTATTCCAAGATTCTTAAAGAATTTTTCACCCACAAGAGGCAACTTAGGACCTTCAAAAATGTTTCCACCCAATAGTTTATTCAAATAAAGTGCAAAGATCCATGAAAATTTACGATTCCATTCCCAATTGGAAGTTAAAACTTTGATGATGCACTCATATACCTAAGTGCCTCAATTAATATCATTCCCAAATCCATCTTCTCCAACATTTTTCTAGGTTACTTGCACCCAATGGGTGTTGTCATTCAATTGGCCAATCGAAGTCCTGCTAGTCCTAAGGGTATAATTGAGGATGTCCTTGTTCGTGTGAATGATCTTATCTTCCCTACTGATTTATATGTCCTTGACATGGAAGGTGAGATGAACTCTTCTTCTTCTCACCTAATTCTAGGAAGACCATTCATCATGACTACTAGAACTAAGATTTATGTCCATTTAGGCATATTATCCATGGAATTTGGTGACAAAATGGTCAAGTTCAACATTTTCCAAACCATGCGATACTCATCTGAGGATTACTCTACATTTTAAATCCATGCTTTCGATGAAACTTATAAGATTCAATTGAACCCCATTCTATCATGGTCATCCTTTTCTTAAGATAAAGGATCTTGTGAAATCTACACCATGATTTACCATGTTATAAATGGTGATGTTTTTGTGGACCTCTCATTAATAGACTCTATAAATCTAAAAGATATTGAAAACTCTCTAGAATCACACATCGACTCTAATCTCTACTGCTCCACCTTGGAAAATATTAAGGAAAATTAATCTGAAGCAATTGAAGTCCATTCTTCTATTCCTGAGTTGTCTAACCCACAAATTAGAGATGATACTAATCTAAAACCACTTCCTAAACACCTGAAATATGCATTCCTTTTCCATGATCACTCTTATCCTGTCATTATCTCTACGTCACTTACCAAATTTGAGGAGTCCAAACTAGTTCAAGTGTTAGTGGAAATTAAAAAGGTTTTAGGTTGGACCCTAGATGAAATACCAGGAATCAAACATTCTCTTTGCATGTATCACATCCATCTTGAGGAATCATTCAAACCAATTAGACAACCACAAAGAAGACTCAATCCACTCATCCTTGAGGTAGTTTGGGAAGAGATTTCCAAGCTTCTTCAAGATGGTATTATCTATCCAATTTCTGATAGTGAATGGGTTAGTCCAATTCAAGTTATACCTAAAAAGGGTGGGATAATAGTTGTCACAAATAAACATTGAGAGGTAGTCACAACTTAAGTGAAGAACAAATGGTGTGTGTGCATCGACTATAGGAAATTTAATGTTGAAACAAGAAAACATCACTACCCTCTTTCATTCTTTAATCAGATGCTAGAATGATTTGCCGGAAAGTCATGTTATTGCTTTCTTGATGGATACATCGGCTACTTCCAAATGCCAATCGCACCTAAGGACCAAGAAAAGACTACTTTTTCATGCCCCTTTAGAACATATGAATATAGGAGAATGCCTTTTGGACTTTTCAATGCTTCTTCAACAATCCAGAGGTGTATGATGAGTATCTTTTCTAAATTCATTGAACCCTGCATGGAAGTATTCATGGCTGACTTTACCATTTATGGTTAGTCAATTGAATCCTGCTTGAATTATCTCTCTCTAGTCCTTCAAAAGAGTGTCAAGTGTAACCTTGTGTTAAATTTTGAAAAATTTCACTTAATGGTTGCAAATGGGATTGTTTAGGGAACATAGTTTCAAAAGATAGTATTGAAGTCGATCCTAAGAAAATTGAAGTGATCCAATCACTTCTAAATCCCACATCTGTTCGAGACATCTATTCCTTCCTCAGTCATGCTGATTTATATCAACGATTTAACCATATATTTAGTAGGATTTCCCTCCCACTAACTTGTTCACTCTAAAATTAAGTTACTTTCCATTTCGATGAGGTTTGCAAGAGATCCTTCATTGAACTCAAAATTGCTCTTACATCTGCCCCAATAATCCAACCCCCAGATTGGTCCTTAACCTTTGAATTGATGTGTGATGCTTCTTATAGATCCCTTGGGACTGTTCTTGGTCAAAGAGGAGAAAAAATTTCTCATGTCATCTATTATACCTCAAAAACATTGGATGAAACTCAATCTCACTACACTATGACTGAAAAGGAACTTTTATCAGTGGTTTTTGCCTTAGAAAAATTATGGCCCTATTTATTAGGTGCCAAAATCATCGTCTTCATAGACCATTCTTCTATAAAGTTCTTACTTAAGAAAAGTGATTCCAAACCAAGGCTAATAAGATGTATCCTAATTCTCCAAGAGTTTTACCTTGAAATCAAAGATAGACCAAGAAAAGAAAACCCTATGGCTGATTACTTGAGTAGAATTTGTAATTCTACTCATTCTAAAATAATTGATCTAGAGCTTCCTACTTAACACCTTTCATTTATAACTCCAAAAATACTATGGTATTACCCAATTGTAAATTACTTGGTTTCTAGTGTTTTCCCTAAAACAATTCTAAAGAACAAAAAATGAAGTTGAAAAGTGATTCAAAATTCTATTTTTTGGGAAGATAATAAAATTTGGAAAACTCGGGCACACATGGTAATTAGGAGATGTGTTGATGACAATGAACATTATTTTATCTTAGAATTTTTTCACTCAATGCCTAGTGGTGCCCATTTTGAACCACAAAGGACCTATCGAAAGCTCCTAGACTCTAGATTCTTCTAGCCTTCACTCTTCAAGGAATCACATGAGTTCTGTCAATCATGCCACACATGCCAAAAGTTTGGAACAATTTCAAAGAGAAATGAAAAGCCCCCAAATCCTTTAATCTTCTTTGATAACTTCGATGTTTGGGGCATCAATTCCATGGGATCATTCCCCCCTTCCAATGGATTTTCATATATTCTTCTTACATTTGATTATGTATCTAGGTGGGTAGAGGGAAAACCCACTAGAAAGGATGATTCACATACTATTAGTGACTTTCTAAAGGCACACATCTTCCACCGATTTGGCACAACATGTGCCTTGATAGGTGACTTAGGAACCAATTTTTGTAATAAAACCATGGAATATATTTTGAAAAAGAATAGTGTTGTACATAAAACTTCAACTACATATCACCCCAAAAAAATGGAATGGCTGATATTTCTAATAAAGAAGTAAAAAAATAGTGCTTGAGAGAATTGTAAAACCCCCCAGAAAGGACTAGCCTGAAAGACTTGTTGAATTACTTTTGGCTTATCGAACTATATATAAAACACCCACTGGGATGTCTTCTTTCAGGATAGTTTTTGGTAAAGCATGTCATTTACCTATTTAAATCCAACATTAGTATTTTTAGGCTGCGAAAAACTATAATTTTTATTGTGAAAAATCTGGTGAAGAAAGATTGTTGCAATTGGTTGAACTGGAGGGGCTTTGACTTGATTCGTATGAGAATTCCAATCTATACAAAAAAAAGGATAAGATACTCCATGATAAACACATCCAGAGAAAGGTATTCCATGAAGGTGAAAAGTTATTTCTTTTCAATTCTTAATTTCATCTTCACCCAGGTAAGCTTAATTCTCATTTTGAAGGTCCTTTTGTTATTACTAATGTTTACCCATTTGGTAAAGTGTATGTCCAAGAACAATCTTCCAAAAGGACATTCACAGTTAATGGACATCGGTTAAAGCATCACAATGAGAGAACACACAATCCTAGAACCACACCAACTTCCATCAAATCCCCAACTTCGTCAGTCGACCCACCACTAGATGGAGATAACAACCCACCAAATCTAAACTAGGGGCACCACATTCCCTTTAACTCCTCTTCTCTCTCTCTCTATTTCTTCTTCTTCCTCCCTCATTCTCATTTTGTTTTTTACCACTGTCATCATCACATTTTTATTTACTATTTCTCTTTTGTGTGGGTGTGAAATTTAAAAACACAAAAAACCTAAAAAACTAAAAAAAATGAATAAACAAGATTAATACTTACTCACCTTCCAATTTTCAAATTATGTCCAACCATTTTTGGGAGTCAAAAGACATGGTTTTGTCTCAAAAAATTTGTGGTTTCTTCATAAATTTGGACAAAGAATATTTTGTCAAAACCAAAAAAAATGAATGCTCAATTTTTTATTTGGAAAATGATTTTCCCCAGTCATGAGGGACAAAATTAGATTTCATGAAAAAGATACCTATGGACATCTTTTCAAAATGTGTGTTTTCACCCCCATTTGTGAGTCTTCAGTTTTTGGACCTTTGAGTTGAATTCCCTACTTTAGTGTGCATTAATATGATAGAGTCATTTTCTGAACCACATGAGATTCAAAATAGCCAAATAGCCTCCCATTTCCACTACATTAATCCTCCTTTTGAAATCTCCTTCAAGCCTATGAAAATATTTTCTTTGATAACCACATTATAAGCCCAATAACTTTTCCCACCCAATATCAACATGGATTTTCATTGTATAATTTTTTGAAATTTAAGTTTGGGGGGGGGAATGGATTTCAATTTGGGTACCCTTTATTGATTCCACCATGTAATCATATGCTTAAGGGAAAGAATCCATTTCAGTGTGGGTCATAGGTTGTTATTCAGTGTGTTTTTGGGAATTTAATTTAATTTCAGTTATGTAATTTTGTAAATTTCATTGACAAGTGTTCAAAAAAATCAAAAAAGAATCAAAAAAAAAAGAACAAAAAAATTGGGTTGTATATTGGTTAGCTCAAAAATCACTCGTCCTCAACCTTTGATCTTGTTATAACTATTACAATTAGTGTCATGAGGAGATTAATCATGGGTTGGGATATGAGTGTGAGATCTATTTTAAGTTCAACTTTAAAAAAAAATACAAAAAAAAAGAGAAAAAGGATAAACACTTGTGTCATTGGGAGAAGTTTTGTGTTTTATAAATATTTCATCATCTCATCCCCTTAAAATTTTCTTCCTCTCTTGTGTATTTATTCACCCAATCATTCCCTTTTAAATATGTGTTTTCATTTAATTCCATGTTTTATTTCAAAAAAAATGTGCATTTATTTTTATATGTTGGTGTTTACCCCCTTTTTCTTATCTTTTGGATATCATATTACTACCGTCCCATAGCCACAAAAAACCACTAAAAAGACCTCTTGATTTCTGTGCACTTTGGATAGGGATTGGAAGATTAGAGCTTTTTCAAACTCTAAAATTCTCACTTTTGGTTAGTGAATTTGTGAAGCTCCATAATTAATTTTATCATCTTGAAAGGAGTAAGTTTTGTCTGCCACCATTTTCAATTTCTAAATTTGAGCATGAAAAAAATAATTATTTTTTGAAAATTTTTTCTGTTATAACTTATGGTGGAATTCAATATGGATGAGTGATATTTTCTAAACCTCCCTAATTAGGGAAAACATAATTTTAATATTTGATGGTGAGTGAAAATTATTTTTGTCATGTTTTTATATTTGTTGCACATGAGGACATGCCCAAAACTAAGTGTGTAGGAGTTTATGTTATTAATATTTTCATAACTTATTATATATTCCCTTTACTGATTTTATATTAAATGTGCATAATTTGTGTGAAATATTAATGTTTTAATACTAAGTATAATTTTTGAGCATTTTTTAAAAGTAGTCCAATTGAGTCAGTTTACTATTTTATTTATAACTCTCTCCTACATATCCAAAAAATTTGGTTCATGTTTTTTAGGATTTCTAATTCAATGTACTATATTTCATTAGAAGGGGTCATGGGCCAATTCTATTATTTAAAGGCCCATATGGACCACACAAGAGGGACTACATAATTTGTGAAGAAACTGAACCAACCATGAAGATTTAATTACTAGGCTCCATCAGGAATTCCAAATTCCTTTATTCTCCTTCAATGTTCAGGGGATAATGTAATAAGTCTTGGATAAAACTTTCAAGTCCCAAATCCAAATACAAGGGGCCCAAATGATTCATTTAAACTCATCCCACCATTCTGTTCGGGAATTAAAATCAGTACAGTATTAATGACATGTCTCCTAATATAATCATCAAATCAAGCTGATCATTTTCAGTACGACAGAGGAGAATTAGGCGGACAAATTTTTTCAAGATATCATTCAGATTTTAAGGAATATTACTATTCCAAAATCCATTCACATTTTGATGATCAAAAAAGCATTGATAGAAATGGATAGTTTAACATTGTTTTGAAACTAACAAAACTTTGTCTCCATAAGTCCAAATACCTCCAAATTTGTATATTAGTCATCCAATATTATTATATACAAATTTTAAGAAGGATCAATCTCTAGATTCAGATGTCTGGATGTCAAAATCATCGAGGCAAGTGGAGGGACTGATTGGGAATGCAAACAGTTCACTTCCTGGGGCTATAAATACACCCCCCCTCTCCTTCAAAGGGTTTGCAATTTCAGAGAAAATAAGGATAGGTTGTAACGACCAATAATCTGACAAAGTCTTGAGAGGATCTTCCATACTCATGTTTTTAATTCAGAGACGATTCCTCTTTTCTTTCTTTCATGCACTTTTGTGTTGTTCTTCAATTGTAATTTCGTAAGTGTTTGTATTTGTATTTCTGTTTAAGTGAAAGTTTATTCATATGTATCTTTTATTCTCATACACCTTTTATAGTTTAAAATTAATGTTTTTAAAATAGTTTAAATATAGTTGAATCTCATTCCCTTATTTTTCATTATCATTCAATCTAAATTTCATTTTTAATTATCATCATCCTGTGTGTGTGTGTTCGTCGCACCAATATTTTCTTATCCCTTTCTTTTTCTTATCCTCTTAATTTTTCATCATAATCATTATAAAAAGATTACTAATCATTTAAATGGCTGATTAAATATCTCATTGGGGTGAGTTGTAATGTAGGTATGTTAAGCGATTGGGAGCTTTTTCTCGATAAGTATTCTTTGAATTAACATTGTGTATATTGGACTTAACATGTCATAGATTAATGAATTTTTTTGTTTGATGAGTGGTTTACATGGATTCTTGTAACCATAAATACACTATCATAAATGAGATATGATTAAGATTAAGGCCCAAAGTTATGTTAATGCTTGGATGAAATCCTTAACACTTGGGAATTCCAATTAACATCAACTTGTGACATGGGTGTTAATTTAATGCAATATAAAGCAAATATCAAGGATATCACAAGCTTAACTACCTAATGATGAACTCACCCCAGTATTTATCAAATTGTTAAATCAAACACCAATCATTAATCACTCTATTAAAGCTCTAAAACAAACCCCCAAATCAAAATATAATCAACTAAAAACAAATGACTAATAAAAAGTATCATCCCTGAGGATTCGACCCGAGTGCTGCTATACACATTAGCATAGCACCGGAACCTTGATCGGTCGATAGGTGACAATTGGTTGTGCTTTAAATAATACCTAATAAGGTATATAAGAAAATACTCCTTAATTTATTATATATAATTTAATTATCTAAGGCTATTAATATGTATTATTATTATATATGTGAGATACACATGACTTATATTTCCACTACACTCTATAATGTATGATTCCATAGATACTATGGACACCAATAAAGACACTTACATTTCTCACATTTCACCAGATCAAACTCATGATATCCAAAAGAGAATCTCACTCTACTTGATGGTTCCTGCTCACTACATGGGAATCTTCTAAAGACTTAAGCATCCACCATAAATAATTTGATCAGGAATGTTTATCAATTACTTATCATGTTCCAATGATCCATCTTCTATCTCAGATAAATAAAAACCATAATATTCCAACATCACTCTGATACGACTTTCTAATATCCATTAAATGAATAATCATTCCATACTTGGTTCACATCATCACAACACATCAAATGTACCTCCCATTCATCAGAGTCTAGTATAAACACCATGAGTTCAAAAATATCTAGTGGGAGGTGGATTTACATAATAGAAAATAGAGATAAACTAAACACAACTCTAATAAAAATGTTGAATGAAATTAAGTTTTATTGAAAATAAGAACCAAAACATCATTACCCACATTTGGTGTACCTGTTAAAAAACCACAATTTCCATATACAATACAACATCTATATGATACAAGTATGCATATCAAACCATATCAGAATATCATATAAATTCTATAAAGGGATATGAAAAAAACTAAAACATATATGCATAATTATTTACAACCAAACAACTCAATAAGAGTGTGTTTTAACATCCTAAAAATAATAGTGGATAGTAATTGCGCATCGGCTCTACATGTCAACCTAAAATTCTAAGATATTCCACTTAAACCTCAGACTCAATGAGGGTTTAAATTCTATTTTTCACCAAACTAGAAATGATATGAACAATTTTCCACTAATAATACACCTAAAAAACATCACATGATGATCTGTATGTCCACTAAGGTATCTATGAAAGGTGAGATCATATATATACTTAGTAGGTCACCACTAATATGACTCAACTCAATAATAAATAATCAAATGTATGTGTTAACATGTCTACTCATTTATACACATATATAAGAAAATAGTTGTATAGGTAAAAAAATAGTAGAATATAAAAGTATATAAGATACATTAAATACATATATTTCACTATAATGTGTAACTCCTTATACAAGGTGAATCCTTGGATGAGTTTACCAGCTTTGGAAATTATGATATTGATATCAAGATAGAGGTAAGGTAATCTTGTAGACTATTTAATCCAAGATAGGGGTTTGGGAAACCTTTTATTTTATCCCACCCTAGTTTAATACTAGATTCATGGCCCTATCCTATCCCATGGGTAGGTGGAGATGCAATACCAAGGGCTCATCTTTTCCCATGGAAATAGGGAAGGGTGTACATAATCAACACACACCAATCCCATCCCAATACCAAATTTAAATTTAAGATATACCTTCTTAATTTTTTATTTATAAAATAACACATATACATACTCCCCATATAACATGTTTATCGAATATTAAATTAGTATCCATTTTCAAAACAATTCTAGCATATTTTCTGTCATTCTCATTATACTAAAAAGAAAAAAATTCCCCAATTTTAACTTTCTCTATTTTAATAGCTTAATGGAATTAAAATTAAACACCATAATATATTAAATCATCTGGTATTTTAGGGTGACCCAACTATGATAACCTCAAATCATAAATTCAATTCCAAAGAAGACACAATCCCTAGATTCATACATTCTTTAGGAACACAAGTAGTAAATCTTTCCAAATTTTTTATCATGCATTTATTGCACCTTAGAATTTGTTTTAAACCTTTTCATATGAGGTTCCAATTATTACATGGGTAATATGTAGTGTTAAATCACATAATAAATTTAGTATAGTATTGGTAAAAAAACAAATACTCGCTTGTTTTAACCCTAATGACAATACACATGGACTAAATTTAGGAATGTAATTCACAAGATACAATCCACTTAAAAATAACCTCTTATTATTAAAATTTATTTGAGAAAAAAATATTCTTTTTAAAAGTTTCACTTTATGTTAAAGAAATTTCTTACAATCAATTCCTACTATTTAAAAATAATTACACTTTAAAATAAACTTTAAATTTTTACTTTTAAATATATACTTTTCCAAGAATAAATATAAAATTTAATCTTATTAAGGAGAGGTAGTTTTAAAAAATCAATACATGAGTTTAAGACCCAAAAACAATAAAAAAATACACCTTATTTATGAAAAGATATTTTTTAAAATAATTAAGTTTTATTTAAAAATATGTTTAGTAGTAAAATATATTCATGTTTATAAGACATAATTTAAGTCCACTTTATTAACCTCATCATCACCTCTCCACTGACATAACTCTTAAAAAAAGTTAATTTGGGATTATTAGAATCTAACTCCATCAATTTGTGCTGATATGAAATAATCTCATTTATTATTACATAATAATGATCATAGTAAAATAATTCTTGATAAATCAAGGTTAAACTAGTTGAGCCTTCAATATATTGGTCATATAATATTATAAAAATGAAACCAATATAACATGATAACTTGAATCACATGACCAAGTAAATTTGTTTGCTATAATTAATAAGTTAAACATATATAAAAATACTTTTGAAGTTCTAAAGTTCTATTCAAGAATAGTATAATATATGATAACACCCAATGTAATCAATATACTAAGGACATGATAATTTTTTTATGATTGATAGGTATATACACATTAATAAAAAGTATTATTTTCCCAAGTATTTATAATAAATTTTTAAAGAAAAACAAGCACCATATACCATATAAATAGTTAATAATAAAACATTCTCTTGGAGGACATTAACTTGTTATATGAAAATATCTTCAAAACCCCATTAATTTATAATTCTAAAAAAAATTATTTCTTTTAATTATTAATATAAAGAAAATAGTGGTAGGAATATTCTAGTCAAAGCCTAATAATTTAATTAAAGAGTTGATACCCATAACCTTAACATTTGGAAATATTTAACCACCAAAAATAATCCTCAAGAAACACCTAAAATTCATTCAATAATAATCCAAAAGTAATTAGTCCCCATAGACCATCCACCATAAGAAAAAGGAATTTAATCACTAATAAAAACATGTGAAAATAAAATTATAATCATAGTAGTCCAAATCACTAGAAAATAACATATTCAACCCATAATTTCTCCCTAAACCATTGAAAGAAATAGAAAAAATTACACCACAATCACCTCCCACAAAAAAAATGGTAGATGAAATAAAAAAATCAAACTCTCTATTTATAAAAATATAGGGGAATACCTATGGTTATAGGTTATTTCACCATGTTTTTGTGTAATCACCGACCAAAATATTCAAACCATGTTAGGAAAAATAGGAAAGAAGAAATATAAGGGAATAAAGGAAGGATAAGAGAGGTTTGACTTAGCTTTAGCTGGAGAAACAACCTTCAGTCCCCCTTAGATAAGTATTAATGAAAAAATAAAGAATAGGTAAAATAAGACCCATAGAAGACCTCAAAACTATTATAATTTGTTAAAATTAAATAATCCACATTTTAGCATAAATCGAGTAGTGAAAAACACCAAAATTCCCACTTTTAATAAAAAATAATCCAACCTAGGGATACCAGATACCTGATGGAACCACCTAGCTACCACAAACTCTGTCAATCTCACCAGATACCTAGTATCATTTGTAGGAAATGGTTTCATATAAAACCCCATTTTACCCTTCTTCAACCCTAACAATTCTTAATGAAAATTCCCTTATATCCAATAACACTTTTAATTCCATCCTCAAATCTCATAACTCAAAACCAAATCCCAAAATTAAAAGTGATCACTCAACAAGAATCAATAATTAAAAATAACCAACGACTTTATCCCCTAAAATTCCCAAGGAACACCAATTTTAGCTTAAATTAAATCACCAAGTACATGGTTCATTATAGATAGAGGTTGGTAGTGAACAGAACCACATGAATGAAATATAATAGAAAAGAACCCTTATGACCAAAATAAGGTATGACATATAATTTTATAAGAAAGGAAATAGGACCATAAATTAATCTAAAAGGTTGGTAAAATAATTATTTATACATTCAATACCTTGGATATAATATATATAAGAGTAAATAGTAAATAGATGAACAAAACTTGAAAATAATATGGATTTCAAAAGAAACCATTACCATGAGTCCTCACTTTCTTTTTTTGTTCTATAACATATTATATAACAAAATTATATTAATTATTTAATTCAATACAAAACATTATCATGTTTATTTAATTATTATTATTTATTTTAACTCTTTTAATACCATTTATTATTCATTTATTAAATTTATATTTTTATCATTGTCCATTTTGAGCTTTTTCAATTTATATTCTCTAACTACTTCGATATGGTGGTAATGGTCGATGGTCATTATCCAATGATTTCATAAGATATATAAGTGTTATGTTTTAGTTATAATTTCATTTTATGAATGATTTAGTTTGTTGTTTTATTATATAATTTCAATTTATATAATCCTCCTTAGAAAGGATTTTTCAAAAATTAAGATGATTTTGATGGTTTTATTTTAATTAAATTATCATCTTGAATATATTTTCATTCACAAATTATAAAATGATATTATTTTATTATTAATATTATAATAAATAATGAAATAAATTTTTATGAATATTTTTGAAATTCATAAGTGAAAAATAAAACACCATCGTTTACTTAGGTGGCATAAAACTACCACAAGTGAAACGATGTTTTTAAGAGTGTTTCAAAAAAGAGAGGTAAAATAATATATATTATAGTTTTATAAAAATATAAAATTATATTAAAACATATATTTTAATTTTACATTTAATTGACTACTTTTATTATAAAATCGGTTGGATTCAAATTAGAAATAAAATAAAGTAATCCCATATTTTGACATGATAGTGGGTTATAAAAAGGGTTACATGGGAGGGAATTGATGATATATCATAAATAATGGGTCAGAAAAATATTAATAACAATTTAATAGAAACAAGATAGTAATATAAAAAGATTTCTGTATGTTTTTTAAGGCAAAAGAGTCTCAAATAAGAAAGAAGAGAGAGGGACTTGAGATCCCTTACATTCACATTATAACAACTTATGGAAAGGGTTTGATCAGTGGGAATGAGGGATATATCATCAATAATATGTTAAAATAATAATAATTAAATATCATTATAATAATATAAGTATATAAAGGTAAATTTAAAATTATATTTTTAATAAAGAGTTATAAAAAGAAAATGGGAGACGAGGAGTCCCTTGCCTTTAGTTTTGAGTCGCTTCCTTTGGATGGAGCCTAAAACCTTCTAAGGAGAGGATTTTGGTCAAACTAGGAGATTTAGGAAAATAATATTAAATTTTATAGATTTAGTTTTGGTATATATTTTTCAAATAAAATTATTTTGTAAGTGAAAGAAAATGGGTGGAGGAAGGACGTTTATATATCCACGAGGAGGGGTATTTTAGAATAAAGTATTGATTATATAATTATTTTGACCAAAAAATATGAATAGTGTTTATTACTCTGACTTTTATTGGTGTATGATATTAAATTGGGAGTATATTTTAAATTTTAACACAACCAAAAACCAAAATCCATTATTGAAATATTTTATTAAAAATCAACAATCAAAAATTGTTTTTTACTATAATAAAATATAATTTACTATTTAAAATTTCAAATATAACAATAAAAATTTAAATTATTATTTTTAAATGAATTATTTTACTCATTAAATTAATATAAGATTATTAGAAATAGTTATAAATCTATTAGGGATAATTATATCATGATTATGACATAAAACTTTTAGTATTCATAAAAATATGATTTTTTCTATTCACTAAAACAAATTAACAAGAATTCCAAAAACAAATATTAAGATGATTTTGAAATAATGATTCCAAAAATGAATTTAATTTTATTAAATTAAAATTCTAAATATTATAAATTTAACTTTTAAATAAAATCATATAATACATAGAAAAACATTTTTCTGGAATTAAAACTATTTCATTTTTCATGAGTGACTTTATTTATGTTTTTTATTAATTTTTATTTTTTATATGTTTGATATTAAATTATTTATATTTAAAATAAATCATAAAATTCAACATCTAATTAATCTTAATTAATTTTTTAAATACATACTTAAAAACTGTTCTGGTCTGACGAAAGTTATACACAATTATTATAAAGTTTGGTAAATTACCGTTTTACCTTTCTAACAACTACATTATCAAAATTTAATAACCATTTTTTACTAAAAATATAATATATATATCATTAATTTAAATTTAAATTTTAAATAATTAATACATCATAATATTATTTGTATTGTAAAACATGTTACTTAACGTTATAAGAATAAATTTTATAGAGTAACAAAACAAGTATATAGAATATGATAAAAACAACTTAGACATTAAATGAACTATTATGTAAATTAAATATGCATGATAAAATATATTTTAGTGTAAAAATTATATTTAAACATTTAGGTTATCATATTAGGAACATAAAATTTCATATAAAATTTCTTTCAATGGATATATGTTAAAATTATATCACTATGAAGACATATATCATACTTAGTTACAAATTTAGTTAGATTGACTAAATTATTATTTACCTGACAATTTTTAAATAAAACTAATAAAAAAATAAATTATATTTGTAAATATAATTGAATGATATTTCATTTTAATAAATAATAATTATTGATAAAACTCCATTATAATATAATTAATATTTTGTAGAAAATGTGTATTCAATAAAATAAATTACATAGGTGATAAATATGCATATAAGTTTTGGTTTATATCATTTAAAAATGCATCAAATATTTACATATATAATTTAATATTGAAAATTTAGAAAAAATATTTATTGCAATATTGGGATGTTAAAAGCATGATTTTGGGTGCATCATTCTAGCAACTTCCTTCATAGATTTAAATTAATGTATATAGTTCAAACTAATGGCAGTCTCAACATGTGTTCTTTTTCAAGGAGCTTTATCACCATCAAAAGTTTCCCTTGATTCTTCAATCAACTCATCAACCTTAACACAAACCTTTCTTTCAATTTCATAAAGTAATGCTTAAAGCTTCCACTATATCCATTGATTTAGGACATCCTTGTTTATCCATTGATGTACCTCCCAAACTGGATCTGGTTTAAGGTTTCCTCAATTGATTTTTACACGATCCTATCAACTCTCGGGTGAGCTCATTTTGACTCCTATCTAAATATTCATTAATGGATCCTCAGCAACATTTACTGATCATCGGAATTTCATCTCAACTAGGGATTTTTGGCTTTGACATAACTCAATATACTTGTATCTATGGATAGGTTCACTCAAATATTTTCTTAATTATCTTGTGTCAAGGATTTCTGTCAATTTAAATCAACTTCCAACCTTTCAACATTATTCAAAGGTTCAACTAGTCCATTCGACATCATCATCTTAGATCAATCAGCTCATAAAAGTTACACTCTGTAGTTTGGACGATTTAATTAAGAAATAATAGATCTTCCCAAAGTTTAAATCTATTTCTGTGAGACACTACCTTTTATTTTTATGAATTTTTTTATTCTTACAAACTTCATTGTTTGAAGATAAATATATTGCATAGCGTATGAAATTTACAAATTATTTTTATGTAGTTTGTCTCATACTTCAACCTTTTTATCTTCAAAATTGTAGGTTTATATTTTGTGGGAACCAAAATCTTAACCCAAGTGTTGAAACACATTTTAAATATTAGGATAACCTACATGATTATCACTCAAAAAGGATGAATATTATTTTTTTATTGCACTCATGGTTTCTAAAATAGTCATATATGAGACACAATTTAAGTGATTCTAAATTCATATTATTCAATTGTTCAAATAAAATACGTCTATATAACCATAATTAAAAATAGATTTATAAACCATTAAAAAAATTTAAACTTTAAATAAATTTTTCTAATTCTAGAAGCTTATAAAAAAAAGATTAATCATATATTTTTTTCAATAAAATAATTTTATTTTTAAAATTTTATTCAATTAATCTAACTCGCAAACATTTATAAAAATGAAATTAAGCATCCATAATTCATTTAAAATATTGTAAAAATTGTTTAAAATTCCTCAAAAAATAATATTTCAAATATAAATCATAAAACAATTCAAAAATAATTGTTTATACTATATTAAAATTTTTAAAAATAATGAAATTTACCTTTTAAAGCACTAAAAATCATTTTTTCAACTAATTTTTCAATGAGCATTGCATATTAATACAGATAAAAATATATGAAGAATTAATTAATAAAATCCCATTTTAACCATAAAATCATCATAAATTGATATAAAATGATATGGAAAACATTTTAAATGTAAAGATGCATTAATGTAGGAGGCCTATTTATAGTTATTCTCACTCAAATATGGGGATTATGAGAAATGGTATTGTTAAAAATAAAATCTATAGATATTTATTATGATATGTGGTATGATAATATTTCATTAGAGTTATCTAACGAATTTTACTTATTGTATTGTAGCATTTTTAAAAAGTGTGTTTTGATATTGTATGCGTTATTTTAATTAAAATTTGGTTATGACTTTTAGATGTATTTTGTTTGTGATATTTTTCTCTATGTTCCCTCATTTTATGTACTTTGAGAATTTTCACAATCATACAATGATTTAATTATTCAATATGGTAAGATGGGGTCATTATTGAAATACTACTAGGCTATAATTTTAACCATACATGTACAAAATGTGTGTGTACATGTAAATTTTGTTAACTATAATATAGGGAATTAATTTAAGATTTATGATCTAAACAATTCAATAATTTAGTTGATTAGATGATATCAATCGAGTCAAAGATACCCTTGACTCTCTTATTTTTTAGTGTTTCCATTGTTTAATCCTTATTGGTGTTCTTTTGTATATACATAGGTTTTGGGCCTGATTTTATATGTGTGTTCTTCATGGGAAAATCTTTAGGATTTAATTAATATTTTTTATATATGGTATGATGAAAGGTTCATGGAACATTATTAAACCACATGAATTTTCAAATTTTGAATGACTATTTTAACCTTTCCACACTTAACTACTAAATTGTAGTACAAAAGTATCTATTTTTTATCATATGAGGAAAAAATGAATCCTAGATACTATGTTTCACTAAATGTTAGATATTTAATGATCTTGAAATGAATTTTATTAATACTCCCATGTAAATCACTAAAAAATAACTCTTTAAAAGAACAGTGGTAAGAGAAATGATTCCAAAATGTGTTTTTAAACAAAAAATAAGTCTCATTCACATAGTAAATTCACTAAAAATAATATATGAAATATTAAAAATATAAATAGATCCACAGGATCATCTTTAACTAATATTACATTAAACATTACAACTATCATGTCCGAGAGAATTAAAATAGTTTAAACATTTCTTAAGTTCAAATATTAATATAAAAAGTTATATATAAGTCACTTTAATGATTTCATCCACTCGACCATAACGATTTACCTTTCTTATTAAATATTTTCCATAAAATATAGAATAAAAAATAATTATTTTTAACATGATACTATCATTCCAAATTCTTAATAAAGCTAATTTTGATTAACAAATTAAGTAATAATTTTTTTAATTTTAATTATCTTATCTTTTAGGGAACTAACCACTAGTAATCAATTTATTATCAATCACTAGTGAATAAAAAATAGTAAAAACAAAATGTAGTAAAAAACAACTTACTTCAGTCTCAAAGTAAACAAAAAAATGAAAATAAAACTCATTTATTCACTTTAATATAAAAATTAACAATAGTAAACTCCAATAATTGAGATCTGTACAAAAGTCCCCATAATTGTCTCTAAAAACTCTAAAATATATTGAAAATTTGATCCATAATATAAAATTAATAAAATTTATATTATTATCAAACCAATACATGATCATAAAACTATGCAATCAGGCTCTTCTACATAAATTCTAAATTACTAGAAATATATAAAATAGCTATTGAAAAGGTCTGAATCACATATATTCAAATTTTATATCAAAAATGACATCTATTAATTTCATAATATTTAATAATATTATCTCCAACTTTATATAATTAATCTTCAAAACAAAAAATTAAATGAAATTTATATTCTTCAATCTATTCATACCACATCCTAGTTTATATTTCTAGTAGAAAATTAATGTCTCAACATTATAAACTACCGTGGTTTTAGCCAAAAAAAATTAATTAATTATTATAGAAATTCCCGTGGTATCAAAAAAATCATAATTTTTATATTAATTCTAATATAAATGTTTGTTATCTCTACACCACAACAAACCAAGACCATTATTTAAGAAAACATGAAATTTTTCTCTTCATTTTCTTCATTCTCCTTCAAAAAAATCCCAAATCATAAAAAAGATCTCATTCTTCTTCATATTACTAAAATAAATAAAATTAATTATAATAAAGAATTATTTTCATTTAAATTACTCAAAAAAATTATTCACTAATGATACCACTATGGATTTGATTCATTGGTAACATGGAGATCCATTCATCATATATTCATTTCAAAATTCAATGGAGGTTGATAAAATGATTCAAACATTTTACATATTATTCATTTATTGTAATGGTATATACTCTTTTGATTTATTTTATTAGATATCATATGATATATATATCATATATAAAAATATTTATATAAAGTCTCATTGAAGTTTTAATATTACCTGGGTTTTGTTTGGATATCTCTAAAGATTGTTACAAAACTCTCATAGTGTTTTAATGTTTATTATTAATAGTTTATTATTTATCAATTCAGTGAGGTATATGAATATCAAAATAGATGATTCAAGAAAAATTTCGATATTTAGAAAATATCATCATGTATTAATGGTTATATATATATTAATCACTTTAATTTTATTCCTTCATCAAAATTTACCGCCTTTACATGTTTTTGGACAATTTTAGTGAAAATATACATTTTGGATTTCATAGTGTTAATTAAATTTTTTTTGTGATACGAAGGATTATAATCAACTTCAGGTTAAAATTAATAAAATTTAGCACATGAAGTTATATATCAAATTATTTTTGAGTCACAAAAATCAAACCTATAATAAAAATTTTATGTCCAAATAAATTATTCATAAAGAAGTTTTCTTGATAAGACATCAAATCACTAAAATATTGACTTTTCTTACATTTTTTTCATCTTACCAATTTCTTCAATATCCAGTGATTCAATTAATTAGGCATACATTAATTACATTATCATCTCAATAAGTTATTAAATTCTAATTGGACTATTGTAGGAGGAGTATATGATCTGGAATTGGTATATCTTGATTGATGGTGTCAAAAAGACAAAGTTGGTTATTGGGTTTTGATGGAAATATATTACAATAAGTATTACCTTGGTTTTTCATGTTTTTTAGACTCATAATGATTTATAAAATTAGTGATAATTCATATTTTTCTTCTATTGAACTCATAAATCAAGTGAAAATATCATATTTAATGAAACGATATATAAAAATTTAGTGGATATCGTACTCCATAAGTTTTTTTGTTTTCACTTCAAGCCTAAAAGGAGTTTATCATTAAATCAGAGGAAGATAATACTAATTGATGAAATAATATGTTTATTTTATTAAGTATATTATCCATTAAATTATTCTCAATATAATTGTACTTATGTGGGAGAAAAAATCTTTATTTCAAGAGGTGCATCATTATACTATGGTTTAATAGAGACATTCATCCCTCCTATATTCACTTACATAAAAGAGTGAAACCATATGACATAGATATAGCCAACCATTTCATGGATTACTCACTCACATTAAGTGTGATCCTTATAAAAAATAACATATTTATTTTTATTCATTCCATTCACTCATTCAACCAATAATAAAGAAGAGACCATTGACTAAATTTTTTTATTACAACACATAACCACTGTTGAGGGATTTTCAAAGTGGTTCATAAAAGTTTTAATATAAGAACCCACTGATTCACCTCCTCCACCTATCAATTACTTAAAAATATTTCTCTATTCGATTGGAATAATATCATCTTAGTTATCCTTGTAAGATACAAAGTTGGTTTTGTCTCATGACGTATTTTTTTCTATCTCTAAATTTTAACTCCTGATATTAGCGTGTTATCAGAAGTTCTTACTCTTACTACTACTGAATTTATTATTTTAATCATAGATCATATTAAATATAATAAATAAAATTTTATTCCAACATTTTATGTCAAAAAAATATCATGTTTTTAAGGAGATAATACTTCTATATCTATTCTCAATTGGATTTGATATTTTGAATGAGGTTACAACGAGTTTAAAATATCTTTATATTAAAAAAACAATATATATGTTGATCAAAATAATAATAAGAATGATGAATGTACTAAAAATTATATATTATCATCTCTATCATATAAGGATCTCACTAAGGTGATGGGAATCAAAATGGTCAAATAAATATTGAATAAATTGAAAAAAAATTTAAATTAGTAAGAATGTGAATGGGAAAATATAAAAAATTTAGATTATAAAGTTTACATATGTGATAATTATGGATTGTGATTTCATTTATGGTGTATTTAAATGTTCAATTAATTAATGTTCACAATTAGATTATATATTTAAAAACTCATACATAATGATGTTAGAAATGCTACTATGAATTTTTTCTGACAAGTTTGATGTTAAGGTAACATATTTGAAAGTTAATCATTTATTAAATTTTCCACTTGAGGATATTAATTATATTTTTATATATTATGAGATTAAAACGTAAAATTATTAAATATTAATTCCAAATATGAGATGGAAATTGGTTTTAAGTCCATAAAAACGTGAATATTTTTTAGGAAATGAACGATTCATCAACTCATTCTGAGGTGGAAGATCCAAAATCCAAGTTCAAAATAAATCATGAAACTTATTTTAAAGAACTTAAGTAAAATAAATGAGAAATAAATGGTAAATTTTATATTAATTTAATTGTAGAGTCATAATCCATCTTTCCATTAATTTTCCAAAAAGAATAGTTATTTATAGTGAGAAAGATGAATGTCAATCTAATTCTTCTTGAAGAAAATTTAGGTAAGATGAAAATTAAAAAAAGAAAAATAAATTCTCAATAGATAAAAATAAAAAATCCTCAAGATTTGATAAAATATTTTTTTTTACCCAAACATGTTTTGGATAATGATGAATTCCGTAATGATGATGAGAAAAGTTCAACCAATTATGGTAAAATGACATTCATGGATAAAATAGAGAAAATGGTATGTCTTTAAGTGAGAATGAATAAAATACTGAATTATATGTTTATAATACAGAATATATTCTAAAATTTCAATTAATATACTATATTACTAGAAACACTTTATTAGAGGAGGTAAAGTCATTAAATAAGATTTCAAAGATAAAAAATGGTGATTATAAAGTTTTTTTTGTCAAAAAGTAGGTGGAATTATAAACTGGAATTGAATATATAAATATTAAACTAGTTAAGTAAGATAATATGAAGATTTATATGAATTTAAAACAATAATATATTAAAAATAAAGTTTAATTACTTCATTAAAAAATTTACAATTAGATAAATACATGAATAAGTTCATATATGAATTCAAAAAATCTGTGGAAGTAGTTGGTGAATCTACTAAATATTTTGAGTAAAGGAAGAAGGATTCAAGGAAAAATGATGATTTTATAAACCAAAAAAGTCCTCACTCATTTTTAAATAATTTGTTTATTTAATTTTAATATTATATCCATTAGGACAATTAAAAGATACAATTTTGTTCTATAAAAATGTGAAAAATAGATTGCATTTTTCATGAAACTTATGAATAGAAATACAAACATGTAAAATATTGGAATCCAAAATGTTTTAAAAAATACAATCATATATAGATAATATATAATAGTATTCAATAATTTTTTTCAAATAAATAATCTATTTGGAGTAAGGAAAAAACCTCAAATGGCTTGTAAATAAATCCTACTAGATTTTGTGTTCAGTATAAGAAGCTCGATTTTATGGATGATGTTATTTTTATAGAGGTTCTTGTCATAATTTATTGGTATAATGGTATAATATATTATATATGGTTTAATATAATTCCCATGATTCAAGGGGAGACAACATCAATAAGCAGTCAAAGCATTTCAAAAAAAATCTAGCCAAACCCAAAGTTCAGAAATAAGTTATGTGGCTTAGAAGAAGTTTATGGAAGGAGTAAACAATAGGGGAACTATAAAAAGGAGTATATATTTATAATAATAGAACAAATTAGTTATAATATATCAAAAAAATTTAAAAAATTATAAAATCCAAATAAACATTTAGGGTTGACGAAATTTCATTAAAATTCATAAAGAATGAGAAAACATGGATTTGGTATAGAAATTGTTCATCGTATATGAACAGTGATAACAAGATTCTCAAGGTTGTTGAAAGATAAAAATTAGGTTAAACAAAATTTTTAAATTGTTGTTATGTAATGATAAAATCTATAGGGACATTAGAAATTAGTGAGAAGAAACATTGATTTAAGTAAGTTCTCCTCATCAATGGGTTGAAACACAATATTCTAAGTGTTTCTTATATTTTTGAAAATGGTAGTAAATTCATATTTATAAATAATGAATAGATATTTAATATTATTAATGTTTTTTTATCATAAAAATGCTGAGGGAAAAAATGGAAATCATTTTCAGTTTATAGATATTCAAATTCCATGTTATTTTAGCATAAAACATGAGAAACGTTATAGCATCAAAGACTTGGATAGATTGAAAAAAAGTCATGAATAATATCATTCATAAATATTAAATTATATGTTTTCCAAGTCACAATAGGTATATAAACTTAGTATGTATCAATTTATAAAAAGGAAAAGATATTTAACTTATGTTTCAAGAGGGTGGGTATTCAAACACATAAATCATTAAATCTTATTCAATCAGAAATTTTTCAAACTACCAAGAATTGATCATCTCAAAGATATAAGTATTTAATTCCATTTTATAATAATTTTAATATACTTAAAGCATTATGTTTATGAACTATAAATTTGATTCCTTGAAGACATTTAAATACTTCAGTAGGGATTCATAAAGGAGACCGGTTTTTCTATCAAGTGAATATGAAATGATAATGGAATTTAATATTCAAGTAGAGAGTTTGATAAGAATATTGAGATTAATAGTATATTATATAAGTATAGAGACCCATTACATCCAAAAAAATGGGGTATCTAAGAAGAAAAATCAAACTTGGTTGAGATGGGAAGAACCATACAAGATGAGTATGGGACTTTAAGTCATTATTGGATGGAAGCGGTGTCTTTCATGACTCATATTCAGAACCATTATTTATTGTATAAAAATTTCATTATGAATCCATATAATATGTTTTATAAGAAAATTAAAAATATTAAATACTTTCAAATATCTAGAACTCCATGCATGATCAAGATCAAAGACCAAAACTATAAGAAATATGATAAAAATGATGGAAAGTAGTCTTGGGTTATCACTCCAATGTAAGAGTATATCACTTCTATAAGAAAAAATTTGAGAAAATAATTAATCCCTATGATATTAATGTATTGGAATATTCTTTGGATGCATTAAAAAAACAAGATATGAATGTTCAAATTATTAATGATATTGTTGTATGTCCTAGAAATTATGTTGATAAAGCTAAAAATTATTAATAACATGTTGAAAAAATCACTGATAATAATTATTCATCATATACCAAAGATGAGAAAGCTATGATACATTCTATTTATCAACATAAAAGTATCATAAGACATGTGGGTGAATAAAATGTCATTATAGATTGATAAGAACTAATTCAAACAAGAAGTTCCTTAAAGATAGAAATATATACTTATTTGAATTATCAAGATGAATTGAATATTATTAAAGAAGCTCTTGAACATAAAGAGTGGGATTATCTCTCAAATTAAATATTTTTATTTACAAGAAAAACTAACTTTAGGTGAATTTTGGGAACCCTCTAAAAATAAATGTACTAAAAACAAAAAACAAAAAAAAAACCTTCCCCATTAACAATAAGAAATGACCATTCAGTAAATAAAGGATTTAAAAAATCAACATGATTCATCATCCTTATTGAAAATAAAACCTTTCTTCATTTAACCTCACATTAAGATACATATTGAACATCGGTAAGGTATTAATTATAGGGTACACTTTTATATTTCTATGATATTTGCCTGATGGAAAGACCAGGATAAAGTTGTATTTTGTCTTCAATTTTAGTAATAATGAATTCCACTACCACAAAGTGACCATAAATCGGGAAGAGGTTACAATAAAATTCCCAAAAAAATGAAATAAGGTAATATTCTCAACCATTTTTTACATTCCTTATCGATATCCCAAATTCATTTTTCTTTATCCAAACTAGAAAACTCTTTTATAGTCATTTGTGCTTTGATGTAAGATATGGGTCATTCCTTGGTTGAATCCGTGAATAATTTCTAGTCGAAATATATTATTTTCATAGAAACCATTATGGTAAAAGGAAAAAGCCCCTATTATTTATTTACTGTTATCTACAAAGCTAATGGGGGATCATCCCCATCGCCTTTCTCCCTACCTTTATCTACCATATTCATCTTCAAGTTGAATTAGGTAATATGAGGCCTAGCATGTTTAATTCAAACCTAGAGTCTGGTTGGGTTTTCTATTATAATTCTCTACCTCAAGTTCTTTGAATTATTTATCATACTTAGTATGAATATCGAGACCATATATTTTTTATTCCTTTATTTATTTATAACTTTCATTATTGGGCTAATGTAGTCCAGGGAGACGCATTATCAATATTTCCCCCTTACTGGTAGGATTGGTGAGCACCTTAGATTCAATATTTTTACTTACTGATCTAGTAGTCATTGTGTTAGGTAGAATAGATTAATCCCTTAAATTCCTTGATTCCTTTATCTTATTAACCTGATATTATCCCATATTAATACCATTTTTTCTTTCCCTTATTATTTCCTAAATTTTATTTGGATTCTTCCTGATATTGTTCCCTATTATATGAAGAAACTTGGGCTGGATCATTAGCTCCAAAAACATCCCTGATGAGATTTGCAGACCCCTCTACTCCTAGAAAAATGTTATTTTATTCTAACTTATTTTTTTCCCTTATATTTCATACAATTATACCTAGGAATTACCACTTTTCATTCCTTATTTTCATTAGTTCCCAAATCAGTATTACATGATCCTTCAAATCAATTTTGTAGTTACATCCCTATTGAGAACTCTTGTCCAATAGACATTATGGGATCCAAAGTATTATACTACTCTAGGTCCTTTGAAATTTTTATATAGGGTTCCTCCTCCCCAATAAACACAAAATTCTTAATATCATTGTAAATACCATAACCAGTCCAAGAAATATCCTGGGATGATATAGCATGTGACACTCATCCCACATCTTCAAGAAAGTTTTCCTCATTACCTAGAGAAAATTTGAGAATAATAATAACACATGGGACTTCTTTCAAGAATAAATAACAAAACTATCGCTAGTATAAAGTGTGTGTTTTTAAAAAAAACATAACAAAATAAGTGAATTCAAAATAAAAAATGAAATATTAGTTTCAAAAGGTTACTCACAAGTTTAAGGGGTATATTTGGAGGATTTATTTGATTTAATAAAATGTATGGAAAAATTATAATATTTTTTATAGTGGTAGCTAAATAAAAATATAAATTTTATCATAAGGATGATAAGTTGGAAATATTGAATGGTGAGATGTAAGTGGAAGCCTATATTAAACAACCCACTAGATTATTAATTAATCATGATATACCAAGTGTTTAAAAAATAAAAATGAATTTATATAGATTAAAGTATGATCAATGTCATGAACTAACTTGGTATACCCCTTACTCGGGAACCTAATTTTGCCCATGGAAAGGACTTAAGGGAATTCCAAATCACCATGAGATGGAAAATAGTTACATGGATTAAAGAATATACTTTGGAATCTGATTTTAAGAATAAAACTACTGAGAATATTTTAACTATGGACTCAATATGAATTTCTCATAACTTGGAAATTCATGGCCTTGAGAATACATAAATAAACAATATCTCTCCAATATTTCATGATATAAATAAAATACAAAGTAAATACATAACAAAATAAATGATAAAAAGTATAAAAATTCAAATCATGATCAAAATTAAGATTCAATCCTACATATATACAAATTAAATTGGTTGGGAAGATGAAAAGGTGTTTCAATAATATGATACAAAAAATAGAAAAAAATGAAACAAAAATTGATTACCATCTCCATGTGACATGATGGCCCAATCCCACCAAGTAACCATTTAGAACACATTCTATGATAACATGAATACCCACTTAGATCAATTAGAGCTTTAATATTAACTATATATACCAAAACAATGTCATTATATACTTATTGGGTGTATGTAGGGTGTGAGCATGAAAAGCCCAATAGTATCTCACAAAGTGTTTCATGTGAATTTTTTTAAATAAATAAAATCAATCTACATTAAAAATAAAATTTATAAATTTATGATTTTAAAATTTTAAATACAAAAGAATATAATAGTTTTATTATAATTGAAAATATATAAACAAATTAATGTAAATTATGATTTTCAAACTATACCACGGGGAAGCCCTAAGGAATTTATGGTTCATGAAATCTAGTACCCCATCATAACTCTATGATTTTATCAATCACAATAAACTACATGTTACCACTAAGGTAAGTAATATCAAGTACTAGTGATAAGGGGCCACCCCAGAAAGTGACACCTTGAACATATCACCCCACGTGTTTAGTTAGTGTTGTAGTATAAGTCCAATTATTAGAAGGGTGTTTTATGCATATTCATGATTGTTATTGTCCTACCAGCTATGTACCTAGGATCATGTGTACTTTTCCCCTCTAAGGAGTTACCATATTATCACTTAAACCATTTTAATGGGTAATTATATAAAACATAACTCATGTATCCCACAAAACCAAGTATGAACATAAATTCTAATCCATTTTCATAACCAATATGAAATGGAAACAATTTAAAAAAAATTATATCATATATGATATCATTAAAATATCCTAAAACATGTTTTAGAATTATTTAAAAAATTCTTTATAATCAATGAAAAATTTAACGCTCATAAAATAAATCCAACTTATGAAACCATCTACCTTTACCATTCCAAGTTACTTTTCAAATCTTAGGTTCCACTAGAAAAGGTAAGAAAAGACATTTATAAGGAATAGTGATGCCTTAATAATAGAAACTCCATCCATTAGAATTGGCCAACATTAACCCTTGGTCTCCATTAACTTAGTTAAGGATGAAACCCATGATAAAAGAGGAAATGGAACTGAGAAAATGGATAGGATATGCTTACCAAGAGGTTTCCTTAAATATTCCATGAAAAACTCATTGATAATAAATCCAAGGGAGGAATGAGAGATTTATCAGCTTATGGAGTTCCTAGGGGTACAAAATTTGGGGAAAAGAAAGGATTATGGGAGTTAAAACATATAGAGTAATTAAGGAAATTTTAATATTTTTAAAAGTATGGGAAGACCATTGAGTTTGGCCAAATGATTTTCTAAACCATATGCCAACCATGTATATAGAACTAGTTTTACCTTGTAATTATCACATTTTGGACACATCATTAAGAAATACCTGAAAATAACCACTAAAAGAGAATTTTAGATTTCACATGGTTTTCACACAGTTGGTCCTAGTCAGGCTCCAACCATGCAATGGTTCCTATTTTGGATTTTTCAATTTTTTTTAAATTTAAAGACCCATAAATGAAAATTAATGTTGAAAATAAATAAAAAAATTTAATATATACTTGTAAATGGAATAATTTTTGTGAAAATTATTTTGATTATTCCACTTTATAGCCTAATAAAGTTGGGTCGAATATTATTGGTCGATATAAGTAATGAGACCACTACTACCTCATGAAAGATTCATGCTCCCAAGTTTCATGAGAGACAGTCTTTTATTTCTATAGAACTGAAACCAACGGGATATATTTTAAATTAATTACTTTATCCCAAGAGTAGATAATCCAAATTGGATACATAGACAAAAATTCATCTAGATCTAACTCTAGCTATTCTCAATTTAAAATATGGGAGGGTTCTGGGTTATACTTCTTTAATTCCAAAACATGGAATAAATCATCAATAGATGTTATTTGAGGAGGTAAAAACATAATAGGCTCTCTACCAATCCATCTTCATGATCTCTAAGGGTCCTATACAACTCTTAGTAATTTTCCCCTACAACGTAATTTGAAGGTAATCTAATTGAGGTGATACATTCAAGAATGCCCAGTGATGATAGTTTTTTATCATAATCTCAAAAACAATTATGATTTTATTTACTAATTATATCCCATGGGATAACCTAGGTTCTTTACATGAAGAGAAATTTATTTAAATATACACTTATAGGTTTAAATTATAAAATAAATGAAATGGAAAATGTGTACAAAACGAGGGTTTCTTTGAGTGATTTTAAAAAAAATAAAACAAATAAGAAAGAAATTACATTTAAAAACAAAAATATCAATTATTATGATCAATATTACCTATAGTTTAATTTGATATTAATAATTATACCTTATGGTTAAATTAATTTAATTATGGTTTTTTATTTCTTAACCCCTAAACCCTACAGAAGAAAAATCGACCACAAATATTAGAACAAATGAACCCTAATCTGGCTTCAGGATTAACAATTGGGGTACCTGACTTTAATTGTACTCCCAAGATATAACTAATGATTAGTTAAGAATTATGAGAACACCCCTATAATATATATTTTAATATATTTAGTTTTTCTATTATATATGAACCCTATGAATTCATTGCAAGTATATTAGATTTTTTGATTAAAGTGTATCCCTCAAGATTCACACAATCATGGAATCATGATTAATGTGTATATCATTTGAGTGATTTAAAACTTACAAATTTATTTCATTAACAATAATTTTATGAATTAAATTGCATTTATTTATTCATAAAAACTAATGAATGTGGTAATAATTTGATCAACCACACAAAGAATTACGCTTACATGTCTGGATTTATGATTGTGGAGAGGATTTTCAAGGAGCAAAGGATTAGAATTTAACAACACAATATTTTCATTATTCATGGATTCCAGCACCTATAAGAAAAAAATAAAACATGGGATATATAGTATCATATTATTTTTATTGAAATTTAAATAGATTATACTCAGAAACGCAAATAAACAAAAGGTAAAAGATGGGTAGGGGTTTCTTTTTAGAAGAGAACCTTGAACAAAGACTTACTTCATATGAATTATTATAGTGTTGTAATGTAACAACTATCTTCCAAAAAAAGACCTTATAAATCCACTTCTGACCCCTATCAAGTGTGAACAAATCAATTTAATGTAATTAGTGAGGGATGTGGTTAAAAATGAAAATAAGGGTACATGGGAATTATTCCCCTAAAAACTACTCCTTCTTGTGCCACATTTTACACAAAATTCCTACATGAACGAGTTATCACTCTAGTATAATGAAATGTTAGTAATTAATTTCATTAACATATAGTGAAATTTCATTCCATTACATATATGGATGAAAATATTATGGCCCATATGGTGAGTTAAAGTCCAATATATTGATTCCTGACCATATCTATATAAATGGACTCTTTTAAACATTCAAATATTGGATAAATCATTCATAATATAAATGAAAAATATATCAAAATTAGTGAATGATACTTGAAGAAAAATAGTTGAATAATATATATATATATATATATATATATATTATGTTAATAAAATTAAAGTGAAATCAAAAGGGTAAAATTGAAATTTTCATGGAATTTCCAAATTTAGGATCAAAATACAAATTTCAAATAAATATTTAAATAAAGTTCAATGTGGGAAAAAATATCAATAATTTTCATTAAATTAATCAAAAATTAGTTTATCAACTCCCCAACACTTTACCTTTTCACTCCTTGGAAAAAAATTGTAACACCCCAAGCTTCCACGGTACGCTTCTCTTTGAATTATACCGTAGCACGTGTTGTACGCAACTTCAAGTTCTAACACACACCATAACCAATCAAACTAGCTGTTATGAATCGTAATACCCACTTTTTGAAATTTTATACATTTTATCTATCAAAATAGACTTCATTTTTTGATTTGGAATATCTAAATTATCTTAGGGTGAATTTTTGGTACTTTTCTGATAACTTTCATATTTTGATGAATAGTGAAAATTACTAAATTTTTATTAAAAACAACTTTTTTAATAAAAATAATTAGTAGTGATAAATTATGAATTTGAGTGGTTTTAAAGTATATTTAGAATATATTTTTACTATTTAATTTAATTTTCTTCATTTTACATAATTTTACATTTAAACCGAACATAAACAAGTGTCAATCTTTTGATAGTTATTTTTTCTTAAAAACATGCTTTTTTTTTGACAACGAAAATTAATTTTAAATTAATTTCTGTTACTTCTGTTTTTTGAATTTGTAAAAATGGATTCCATATTTGGAATCATGATTCCGAAATTTTGTAAATAGGTAAATCTTATTTTTATACATTTTGAATAATTACTTAGGTAAATATTTTATTTACCATGGTTCAAGGGTAAATCCGGTAAATAAGGGTAAAAAATAATATTATAATAATATTAAATTACCATAAATGTGTCATAACCCTATTTTTTGATACATGTTCGACCATGGTCATCTTTGGGTCGATTTGGGGACCCCATGGATCCACTTTTAAGTGATAATGTCACTTTATATTAATTAAGTTAAAGTAGATACAAAAATGACACAAGCATATATCTTTTTGAAAAATAATTTTTACCTAGGGTTATATATGTTATATTTTAAAATATAAATATTCATTATAAATATAAAAATATTTCCTACATAATGGTATTTTATTTATAATTTTTAGACATTGAATGATTAAATTTATTTATGACACAATAATGATGCAGTATTTTCCTTATTAAAGAAAGAATCAAATAATTAGTAATATAATTTTTAAAATAAATATAATTTGAAAGTTTTGATGACATCCAAAAATTTTATTGGTTAATATTACATGTTATGATTACTTAAATTAATTTTTTCCGAATTAATAAAGTTGTTAATACTTTAACAAAAATCAATTACTAAATAGTGTCAAAATTGACATAAAGGAGTTTTTAAAACAAATATTATATTATAAATTGATATAATATTCCTATAACTTTAAGGTTCAGAAATTATATAATTATTATTTTAGAATTAATGGACCAGTTGGGGTCACTTGAAATTATATAGTAAGTTTATTAACTATATAATATAAAAATACTAAGATTCACGGTAAATGTCAAACTATTTAACTAAGAGTTAAATATAAATAATAATGTTAATATAGTGAGCCAAACCTATATAAAACCCATTTTTTGAGTGGTTGTAGACCCATACCTACCATATACTTTAAATAATCTATTTTTAATCCATTATAAACTGAATAAGAATTTATTATAAAATAATACTTTAACTTTTTCCTAAAGAGCCCCTCCTCCCCCTTGTAAAAGGAGACCACTTATAACCAATTAATCACACCTATCAAGCCTTTATGCTCTCCAAACTCTACCAAATTAAGCTCCCTTCATCCCTATACTCCTCCTAGAAGCCTTACCTTAGGCATAAGGCACTTTAAGGAGTCCTTTTGGTTCAAACCAAAAGAAGTTACCCAAATTAAAGGTAACAATTTCTCTTAACTTCTTTTCTTTTATCTTCCTCCTCCAACCCCTAAACTCTTTTTATTAGTTTATTTTATAACAAAAAAGTATCTTAAATATACTAGGATGTTTTTATGAGATGTATTTGAATTACACTTACACACACCTCCATCTAATGGGTAAAGAACATAATGTTTTTGTGGATGGAAAACTAACGCCTCACGAAATGATGATTGTTCAATTACCTCCTACCAACTCTCATGGTGGCCATTATAATGTCACTTTATTTATATATGATATATATTATGTTTATTTTTTCTTCATGATTCTACATTTTTGTTATATAACATACCTTAAGGGTTTCCATTATGGGTAAACGTGATAATTTCATTTGAGGAAGTGCAGACTACCACCCCCTCAAAGTGATATAACTCGTCAATACCATATATGGGACATATAAAGGATAGAGTTAATGATTTTATATATGATATTATACTATAATTATAGTATAACTATGTATCATTATGTTTTAAGTCCATTAAAATAATAAATAGAAATTAATGTAGCGTTCATGCGTACGTATGACTTACCGTCTCCATGAACGATGCATTTCATTCTTACCCCAAAATGATATGTACTATTATAAATACATGTATATACTGGATATATATGATATATATGATATCTAAATCATGAATATAATTATGGATATAATGATCTTTTGACCATGTGAACAACTTTTAACTATTAGGTGTTCATTTTTTCCTCAAGTGCCAAATATCGACCAAACGAACGTTATTAACTTAAATGATTGCATAATGTTTATAACATGGAAATAAGTGATATAAAATGAATAATAAACTTGAAAAATTTTCTTAATCAGGTAGAAATTATCTTTAGTTTATTTTTCAGGATATTAAAGAACAAACGGGTCAAGTCGGACATGAGGTAAGGGGTTTCTTATCTCACTTTTAATTCATTGATATTTTCATTGTTAACCACTTATTTATTTCATGTGGTGTATTTTGTACTACCATTTGATATATATATATATATATATATATATATTATCATTATTATTTTTATATTCATGATATTATGTGATTCATTTGGTTTTTATTGACTATTGTTCATACGACTTGATTGATTACAATAAGGTAAGGGTTAATTCTACAATCTCTTTAATATCTGATGTTGTTTATACGTAATTATCTACTGGGACCTCTTTATCATCCACATCCATGTTTCTTAAAAATGTATTTAAAAACATTTTTACTTTTTACTATAAAATGTGTTAATTTCATTTATACACTTGTTTTACTTTTTAAAAGATGTTTATAAAGGAATCTTTACGTCATTTTCCAAACAAGGTCATTTTTAACCTATTTGAAAAAATTAAGGTAAGAATGTTTTTTCTAACTTATACGGCGGGTGTGGCTATTTTCTTCCATTATAAAATCATAAAAGCTTCACTTACAAGCTTATAAGAATATTTTCAAAGTAAATTTTTTCTTTTATAATTATGTGACTCTTAAATGATTTCAAAAAAGCGATATTTCTCTCAAATAGTTTTTGGTTTTATCTACGTCAACATCATTTTAAATGTTTTAAATATTTATTCTTCTAAACCATTGTCATTAATGTCCATGTTTTCAAAATGGTTTTAAGGATTTATTTAAATAGACATGAATATTTTATAATGTAAATTACTTTAAAATGTTTCAAAGTGGTATGGGACACTTTGATTCAAAAATGTCTTTAAATGTCTTACTTTCTAAATTGTGTGACTTTTAAATGTTTTCATGAAACAGGATATTTCAATCAAAAAGTTTTACAAATAATTTCCATCTATGTAAAATTATTTAATGGATTTTAAACTTTTTTGAAGTTGATTTATTATGATACAAAACTTCCATATTGTATTGAAGGTTTTTTGATATGTTTGATTGTGGATGTGATATTTTTATACCATTCATGGTTTATGGGTAAAGTATTTACATTTCATATGCTAGTTTTAATATGAATGTTTATGATATGTTTAAAAATTTTCACATGAGGAATTTATTGGACTTAGTAAGTGATGGGTGGAGCTCACTATATCTTCTCGATGCATCGGTAGGTCTCCTTAGACAACTAGACGTGGAATTGGCCGAGGTCCTTTCCCAATTTTATATATGGTTTTCGTCGAGGCCTTAATCATTTTTAGATGCGTTAACCGAGGCCTTATAAAAATATTTCTGAATTTCCGGCATTATACATTCCCTCATTATGGAAATAATATTAATGGTTCATGTGGTCATTCGACTAGTAGAATTCTCATGATTATGTTTTATTATGGTATTATTTACTTAGCTCATATTCTTTCCATAAAAGTATTCATGTTTATTATTTCTAAAGGCATGTGCTTTCAATTATTCACTATGCTTAGTATTTATGTTATCTTCCACTGTATTGCTTACCATTACTGATTGTTTGAGCTCACCCATTTCTATGTTTTATTTTTCCCAGGATTCGAAGAAGTGTATTGTGATTGATATGCATGGTTAAGCTAAGGGATTAATGGCATCCATAAAAGACTATTTACGTTGTGTTTTATGTTTGAAATTGTAATGTAACATTCATGTATGTAATCTATTTTCCAAGAATGCTAAATTGATCTGTCCTTCGAGACTTGATTCCTTGTAATCATGCCAATGTATTAAAATATTGCACTGACTCTGGGTAACTGGGGTTGGGGCATTACAGTTGGTATCAGAGAAAGTTTAGCAATAACCTTGGAAACTAGATTTAGATAAACTCTGATTAGAGCATATAGCCCTAAGATATACTTTGAGGATTGGAATAGAATATCTTCCTAGAATTTTTTTATTGTAGAGATTTTATGTGTTTTCCAAGCAATACATCCATGTCTGGATATGATCAGGTAGAGGTGGATCTGGCACAGATGTACCTAGGGGTAAAACCCAGAAACACCGCTTTGAGCTAGACTCGAACGGGAATTGGTACACGACAATGGGCCTTACTGCACTCTTGTTTACGACACTCCCAGGTGATATTCTTAGAATAATTCTCATTTTCTTTACAAACCATTATGAATGGTTTCTGAGTATATAATTTCTCAAAGAAAACATTTTTATGATTATGGATTATATCCATAAACTATTCAATTTATGTTAGCTATTTTACAAGTTTGGAGTTATTCATTGCAATTCATAAACGGACCTAGTGTATGCCATTGTTTAGAAATGGCGCCCAGTAGAAGGAATGAGAACTCCAACAATACGCATGATCCAAAGAGTAAGAAGGATCATATCATTTATGGTCTTAAGCTAGAATTTAGAAGGGAAATAGTCTCCCACGTATTATCATCATATGAAGAAATTGTATCCTGTGTTGATAAGATAAGTAAAGAATTCTCAGAGTCCTATGGATTTTAAGGGAAGCCAGAGAAGAAAAGGATGGTAGAGAGATGGACAGATAAAGGGAAGAAGGTAAAGAAGGATTTTCCCATATGTGGAAACTGTGGGAAGAAACACCCTGGAACTTTCCTGGAGGGAATGGGAGTTGGTTATAAGTGTGGAGAAAGAGGACACCATATCTGTGACTGAAAGGGTCAAAAAAAGGTTTCAAATGTACAATGCTTTGTCTGTAAAGAGTTGGGACACTACACGAACCAATGTCTAAATCATCAGAGTATACCCCAAATGATGCTATTGGATAATAATCAAGTTATGATACTACCTCAGATGAATAAGAATGACTAGTGTTCTTAGGTTATTATTATAGGATTATTTCATTTGAGTGTTGTACCAACAATATACCGGTTTTATGAATTATGGAGATAAATAAGGATTGTAATGCAGTATTATTTTATTGAGGATTTGAGATTATATGGTTCTAAGAAAATTGACTTAAATAGTAATGTACACTTTTGGTAAAATATGTGGTTGATGGAAAGGTAATCCTTAATATGGTACCGATAATGAGGTAGTGATTTTCGAATAAGAGATGGTTGATTTGAATAAATTATATTGGATATTCTTGACTACCTTGAAACTGATTAATGATTTGTCATTGATGGAGTTTACAACATTTTTGGATAGAAGGAGTATATCCAGTATTCTATAAAGAATAAGGGAGCATGAATGTAATCAATAAGGTTTTATGGTAATTCAGGATGTTACCATGATTTCAAATAATACATGATGAAGGTGTTCACATGTTATTACATGGTAAAAAGGATCTTCATTGTGTTTAAATTCCTTATAAATTTTGTTCTATGAGTTTTGATGGAAGTATTTTGGATAGGTATAAAGGTTGGAATGAATTCTGTTTGATAGGTTATTTTTGGATTTTTATAAAAGGACAACACGCAGACCGTGTGACAACCCGTCGTGTCGGACAAAGCTGCGAGAATCGAACCCACAACCACAGTGCAATTGGTATTTATCGCCTACCACTGGACTACATGAAGTTCCTGGATGGTATAATGTAGTTTATTTTTTTAAAATGTTCTGATACGTGAATTATAAATTTATTATTTTTAGAACCCTGTACGACTAGGATAAATAGAGTATTTTTGAGTTGTATTATGTTTTGGGGTGAAAGAAGAGTTTGTGGTAGAAATTTATTAATGGATAAAACTCTAATTATAAATTAAGTATATCTCCTAATGATCTTAGACAATCTCATAAATAAATTAATCAACATTAATAAAAGGAACTTATAACAAAAACGTTGTCCTAGATGGTACCTTATATCATCACAAATTTATGGCTTTGCGATTGTTGGCATTTTCATAGCCATGTTCTATACCACTCTCCATCAGATATTGATGGTTATATTTCTCTTCCATATCCCTGTTTTCCTACATGGAAACCTAGTATGTGTTATTTTTGGTAACATTCATACTTACCACTCTTTATTTTAAATAGACGCCTCATTAATCCATTTTTTGATGTGGGATTTCAACTAAGATATTTTGAAATGTCAACACAAAGTTTCCAATACCGAGCATAAATTGCGAGGACACAATTTATTGAAGAAGGGTAGAATGTAACACCCCAATCTTCCATGGTACAGTTCTCTTTGAATTATACAGTAGCATGTGTTGTACGCAACTTCAAGTTCTAACACACACCACAAACAATCAAACTAGCCGTTATGAATAGTAATACCCCCTTTCTGAAATTTTATGCATTTTATCTTTCAAAATGGACTTAATTTTTGGATTTGGAATATCAAAATTATCTTACGGTGATTTTTTTGGTACTTTTCTGATAACTTTCATATTTTGATGAATAGTGAAAATTACTAAATTTTTATTAAAAACAACTTTTTTAATCGAAATAATTAATAGTGATAAATTATGAATTTGAGTGGTATAAAAGTATATTTATAATATATTTTTAGAATTTAATCCAATGTTGGTCATTGGACATAATTTTACACTTAAACCGGATATAAACAAGTGTCAATCTTTTTATAGTTATTATTTCTTAAAAACACGCTTTTTGTTTTGACAGTGGGAATTAATTTTAAATTAATTTCTGACACTTATGTGTTTTGAATTTGGAAAAATGGATTCCATATTTGGAATCAGGATTCCCAAATTGTGTAAATAGGTAACTATTATTTTTAGACATTTTTAATAATTACTTCGATAAATATTTTATTTACCATGGTTAAAGGGTAAATCCGGTAAATAAAGGTAAAAATTATATTATAATAATATTAAATTACCCTAAAACGTGTCCTAACCCTATTTTTTGATACCTTTACTACCATGGTCATCTTTGGGTCGATTTTGGGACTGCATGGATCCACTTGTAAGTGATAATGACACTTTATATTAATTAAGTTAAAGTAAATACAAAAATGACACAAGCATATATATTTTAGAAAAACAATTTTTACATAGGGTAATATATGTTATATTTTAAACTATAAATATTCATTATAAAGATAAAAATATTTCATACATAATGGTATTTTATTTATAATTTTTAGACCTTTAATAATTAAATTTATTGATGACACAATTATGATGCAGTGTTTTCTTTAGTAATGAAAGAATCAAATAATTAGTATTATAAATGTTAAAATAAATATAATTTGAAAGTTTTGATGACATAAAAAAATTTATTGGTTAATATGACATGTTATAATTGCTTAAATTAATTTTTCTCAAATTAATAAAGTTTTTAATACTTTAACAAAAATCAATTATTAAATAGTGTCAAAATTTCCATAAAATAGTTTTAAAATAAAATAAAATATTATAAATTAATATAATATTCCTAAAAATCTATTGTTCAGGAGAAAGACTTATATAATGATAGGTGTATAATTAATGGACCACTTGGGTGTCTCTTAGAAGTATATAGTAAGTTTATTAACTATATAATATAAAAATACAAAGAGACATGGTAAATGTCAAACTATTTAACTAAGAGTTAAATATAAATGATAATGTTAATATAGTGACCCAAACCTATCTAAAACCTATTGTTTGATTGGTTGTCGACCCATCCCCACTATAGACTTTAAATAATCTAGTTTGGAGCCATTAAAAACCAAATATGAATTTATTATAAAATAATACTTTAAGATTTTTCTAAAGATCCCCTCCTCCCCCTTATAAAAGGAGACCACTTATAACCAATTCCTCACACCTATCAAGCCTTTACGCTCATCCAAACTCTAAAAAATTAATCTCTCTACATAAATATCCTTCTCTTAGAAGCATTACCTTAGGAATAAGTCCTTTTGGTTCAAACCAAAGAAAGTTACCCAAATTAATGGTAACAATTTCTCTTAACTTCTTTTCTTTCATTTTACTCCTCCAACCCCTAACCTCTTTTTATTCTTTTATTTTATAACAAAAAAAGGATCCTAAATATACTAGGATGTTTTTATGAGAATTATTTGAATTACACTTACACACACCTCCATCTAATGGGTGAAGAACATAATGTTTCTGTGGATGGGAAACTAACGCCTCACGAAATGATGATTATTCAATTACATCTTACCACCTCTTATAGTGGCCATTATGATTGAACTGTATTTATATATGATATATATTATGTTTATTTTTTCTTCATGATTCTTTATTTTTCTTATATATCATACCTTAATGGTTTCCATTATGGGTAAACGCGATAATTTCATTTGAGGAAGTGCGGACTACCACCCCCTCAAGGTGATATGACTCGTTAATACCATATGTGGGATGTATAAAGGATGGAGTTAATGATTTTATATATGATATTATACTGGAATTATAATATACCTATGTATAATTATTTTTTAAGTCCATTAAAATAATAAATAGCAATGAATGTAGCGTTTATGCATACGTACGACTTACCGTCTCCATGAACGGTGCATTTTATTCTTACCCCAAAATGATATGTACTATTATAAATACATTTATATAATGGATATATGTGATATATATGATATCTAAATCATGAATAGCATTCTGGATATAATGATATTCTGACCATGTGAACAACTTGTAACTATAATGTGTTCATTTTTGACTCAAGTGCCAAATATCGACAAAACGAACGTTATTAACTTAAATGATTACATAATGTCTATAACATGGAAATAAGTGATATAAAAGGAATAATAAACTTGAAAAAGGTTCTTAAGCAAGTATAAATTAACTTTAGTTTATTATTCAGGATATTAAAGAGCGAACGGGTCATGTCGGACAGGAGGTAAGGGGTTTCTTATCTCACTTTTAATTCCGTGAGATTTTCATTGTTCACCACTTATTTATTTCATGTGGTGTATTTTGTACTGCCATTTCATATATATATATATTATCATTATTCTATTTATATTCATGATATTATGTGATTCATTTGGTTTTTATTGACTATTGTTTATACGACTTGATTGATTATGAGTTAAGGGTTAATTCTACAATCTCTTTATTATCCGAGGTTGTTTATATGTAATTATCTACTGGGACCTCTGTATCATCCACATCTATGTTTCTTAAAAATTTATTTCAAAACATTTTTAATATTTACTAGACAATGTGTTAAAGTCATTTATACCCTTGTTTGACTTTTTAAAAGATGTTTATAAAGGAATATTTACGTCGTTTTCCAAACAAGGTCCTTTTTAACCGTTTCAAAAAATTAAGGTAAGAAAGTTTTTTTAACTTATACGGTGGGTGTGGATATTTTCCGCCGTTATAAAATCTTTTAAGCTTACCTTACAAGATTATATGAATATTTTCAAAGTAATTTTTTTCTTTTATAATTATGTGACTCTTAAATTATTTTAAAAAAGAGATATTTCTCTCAAATAGTTTTGATTTCATCTATGTCAACATCATTTTAAAAGTTTTAAAGATTTATTCTTCTAAACCATTCTCATTGATGTCCATGTTTTCAAAATGTTTTTAAGGATTTATTTAAATTTACATGAATGTTTTATAATTTTAATTACTTTAAAAGGTTTCAAAGTGGTATGAGACACTTTGATTCAAAAATGTCTTTAAATGTCTTCCTTTCTAAATTGTGTGACTTTTAAATGTTTTCTTCAAAAGGGATATTTCAATCAAATAGTTTTACAAATCATTTCCATCTATGTAAAATCCTTTAATGGATTTTAAACTTGTTTTGAAGTTGATTTATTATGATACAAATATTCCATATTGTATTGAAGGTTTTGTGATATGTTTGATTGTAGATATGATATTTTTATACCATTCATGGTTTATGGGTAAAGTATTGACAATTCATATTCTAGTTTTAATACGAATGTTTATGATATTTTTAAAACTTTTCATATGAGGAATGTATTGGACATAG